>CM051236.1:466856057-467208557 GCA_027917425.1 Gastrophryne carolinensis
TCTCGCGGGATCCGCTGGCTCTGGCAGTGGATGCGATGTCTCTGAACTGGAGGGATCTGGGGTTTCTGTATCTGTTCCCTCCGTTTTCCCATGGTGGGCAAGGTGGTGCGCAAGCTGGCCCTAGAGGGTGTGTCAGCAATCTTGGTGGCTCCAAGATGGCCAAGACAGGTTTGGTTTGCAGACGTGGTAAGGTTGGTAGCGGATCAGTTAGATCTGCTCACTCAGGGTCAACTGCTCTACAGCAATTTACCAACGCTGGCTTTGATGGCGTGGCTGCTGAAACCTCCATCTTGAAGGAGGAAGGTCTTTCTGATGCTGTCATTCAGACTCTGGTTAGGGCTAGAAAGAAGTCTTCCTCTGCCATCTACTATAGGATTTGGAGGTCTTATTGATTGGTGTGAGGTCCGGGCCTTGCCTTGCAGGGTGTTTTCTATCCCTAGGGTTTTGGAATTTCTACAACATGGTCTGGACCTGGGTTTGCAGCTTAGTACGTTGAAAGGGCACGTTTCTGCCCTGGCGGTTTTCTTTCAAAGGTCTTTTGCTCTTCATCCTTTGGTTAAGACCTTTTTCCAGGGGGTTACGCATGTGCGGCCTCCTTGGAAGCCTTTTCTCCCAGTTTGGGATTTGAATTTGGTTCTTTCTGCTTTTCAGGGTCCTCCTTTTGAACCTTTGCAGGATATTGCCCTTTCTACGCTTACTCAGAAGGTTGCGTTTTTGGTTGCCATCACTTCCGTTCGGCGCGTATTGGAGTTGGCGGCTTTGTCCATTAAGGCCCCGTACTTTGAGAGGCATCAGGACAAGGTTGTTTTCCGCTTCAAGCCAGATTTCCTTCCTAAGGTGGTTTCTGCCTTTCATCTTAATCAGGACATTGTTCTACCCTCCTTGTGTCCTAAGCCCAGCAATGACAAGGAGAGGGTTTTGCATTCTCTGGATGTGGTTCGCTGTGTGAAGTACTATTTGGTGGCTACTTCTTCTTTTCGTAGGACTGACGCCCTTTTTGTGGTGGCCTCAGGGCCTAGGAAAGGTTTGGCTCCCGCCAAGTCTTCCATTAGTAAATGGATTCGCCAGGCCATTGTTGGGGCCTATTCTGCCAAGGGGAAGGTTCCCCCTTTTCGTGTTACTGCTCATTCTACTCGTGCCGTTGGGGCGTCCTGGGCCTTCCAGCATCAGGCCTCTGTTGAGCAAGTTTGTAAGGCTGCTACTTTGTCTTCCGTTCACACTTTTTCCAAGTTTTACAAGGTTGATGTGCGGGCCTCAGTGGATGCTGTTTTTGGCCGCAAAGTTCTGCAAGCTGCAGTGGTTTTAAGTTTGTGCATTATTGCCTTGTTTTGGATCCCCGCCCTTTATGGACACTGCTATTGGATGTCCCAAGTGTAATGACTATCTGAAGCGGGGTGTGTGACATACTTAGAATAATACCATTTTGTGATTACTCACCTGTAAAATGGGTATTATAAGTATGTCACACACCCCGCTTCACCCCGCCCTTTGGTATTCTGGATCCTTTCTATGGTGAACCTTTTTTACTGTTTCTGGTTATTTTGGCTCTTCCTGGTCCCTTTTCTGCTGTCTTAATACTGGGGAATGAGTGGGAGGTCCCAGGTATTTATGGACCGGGAGGGGCTCCCTTTTTTTCATGACATCTCTGCAAGATCGCCCTCTACAGGTCGGTATAACCCAAGTGTAATGACTATCTGAAGCGGGGTGTGTGACATACTTATAATACCCATTTTACAGGTGAGTAATCACAAAATTTTTGTGGTCCCTTCTGGTCCTAGGAAGGGTTTGGCTCCTGCCAAGTCTACTATCAGCAAGTGGATTCGTCAGGCTGTGATTCAGGCCTACTCTGCTAAGAGGAAGAATCCACCCTTCCGCCTTACTGCTCATTCCACTCGTGCTATTGGTGCATCTTGGGCTTTTCAGCACCAGGCTTCTGTTGAACAAGTTTGCAAGGCTGCTACTTGGTCTTCTGTTCATACATTTTAAAAGTTTTACAAGGTTGATGTTAGGGCCTCAGCTGATGCTGTTTTTGTCCGAAAGGTTCTGCAGGTGGCAGTGGTTTAAACTGTCTGCTGCTGCCTTTTATTGGGGATCCCACCCTACTTTATGGACACTGCTATTGGATGTCCCACTTGTAAGTATTATATTTGTAGCAGGACGTACTGTATACTAAGAATAATACAATTCTGTGATTAATCACCTGTAGAATTGGTATTATGAGTATACAGTACGTCCTGCTCCAACCCACCCTTGGTTTTTGCATTATCTTGGATCCCCTGTATGGTGATTGTTATCATTGTTATAGTTGATAGTTTGGGTTGTTTAATTCTCCCGGCTTCTCGTTAACTGCTTTTCAATGCTGGGGATTTGTGGGAGGTCCCCGGGTATTTGACGGGCCGGGAGGAGCCTATTTTCGATGTCTCTGCAGTCCAGCGCCATCTGGCAGAGTATACCCCACTGGTAAGTATTATATTTGGAGCAGGACGTACTGTATACTCATAATACCAATTCTACAGGTGAGTAATCACAGAATTGTAATATATATAGCCAGAGACGTGGGAGCCTGGAAAGTATGGTAGCCATCAACTGTAAGTTTATTTGCTTCCTGCTCTCTTGTCCTCCATTGTGCCACCACCTCACACACATTTGCTTGATAAGACTACATCCCCCCCCCCCCCCCCCCACTGTTGTGTGTCTTATATAGGGAAAAATAATGTAGCTTGGCATGCTTTCTATGAACTAATGTACTGTACAGTCTCTTCAGATCCCTTTTGTGTGTGGTTTCCCCTAGGAAATTCTGATGCCCCCCCCCCCCCCCAAAAAAAAAAAAAAAAAAAAAAATATTTTAATACTGTTGCCTAATGTTTCTGCATTAATTTGAATATTTATTTTAGTGCATAGTACAATTGTGTGAAGTATCCCTTTTTTATTTATTTTTTTAAGATATTCTCCTTATTTCGGTGGAGAAAAAATAGATCTGCCAGCCCTTTATCTCTGTATTCTATGGCAGCTGAGCCCTCCCTGCTGGGAACCCATCACATATACTCTTAGACCTGCTGCTGCTGCAGCAGTAAAATTGATGCTGCTTGTACTATTTCTACCTATTGCATATAGATTATTGTTCCCTCTGCCGTCCCCCTGTTCTCCCTGGGTAACTTCCTATTTGGAACAGAGGAATTTAAATCTCTGAGTGAACTTTGTCAATATTGTTGCTAGAGGCAAGCGTCAGGTACCAGAGATCGTTTTGAGGATGAATGGAGCATTGGGCATTATGGAAGGCAACTGAATTCTGCTCACGCAGGACTCTTTATGGAGCCGAGCCGTTTCTTGTGTGTAATGTGTGCGCTTACTACTTTTCTAGGTTTTAATTTAAAGCCTGGTGTGAACAGAGATGATGAGTCTTTTGTAACATTGAAGTTTCTGTGCCTCATTAGGGTTTATTCACCATATTTTAGATGTATTACATATATTTAGAGGTAAAACTGCACGGTAAGACTGCAGAAGATTTGTGGCGCCTCCCGGCCCTATATAAAGCCAGGAATCACCCATAGACCCCCAGTGTTTCTCTGCAGTCATACTGCAAAGACCAGAAGATGGCTCTCTATGTTACGCAGGCGAGCGGGGCAACCAAGCCTGCGGCCCTGCAAGCCTATTTCCATCCGTTTCTGGACTTTCTTGCCTCCCAGCCTTGGCTGACGGATCGGGTGATGGTAGGGGAGCACCTGGGTCGTGTGCTCTGTTGACAGTGCGCGCTGTCTTTTTGCCTCTTGCATTATAACTGTGCTTGGGGGCGGCGGTGCGCCCTGTCATGGCGCTTGGCGCCTTTTCTGGAGTGTGGGCCGCCTTCGCTCCCTGCGTTGGGGGGTGGCGCCGCGGGATGACGCATTTCGCGTCATCCCCCCGCAGCCCGCCCTTCCAGGTTCCGTACGGCGGCGCCATTTTGCGCTGTGCTGCCAGTGTGGAAACGGTTCGTGTGGCTGCTGGGGACCATCCTGTTGCCGTTGACGATTTGGTCATGTGCTGAGCTCTTCTCGGTGTCTGTCTGTCATCGCTTGCCATCGCTCTGTGAGTTCTATTTAGGGTTTTTAATTCTGGACATGTGCTCTGGGATACTTATGGCTTCTCATGCTTATGTCTTTCAGGGGGTAGCAGCTTGTGGCTTCTCCCGGTCCGATACTCTCCCCCCTCCCCCTCTCCCCCCTTCTCTCTCCCGGTCACCCCCTTTTTTTTTTTGTAGGCATCCCTTGGGGGGCATCCCGGGTGGCTTCTATTAGCCATTACCCTGTGCTGGCCTATTGTGCCGCTAATAATCACCATATGGAGACTTCTGGGGATAGCGAGCTTGGGGACTCCTCGGGGCAGCCTCGGCTGTGTGTCATGTGCGGGGCATCCTCTCTGAGTGGTGGTGGAGCGGTTTGTGTGCCGTGCGCCCAAAGTATTATTGCGGACCAGACTGGGCTGAGTGCTTCTTTTTCCAGTGCTGCACTTCCTACGGCATCTCCTACTCCTCCGTGCCTGCATTTAGCTCCCAGTGAGGGGGATATTAGCAGGGGGTCACAATCAGATCTGGCGCTGCATGGGGCCAGCATTGAACGGCAGTTGGGCCGACTGGCGGCGGGCAAGGCCTCTAGCAAGAAGCGGCACATTGACACCGCGCTGTCCCTATTTGCCGAGGAGGATGAGGACCTTGATGTGTATGGCGGCCGTGACTCCCCGGAGGAGGGGGAGCTTTTCCGTGACTCGGACTCCTCTGGGGATCGTCAGGACGGTTACGACAGTGACCTAGGGTCCTCATCTGATGAGGATACCTGGCTCCCAGATGATGCCGATAGGCTCTTGTCGGCAATTTTCGAGACCTTGCACATCGCCCCCCCCCCCCCCAAGGTGGCGAAGAAGAAGCAGGCCAAGCTTTTCTGCCCTGGCAGTTCCCGGAACAGGGCCATTTCTCCAATATGGCACTTAAGGAGTGGAAACGTCCTAATAGGTTACCCTCGGTGTCCAAGGGTTTGGATAGTAGGTATCCCTTTTCGGCTGATTTGGTTAAGCACTGGTCGTGCCCTCCTGAGGTAGACGCTCCGGTCCTGGGGCTATCTAACACTTCGGTCATGCCGTCCCCCCAGTACTACTACGCTGCGTGATAGCGCGGACCGGCGTATGGATCGGTTGGCTTGTCATGCTTTCACCTTTGTGGGGGCAGGTTTGCGCCCGGTCTGCGCCATGGCCATTACGGCCATTGCCATTAAGAGGAAGGTCAGGGGCCTTGCTGAGGCCGCCAGATCTGGTAAGAGAAAGGAGGATTATAGGGACCTCTTGCTTTGCTCTGATTTTATCGCTTTTGTGCTGGCTGCCATGGACGATGCCTTCCGGCTGGGCGGTAGGGCTTCGGCCCTCTTGGTGGCTGTGCGTCGGTCTGTTTGGTTGGGTCAGTGGGCATCTGACACTGCCGCTAAGAAATCTCTCACTGGGCTTCCCTTCACGGGTCTCCGGCTTTTTGGTGAGCACCTGGATGTTCTGGCCAAGGATAGTAGGCTCCCCCAACGTAGGAAGGTAGTCGCAGAGACTCTTGGGGACGAGGTAGAGCCCGTGGTCACCCCGGTCTCTCCTGGGGGACCAAGCCTAAACCCCCTCCTAAGGCTCCTTGGGCATGAGGAGGCGCCCTCACCCGACCGGGTGGGGGGGCGGCTTCTGCTTTTTGCTCACGTCTGGAGGCTTCGCGTCTCAGACCAGGGGATTCAGTAGGTGGTGTCCTCTGGTTACAAGATAGTTTGCAGCCTGGCACCCCAAGATTCCTCCGATCTTGGATATCTCTAAACCCTGTGTCGGCTCAGGGACTGCGTCTAGCCGTTCAACGTCTTCTGGCGTCAGGAGTCATTTGTCAGGTACCTCGCCAGGAACAGGGTCAGGGGCACTATTCCAATCTGTTCATGGTGCCCAAGAAGGACGGTTCCCTAAGGCCCATCCTGGACTTGAAGGGTCGCAACAAGTTTGTCCGGTTCAAGCACTTTCGCATGGAGACACTGCGTTCGGCTGTCGGTTCTCTTCGGCCGGGCGACTTCATGACCACGGTGGACATCAAGGATGCCTATCTTCACGTGCCGTTCTTCCCAGGTCATCAGAGGTTCCTGAGGTTCGCTCTGGAGGATCAGCATTACCAGTTCGTGACCTTGCCGTTCGGTATCACCTCGGCTCCTCGGGTTTTCACCAAGGTTCTGGCTGGCGTCATGGCTCTCCTGAGGGATCAGGGTGTCCAGACATTGTCTTAACTTCCTTGTGTCCTAACCCTTCTAATTCTAAGGAACGGACCCTTCATTCTCTGGATGTTGTCAGGGCACTGAAATTTTATTTGGTCGCCACTGAGTCGTTTAGGAAATCTGATGCTCTGTTTGTTCTTTCTGCTGGACCTAGGAAGGGTTTGCCTCCAGCCAAATCTACTATCAGCAAGTGGATCCGTCAGGCGGTGGTGCGAGCTTATTCTGCTAAAGGGAAATAACCTCCCTTCCATGTTACTGCTCATTCTACTAGAGCTATTGGCGCCTCTCGGGCTTTTCAGCATCAGGCTTCTGTTGAACTAGTTTGTAAAGCCGCTACTTGGTCTTCTGTGTATACCTTTTCCACAAGGTTGATGTTAAGGCCTCAGCTGATGCTGCTTTTGGCCGTAAGGTACTTCAGGCGGTAGTGGTTTGAACTGCCTGCCGTTACTCTTTGGGGATCCCACCCTATCTTTACGGACACTGCTATTGGATGTCCCAGAAGTAAGGATGAAATGAAACAGGCCGTTCTGTTACAATTCTGTGATTACTCACCTGTAGAATTGTTTTTACTGTGTACAGCACGTCCTGTTCCAGAATATTCCTTACACATGGGTAATACAACCACAAGATGGCGCTGGACTGCAGAAAACCGCTTGTTGCTCCTCCCCGCCCTATATAAGTCAGGGACCTCCCACAATTTCCCCAGTTTTCATCTGCAGTCTGGACTGTGAAGATAGAAGATGGCTCTCTATATATGCGGGCGAGCGGGGCTTACCAGCCTGCGGCCCTGCAGGACTAATACCACCCATTCTGGACCCACTGCCTCCCAGCTTCAGCTGACTGGTTCGGGTGAAGGTAGGACAGCACCCGGGTTAGGTGCTTGAGGAGCGCTTCTGCTAAGAAGCGGCATTTAGCACCCGCGGTTTCCCTCTTCCCTGTAGAAGATGAGGGCCCTTACTCACTCTCGGGTCCCTACCCCCTTGAGGAGGGGGAATTATTTTCTGGTTCAGAATCCTCTGACGGTAGTACTGGGACTCCCTTTGGGGAAGACCCGTGGTCCCCTGATGACACTGACAGATTGCTGAGTCATATTTTTGAAGTGCTTTGTATTTCCCTTCCTGCAGTGGCTCCGCAGCAGCAGGGCGAGCTTTTTCATACCGTTAAGTCACGCTGGGAGTTCCCTGAGCAGTCTTACTTTAATAATCTAGTGCTCAAGGAATGGGAACGGCCTAGCAAGCTGCCAGGGGTGCCTAAGAGTTGGGATAAGAGGTATCCCTTTCCTGATGTTGTTAAGCGTTGGTCATGTCCTCCTGAGGTGGATGATCCCGTTCTCGGGTTGTCCAAAACATCTGTCATGCACTCTCCTGATACTACTACCCTGCGGGAGGGGGAGGACCGGCGCTTGGACCAACTGGTCTGTCGCGCCTTTGCCTGTGAGGGGTGCTGCGCCCGGTTTGTGCCTCTGCTATTACGGCTATTGCCATTAAAGGGGTGCTTAAGTGTCTCTTGCACGGGGCATCTGAGGATGCGGGTAGAGAAGAGTATAGATCTCTCCTGCTTTGTGAGGAATTTATTGCATATATTCTTTCTGCTATGGATGATGCCATTAGAATGTGTGGTAGAGCTGCCTTGTTGGTGGCTATATGCCGCTTTGTCTGGCTACGTCAGTGGGTAGCTGATAATGCTGCTAAGAAAGCTCTCACTGGTTTCCCTTTCAAGGGCCTGCGCCTCTTTGGTGAACGCTTGGGTTTGTTTGCCAGGGGTGGTAGGTTACCTCAGCGTAGGAGGCCGTCCCGGTCCTTTTGGGGAATGGGTGCCTTTCTCCCATTCTTCCGTGGTTCCAGAACTAGCCGAGGAGTCTCCTTTACTGGGGTCCGCGGAGATCACTGGGGAAGGGGCAGAGGACATGGCCGTCCTGGCCTCTCCTGGGGTCCCAAGCCAAAATCCTCACCCAAGCCCCCTCAGGCATGAAGGGGCGCCCTCACCCATCTGGGTGGGGGGACAGCTCCGGCTCATTTCTCACGACTGGAGGCTTCACGTCTCAGACCGGTGGATTCAGGAGGTAGTGTTCTCCGGTTACAAGATAGTGTTTGCAGCCTGGCCGCCCCCAAGATTCATCAAATCCCGGATGGCTCAAAACCCCCTGTCAGCTCAGGGTCTGTGCCTTGCTGTCCAAAACCTTCTGGAGTCGGGGGTCATCTGCCAAGTGCCTTTGAGGGAAAGGGGCAGAGGCTACTATTCCAATCTTTTCATTGTTCCCAAAAAAGACGGGTCCATCAGACCTATCCTGGATTTAAAGTGCCTCAACAAATTTGTCAGATCGAAACACTTTGGCATGGAGACTCAGCTCAGCTGTCAATTCACTACACCCGGGCGACTTCATGACCTCTGTAGACATCAAAGACGCTTACCTTCATGTACCAATCTTTCAAGGTCATCAGAGATTCCACAGATTCGCTCTGGAGGATCAGCACTATCAATTTGGTATCACCTCGGCTCCCAGGGTATTCACCAAGGTGCTGGCGGGCGTACTGGCTCTGCTGAGATCTCAGGGCATTCGCATCCTTCCTTACTTGGACGACATTCTCATTACGTCTCAGTCCTTCCAGCAAGCCGAGCTGGATACCCAGCTGGTGGTGTCCACACTGGAGTCCTTCGGCTGGGTGATCAACCACCCCAAGTCTTTCCTGTCACCATCAATGGTAAGGTCCTTTCTGGGCATGACTCTGGATACATCTCGGGTCAAGATCTTTCTCTTTCAGCAGAAGGTGGAGAATCTTCAGGCCCTAGCCAGGCTTCTTATGTCTTCCCCCTCATCCCTCCATCCGGCAGGGAATGCAGCTGGTGGGCCTGCTGGTGTCTTGCTTCGAGGCGGTTCCATACGCTCAGTTTCACATGAGACCCCTTCAAATTCACCTCTTGTCAGTTTGGGATCGGGACCCTCGGTCCCTGGATCAGGTGCTGGTTCTGTTCCCTCTGACCAGACAGTCACCACAGATGCCAGTCTGACAGGTTGGGGGGGGCTTCTGGAAATCCCTGAAATTCCAGGGTCAGTGGGACCCTCAGGAGGCCTACACCCCTATCAACATTCTGGAATTGAGGGCGATAAGGTTGGTTCTCGCCCAATTGACTCCACACCTTCGGGGTCGGGCGGTTCAGGTCCGCTCGGACAACCAGACGGCGATTGCCTACATCAATCATCGGGGAGGGACCCGGAGCAAGAGGGCCCTCAAGGAAGTGTCCCTGATACTGTCTTGGGCGGAGGAGAATGTTCCCTGCATCTCAGCCGTGTACATCCCGGGGGTGGAGAATCTGGAGGCAGACTCCCTCAGCAGGGGGACTTCTCGCAGCAGGGTGTTTCGCTCCCTGTGCCACCGCTGGGGTCAGCCAGATGTGGATCTGTTTGCGTCCCGTCACAATCACAAGCTTCCAGTCTTTGTCTCTCTGTCACAGGACCCTCTGGCCTTGGCCATGGATGCCCTAGAAATGTCTTGGAAGAGCTTTCAGCTTCTCTGTGTTCCCTCCTTTTCCTCTGCTGGGCAGGATTGCTCAGGAAGGCGTACCAACCATTCTGGTGGCCCCTTGTTGGCCAAGAATGGTGTGGTTCGCAGATGTTGTGCAGTTGGCAGTAGATCAGTATGCTCTGCCCAAGGATCCAGACCTGCTCACTCAGGGGCAGCTACGCCATCCCAATTTACAAACGCTGGCTTTAACGGCCTGACTGCTGAAACCTCCATCTTGATGGAGAAGGGGCTGCCTGCCTCTGTTGTTAATACCATGATTCGGGCTAGGAAGAAGTCCTCGTTATCCATCTACTATAGGGTATGGCATGCTTACATTGACTAGTGTGAGTCTAAGTCGCTTCCCTGTCGGGTGTTTTCTATCCCCAGGATTCTGGAATTCCTGCAACATGGATTGAATTTGGGTCTTCAACTTAGTACCCTCAAAGGTCATGTTTCTGCCTTGGCCATTTTCTTCCAAAGATCCTTTGCTCACCATCGTCTGGTCAAGACCTTCTTCCAGGGAGTTACTCACGTGCGTCCGCCACGTAAGCCAATGTTACCAGTCTGGGATTTGAACTTGGTCTTATCTGCATTACAGGGGTCTCCCTTTGAGCCTTTGCGTGAGGCCCCTGTGTCCATTTTGACTCTTAAGGTAGTCTTTTTGGTGGCCATCACTTCTGTTAGGCGTGTTTCTGAGTTGGAGGCGCTTTCCATCAAACCTCCTTAGTTTGAGAGACACCAGGACAAGGTGGTGTTTCGTTTTAAGCCAGATTTTCTGCCTAAGGTTGTGTCTGCTTTTCATCTCAATCAGGACATTGTGTTGTCTTCTCTTTGCCCTAATCCTTGTAATCCTACAGAGCGGGTTTTACACTCTTTGGATCTGGTCAGGACTCTGAAGTTCTATTTGGTGGTTACTGAATCCTTCAGGAAGACTGATGCTCTTTTTGTGCTCCCGTCTGGACCTAAGAAAGGTCTGGCTCCAGCTAAGTCCACTATCAGCAAGTGGATCCGTCAGGCTGTGGTACAGGCCTATTCTGCTAAGGGGAAGGAGCCTCCTTCTCGCCTTACTGCTCATTCTACTCGTGCTATTGGTGCCTCTTGGGCTTTTCAGCACCAAGCTTCTGTTGAACATGTTTGCAAGGCCGCCACTTGGTCTTCTGTTCATACTTTTTCTACTTTTTTTACAAGGTTGATGTTAGGGCCTCAGCTGATGCTGCTTTTGGTCGCAAAGTTCTGCAGGCGGCAGTGGTTTAAACTGTCTGCTGTTGCTTTTGGGGATCCCACCCTACCTTACGGACACTGCTATTGGATGTCCCATGTGTAAGGAATATTCTGGAAGAGGACGTGCTGTATACTTAGAATAATACAATTCTGTGATTACTCACATGTAGAATTGGTATTATACGTATACAGCACGTCCTGTTCCACCCCACCCTTGTTATCATTATTCTTATTTACCTCTGTATGGTGATTGTTCATATGTTGATTTTTGATTCTTGTTATTATTGTTCTCCTGGCTTCTTGTTAACTGATTGTCAATACTGGGGAACTTGTGGGAGGTCCCTGACTTATATAGGGCCGGGAGGAGCCACAAGCTGTGTTCTGCAGTCCAGCGCCATCTTGTGGATGTATTACCCATGTGTAAGGAATATTCTGGAACAGGATGTGCTGTATACGTATAATACCAATTCTACAGGTGAGTAATCAGAATTGTATTTTTACTGTGTACAGCACGGCCTGTTTCATCCCTCCCTTGTTATCGTTATCTTTGGTTGCCTCTTTATGGTGATTTGTTCAAATGTTTAGTTTTTTTAGAGGCTGTGTTTCTTATCATGGTTGATCTCCCGGCTTCTTGCATAACTGCTTTTCAACACTGGGGGTCTATGGGTGATTCCTGGCTTTATATAAGGCGGAGGAGGAGCCACAAATGTTCTGCAGTCGACTGCGCCACCTTGTGGCGGAATACCCAGAAGTAAGGATGAAATGAAACAGGCCGTGCTGTACACAGTAAAAACAATTCTACAGGTGAGTAATCACGGAATTGTATTTTTTCTCCCTACCCCCAAATCCCTCCCCCTCCCCCAGAGTGCCCATCCACAAAGTAACTCTTGGGAAAACTCCTATATGTGCATTCTACTTCCCTTCCTTTTTATAAAGGATATAGAGGAGGAGAAGGTTTACACACCATGAAAGATAACTGATTTTATTTATTTTTTTTGTAGATGGCTGGAACCCCACTTCACATCCCTACAACAAGCTGGAATTTGGAAAATGGGAAATAAATCTTGAACCAAATGAAGATGGATCTCCAGTTATACAGCATTTATCAAAACTGAAGGTAGGTGGCTACAAAGCGACTCTAAAGCCCAAACTCCAAATAGTATTTTTTTTTTTTTACTATTCCATAAACCCCCTTTTAAAATGTCAGTGCATCTTATCAGGCAAATGTAAAAATTTGATTGGGGGGTGGGACATGCTGTGTCCTGTAAGTTGGGATGCCACGCAGGCCCTGCCTGTAAGTTGGGATGCCGCTCACTGCATGTGGGGTAATGTTGGGTCTGTTATGGAGAGATTAGGGGGGATTCTGTAAACATGTGGCCCCAGCAGCCACAAAAACCAACAGCAACATGCAAAGGCACCAAATGCCCCCAATAAACTTAATTAATTCAGCATAATTCCATTTATTTAAAAAGTGCACATAGATAAAACCATGAATCAGATTTCTTGTGGTGTTTGTAATATATTTATTCACCTTGTTGGATTTTCACTATTTATGCTCAGTTGTTATGCCCCTGTGATGGAATTGTTTTTATCTGTGTACTTTTTAAATAAATGGAATTCTGCTGAATGAATTAAGATTGTTTAATAGAGTAGTGGCACCTGCTTGACACATTTACCCCATTTGATTATTTAAAATCATTTTTCCTTGATTACGGATTAGATTGGTGGTGCACTTTCTTTTTCTTCTGCTTTTGATAAGGTTCTGCTTGCTCCTGGGTGCGGCTTATGGGCCGTAAAATATTGTCTGTTGAAAGTTGCAGTCCTACGACTCCCACACTACAACAGCTAGAATGAAGTGGTCTCTTGGGACCAGCCTCGGGCATGCCAGAGACTGTCGTACTGATAAGAAAAACTTTTGGTTGCCAGTATAATGGAGTCTATGTTAATAGACCTGGGTGTAATATATATTATATAGGGCAGCTACACATTCTTTGTATGCCGCCAGTGATATGTGCTAGATACAGAGAGTTCTGTGTTTAGCCTTTATATTCTAGATTGTACTTTTGATACATGGGTGGGGCTCCCATAAAAGGCCCCAAACCATTCCAGAAATTTTGACAACACACAAGAGGGCTGGCACTTTCTCAGGGGCAGCACACCAATCTTTTAGGGCTTGTGTGTGGTTTCACATGGGCAATAAATCCACCCATGTGTACAAATTTATGGTCACTGCCTTTGCACATCATGCTGCATTTACCCATTGACTTCGGACTATAGTTCTGGGAGCCTGTGCAGCTAATCGTCTCTTTACCGGGATTTCCAAATGTATCACCGCTGGAGATCCAAACCATGCCATTCTCTCTCATGATCAAGGCCCTTTTTTGCCTGGCTGCCTCCTCACAAAACTCGCAGTGACTGACCACAGCAGATCCATTTATTTCAATGGAGGGGGCCTATACTCTATTGTAGTGAATTAAGCAACACTGTCGCATTGGCTTACATATAAGGACGGCTGCTCTGCTCCAAACTACCTATGGTGAATCGCCTGTGTGGGATTAATGGACCTATTGGTTAATTGTGTGTTTTTTTTTTTTTTTTTTTTCTCAGAGAGGACTTTAAGCCACTCGTAAAGGTATTCTGTACAAAGAAGTTCTTGGTGGCACAAGTTGTTTGCAATGGGAGACGGCTGTACAGGGACCATGCCCACCCGCCAGCTGAGACCTGAATATGCGTCTTTTAGCTTCACAAACTGGGTTACTTCTGGTAGTGCTGAGCTTGAAGAGTTTTGGAAAAGTCCTTAAGAGTAGACCTTTCTTTTTTTTTTTCACATCTCTTTTTGGTCCTTTTCACGAACCAGCAGTAGAAAGCGTTCCGTTGTAATGACTCTCCATATTGGCTCCCTATTGGCTAACTCAGGGAGGGGGCGGTCCGGCTGCACCTGCGACGCCGATGGGGCTCGTGACTTCGGGCCGTTCAGGCCTTACAGTGGAGGACAGGAGGAGGGGGGCTGGACGGCCGCATTTGCGAGGTCAGCGTCTCTGCCCTCCTTCTCACTAACAGTACAAGGCAGCACCATCTTGTGCGTTGCTTGGAAATCCCTGCTGCATCCCCAAATTGTTGCTTGGCAGGTCCTGTGACTGTTGGGAAGTGTCTGAGGTTGACCTCTTCACATCTCGAGAAATTGGAAGGTCCAAAGGTTTGTCCAATGTATGAGACCCCCTGGCCATGGCGGTTGACACTCTGGACATTCCCTGGTCAAGATACAACCTGCTCTATGCATTCCCGCCACTTCTGGGTCGTGTGTTTAAAAAGAATTGCTATCATTCTGATTGCTCCACACTGGCCCAAAGTGCGTGGTTCACTGATCTGATCAGCCTGGCGGTGGCGCTCCCTTGGCGACTCCTCACCCGCCCGTGGCTTGGCTCTTAAACCGGAACTTCAGCATAATTTATTGAAAAGCCCAAACCCTTAAAAGATGATTCCCCAGCATCTAAAGTTAGTATATTTTAAGTTTTTAGTCACTTCCCCCACTGGGCTGCAACTCTTTTCAGGACTTTAGGATACGGGCGCCGCCATCTTGACTCGGAAGCATCACACTTGCTGAGGAGAGGAGAGTGGGATAAAGTACAGGAGGGTGGGTTATAGCTGTGCTTTGCTCAGACAGAACAGAGCTGGGGTCAGGAAAAGCTCAGCAATCCCAGAATGCAGAGCAGCACCATCAGAAGGCACTTCCTGTTTGCAGGCTGCCTGATGTTCCATGAGCCGCCATCTTGGATATTTAAAGGCTCATAACATGCAGTAGATGCAGGTAGGATGATGTGAGCAATCTGTATGTACAGGGTGTGGGAAACATATAAGATAGACTCTTATTCAGAGTGAAGGACCGCTTTAAGACCAGCATATTGAAGGAGAGGGGTTTGTCCGCTGAACGATTTTTTTTTTCATCCTTCTATCTTAATCAGAAGATAGTGCTACCCTCCTTGTGCCCACACCCCACTCTCCATAAGGATCCACTCCTGTTTTCCCTCGATGTGGTCAGGGCATTAAAGTATTACTTAGTTGCTACTCGGGAAGGACCAAGGAGGGGCTTGGCTGCTGCTGGGACTACTCTTAGCAGATGAATAAGGCAGGCTGTCATACAAGCCTATGCTTACTCCACCAGGATGATATCCACGTCTTGGGCTTTCCAACACCAGGCGTCGGCGGAACATGTCTACAAGGCGGCAACCTGTTTGTTTCTCCACACAGTCGCCAGGTTTTACAGACTTGATGTCGGGGCATCTGCCAATGCCGCTCTGGGGCGTAAGGTGTTGGTCTGTGGTGAACCCCTCTCTGGGGGTCTAAGCTTGAGGTGTCAGTGCCGTTGTTCTTGGTTAGGTTGACGCAGGCGGCTGTTGGCTGTTCTTGCACAGTCCCACCCTTATTGAGCTTACTGCTTTGGGACGTCCCACGTGTTGCAACTGGTGGTGCCTCGAAATAGAAGATGAGAAAAGGGAAATTTGTGTACTTACTGGAAAATTTCCTTTCTCGTCCTCTTCCATTCCTGGACACCACCAGTAGCAATGCGTGGACTAATCTCAACGGTAGGCAGGGACTGAAAGATAGAAAAAAAAAATGACTAGCTCCTCCCAGCCTATATAAAAAGGCAAGCTGTGCCAGTATCTCTTCAGTTAAAAATCAGTTAGGCCAAAGTCCCAGGAGGGGAGAATGCTAACCTGTGCATAATGCGCACAACTAGAAACTAAAACAGTGTAGAAGTCGTCAACCGCCACCAACGCAGTTGTAACAACAGAAGGGCGGGTGTGGTGCTCCGGAATAGAAGAGGACAAGAAAGGAAAATTTCCGGTGAGTACACAAAATTCCCTTTTTCTCACTGTTCACTGAAGACTCTGGATTTCCCGCAGACCATTCACAGACAGTGTAAATATTATGTATATTCTCAAATGATAAAATTCTATCAGCTGTGCAGCAGAGCAGTGATTCAACACAGCTAATGGTTTTCTACTAGAAATATAGAAGGATTGCATTGATATGTGAGAAAATAGTGGCTGTGCGCTTGGTTGCCTCCTGGAGTCCAGCGGGGAGAGGATCCTTCCTGGCGACATGCATTCAGCTGCGGGCTCCTTCCTCACGGCGGGTCTGGTGAGCGTCCTCCTGAATGTCTTAAGGTACCGCGCGCGCGCCCGGCATTGTTTTTTATGTACATATTCCCGGAAATTAGATTCCAGGTTTCTTCCTCCCGCGCTGCTGACGTCACATCCCGGAATTTCCTGCTTCCCACAACACGTGTTTTTTTTCTTAAAGTGACAACCCAGTGTTTTGGGGAAATGTATGTTTTGGCCACCCCTTCTATTTTCTATATGAAGGGTTAATATTTTAATATGGGATTTAGCTCCTACCCTATTTAGGCGGGCTCAGGAAGCAAATCTCTTGTTGCCTCTATCCAGAAGCATGGCAGAACAGGCGCAGGACGGGTTTATGGATCCTATTGAAGATTCTTCCACTGAATTAACTTATGTGGACCAGGATTCTTCCAGTATTCCGCCGGCTGCCGATTCTGGGAGGAGGAGGAGGAGGAGGCCCAGCTCTGCTCCGGTAAGTTGCCTTTTTATTTTTATTTGGGGCTTATTTTATCATAGAAGGGGATATAGCTCACCTCCCTATTTTTTTGCTTATGTCTTTTAGTCTAAGACCCCAGGCAAAGCTTCCAAAAGTGTACCTAAATCCTCTTCTTCCGGATCTAAATCCAGTAAAAAGAGTAGAAGATGCCTCTTATGCGAAACTATCGGATTCCTACGCTAAACCTCAAATTTGCACGGATAAAGTGGTTAATAAGGAACATAATAAGGATTTAATGAGGATGATGAGGGAGCTTAAGGACCAGATCTCTTCCTCTCCTATGACACAAAGGGCCCCAGAATGTGCGGGTAACCAGGTGGTATTTTCACATCCAGCAACAGGTCCCTTTGATGCTTCCCTGTTTTTTTGTCAATTAGGGAAACCCTCTTTTTTCGCCACTCAGGAATCATTTATTCCTGAGGACGAATCGGAGGAAGGGGAGATTTCTTCCCCAGAGGAAGAGGACGATCAGGCCTCAGGTTCTTCTTCGGCCAAGACCAGGTATTCGTTTCCGCCGGGAGACTTGCCTTTCCTCTTGCACATGATTTACCTATCTATGGGTATAGAGGAAAAGTTTGCAGGTCCAAAATTGAAACAGGATAGCTTTTATCCGGATTTGGCTCCGGATTCCTCCTATTCTTTTCCTTTTCATGACTATTTGAAAGACATGATTTTGGAGCAGTGGAAGGATCCGTCTAAGAAAGTATTTACATCATGCGGTCTTAAACATAGATATCCTTTTTCGGAGGAGGATTCTCATCTATGGGAAAAATGTCCCAAGTTGGATGCCCCTTTTGCCAAAGTTTCTAAAGGGGCAGGGTTAGCTTTTGAGGATTTTGGGGTTCTTAATGATCCTCTAGATAAGAAGATGGATTCGCTGCTTTAAAAGGCTTGGCAAGTAGAGTCTAATGTATTAAGGACAAATTTGGCATCCAGTTGTGTGATCAGAAATTTAGGATTTTGGCTACAACAACTTAAAGACTGTCTTTTGGAAAGAAATAGTCTGGATAACATTTTAAAAGCTTTACCAATTCTCTTTTCAGCTACGGCTTTTGTTATGGATGCCATGGCTGAATCAATCAGATTTTCGGCTCAAAATCTGGCTGTAACCAATTCCGTGCGCAGGACTCTGTGGTTGAAGACCTGGTCTGGCGAAATTGGTTCAAAGATGAGACTTTGTGCTATGCCCTTCAGGGGTGAATGTCTGTTTGGGTCAGACCTAGGTAAAGTTTTGGATATGACGGCAGACAGGAATAAATGTTTTCCGTCTGGTCCTAGAGCTTTAGCTAATAAAATGTTTTTTCCCAGAAATTCCTTTAGGCGCCCCTTTCTTAACAAGGGTGCTCCTAAAAGATCCAGGGGGGGGCTCTTCCTCTTCCAATGCTTCTAGAAAGGGCAACTTTAGAGGTTCCACCTTGTTTGGAACCTACCAGGCAAAACCCAAGAAGCAATGATGCCAATGCTTTAATTGGCACCAGGCTAAGGAGTTTATGCACAGCTTGGCAAGGCTTGTTGGATTGGCCTTTCATTGTAAGAGGAATTACGGAGGGCTTCCACATAGATTTTTCTCAAAGCCCTCCTTCAAGATTTTTGATTTCTTCTCTACCCCAGGGCAAGGAAGAAAGAGAAGCGTTTTTTTTTTTTTTTATCTGACGGACATGAGGTCAAGGGGAGTTATTGTTCCAGTGCCCAGGGTTCTACTCCAGAATTTTCCTGGTAAAAAAGAGCTCAGGGGGGTTCAGGTTTATTCTGAACTTAAAGAGTCTCAATTTATTTGTCCAGTACAGACATTTCAGGATGGATTTTTTTGATAAAGAATATGCTTCTCAGGGGTGCCTTCATGGCATCAATAGATTTGAAGGACGCTTATTGGCAAGTTCCAATGAGTCCCCTGGCTCAATCTTTTATGAGATTTGCAATAAAAGATGGAGACCAGATTTTGCATTTTCAGTTGTCTGTCTTCCCTTCGGCCTAGCATCAGCTCCAAGGATTTTTACCAAGGTTCTGGCAGAGCCTTTGGCATTTCTGAGACACAGAGGAATAGGTGTGGTCGCTTATTTAGAGGACCTCTTACTGTTTGCCCAATCAAGGGACAGGTTGTTGGAGAATTTTCATTACACCATGAATCTGTTATCCCGCCTAGGTTGGATTGTGAATTTCAACAAATCAACCCTAGTGCCCTCACAAATTATGACATACTTGGGGTTCGAGATCAATTCGGTCTGCCAGATCCTTATTCTGCCTCATCAAAAAGTTGTGGCTCTCCAGGAGGCAGTTTGATGTATCTGCTCATGTCCCTTCAATAAGACAAGCGATGAGAGTGCTCGGGTTCCTGACTTCATCATTCCCAGCAGTAAGATGTCTATGCTAAGTTCTCCTCCTTTTTTTCCTAACAAGAATCTGGACATCAAATCAATCACCTCGAATGTCTTGTTTTTGGTAGCCATTACCTCGGCCCGCAGAATTAGTGATATTCAGGCCTTGTCGTGTCGTCATCCATTCCTCCAGGTATTTCCGGATCGCATTGTAATGAAGGTAGATCCTTGCTACCTTCCTAAGGTTGCTTCAGAAAATGGCGGTATAATGCGGACATATAGTGAGAGGACGGCGCGCGTGGCGTCACTTTCGGTCTAGCGGCCGAAATGACGATATCAGCGCTTCACGGCCTGGAGCGCTGACAGACGCGCGCCGGGTGCCAGTGCGTTCACATGCGCACCAACCACAGGTACGGAATCCAGGCTATTCGCCCGAATGGGGTAGTCTTTTGATAAGCAGCACATTGATGGGACAGGCAGTGAAGCAAGGGCACCATTGCGGAAATCACAGCAAAAACGAGCCAGAGGTACTGGGCATATCTATTCTGGGGGTTTACAATCGGCACTGCCTTCAATATAGAAAAGGAAGGTCCTTTACTAATAATTCATCCTATATTATTTTTAGAAGCAGCACTGCCTAACTCTGGTCAGACGACTGCAGCTGGTCTTGTTAACCCTGCAGTGACAATGCACAAAGCACAGTGACCAGACATATATTAAAGGTAACACTAAGGTAGCCTTTTATAAGCTTAGGGATTTTTTCCCTCCAATGCAACAACCTTTTTAAACACAGTTACCAATACAAAACATCCAGCACACCTACCTAAGTAGTCTGAACCCACCAACACAACCAAAGCAGAGAAAACGCTCCATCCCTCCCAGAGTTATAAATTTGAGACCCGCACTGGGATAAAACAGGTGGGCCACTATAAGTTATTGATAGAAAATTCAACATGTATGATTGGTCACTTATGGATAAGTTATACTACATCATGCGTTTCCTTCATATTTGAATGTTATATATCTGCATGTACTATGGTGGAATATTACATTGAAAATATATATTTATTAATATTTAAATCAGGGCACTGAAGAAGCCAATCCGGCGAAACATGTCTGCCCTGATATTGATCGCCATACCAGTAAGATGAAAATAATTGCCATACAAATGTTGCCTAAAGGATGCTCTTAGCACAATCAAACTGAGATTTTAATATTTGTAAAATGTTCTGTACTGTTTATGAATGTATTATGGAAAATATTTCCTATTGATCCATAAGGGTCGTTTTTTTTATTATTAATTCTCATTAAAGCTCAAGAATATTTTTAACAGAGATAGAGGTGTGGTGGGAGTTCTGGGTCCTTGCTGGGCATTGGGACTGGGCCTAGTCCTAAAATAACTTTATTGCTTCAGATTTTCACAGATCTCAGGAGATCGTTATTCCTTCCATCGCGCAGGATGATCAAGAACTTATTGCTTTGGATGTCAGATCTCAACTGTTGCATTATCTTCAACAGACCAAAGATTTCAGGAAAGCTGACAGCTTGTTTATCTCCTTTTCAGGCCCTAGGAAGGGTCTAAGAGTATCAAAGACTACGTTGGCAAGATGGATGAAAGGTACCATTAAGATGGCTTATAGAGATGTCAATTTGCCAAGTGGGGTAACGGCCCATTCTACAAGAAGTGTATCTACATCTTGGGCAGAGCAAGCTGGGGTCTCCATGGAACAGATTTGTAAGGCGGCCACCTGATCTTCAGCTAAAACCTTCGCAAGTCACTACTGTTTGGATCTCCTGTCTCAGAAGGATCAATCTTTTGGCAGAAGTGTGCTTTGTGCGGTTCTTCCCACCCAATGAGGTAATCCTCGCCTATCTCTCAGGCGTATGCTGCCCGAAGGATGTTTTGAGAAAACTTAAGTTAGGTACCTGGTAACTTTTTTTCTAAACATCCGAAAGGGCAGCATACGCCGGCTTCCCTCCCTTATTGTTTTTAAGATATGAAGTTGGATTATGTATTAGGATATGTGGAGTTGTGGGTCTGTATCTTTTCTCTCTTTCAGATCTCTACAACAACTGGGGAAAAGAGGGAGGAGTCAAGACTTTATTTTGGCTGGTGATCACGTGTTCCCCTCGGTGGGAGGAGCCCGGAGGTCTCGGGCGTATTCTGCCCTTTTAGGATGTTTAGAAAAAAAAGTTACCAGATACCTAACTTAAGTTTTTTCTGACAGAGGTGGGGCTTTGGCCTCGTCCACCAATTTGACTGCAAAAAATGCATAAGTGCCCAAGAAATCGCCAGCCTCTCCAGCCTCTTGTATAATACATTGGTTATCCAGCAATTTTTAAACACAGATACATCATAGCAAGTGATGAATTGCAAAATAAAAGCTGCGAAAATTAAAAAAGTTGCGAAAGACTCTTGAAAGAGGAATATTTAAAATCGTTAACTTGGAAAACTTAAGGCTAGAAATAAAATTGTCATTAAATAAATTGTGCATTAACGAAATACTTTCAGCGTTCTACTCCTCCATGTGGTTAATGACTGTACCTGAATCTTTACAATGACTTCATCTTCATCGCCATTTATTAATTGTGTGCTAATTTCTTTTGTTTTATATTCTGAACTTGCCTGGACGTAAAACAAACGGCGCTTTCCCGATATGCCACCAAATACATTTGACTGCAATTATTTAAATCATTCACCTAAACCTGTGTTAAAATAATAAACAGAACCACCAGTTTAAGCTATTAAAACGCCAACATCTGCATATATAGTTACCATCTTCTTTTGAAGAAGTTTTCTTTATGGAACAAGTCAGGCTTTGGTAAAATATATAGGTGTTTATCAGATCAGGATGGGGTACAGATCTGTCTGCAGCCTCACCCACATGCCTTCTGATAGGATTTTGAGTAATTGCACCACAACTACACTACAGTAGTAGTAAGTTATGGAGATTGGACATTCTTGTAGTAGTTCATAGTTAATAGTAGTACAGTACCACCAACCTATGATACACTCACTGGCAGGTTTATCCCATGACATTTTTTGAGTTAATCATGAATGACATAGTTTTAGGACTACAGTAAGACATACTCATAACTAATATACCGTATTTGCCGGCGTATAAGACGACTGGGCGTATAAGACGACCCCCGAACATTTCCACTAAAAATATAGAGTTTGTTATATACTCGCCGTATAAGACTACTCCCTCTTCCGCACACCAAATAAAACGTAAAAGAACATCAGATTTTATTTCAACATGTTATGTTATGTTATATTCAAATGCTTATCGCACATTACAAAAGGGCAATCTGCTAGCTCCCCCCCCCCCCACCAATCTATGTGTCTCCTCCTCCATACACATATGCACACCAATACATCCCCCCTCCCTATTATATAAAGATCCCGAATTGGGATGCCCCACTTTGTGAAACCCTCCAGAAAATTCTGAAAAACTCTTGATCAATCAGAGCCATTTGCCCTGAATATGTAATGCTTGGCAAACTGCTCTGTTCACATACACGGCTTTGGCAAGCGCCCGCATACCCAGCAGTGCGGATGCTTCTGCCCCCAGCCTAGGGTGCCAGGAGGCAGGTGAGTTCTGTGGTGCCCGGGGGAGGGGGTTGCACAAAGTGGGGCATCCTGATATGAAACGCCCCTGGGTAAGGCCATTGCCCAGCCCTGGAATCTAAAGTACTTCAGGGCTGGCCAATGGCCTTACCCAGGGGAGGATGCCCCACTTTGTGCAACCCCCTCCCCTCGGGGTGCCGCAGTGGATTTAGCTCCCCTTTTAATAAAATTTCCCTGCTCCAAATGCCATGTCCCCCCCCCCATTCATGCATATATACATAAACATATTACACATTGAAACAAAAAAAAAAACACTTTCTAACTAACGCCCACTTCCTCCTTACCTCAAGAGATCGAGCAGCAAACTCACGTGTCTTCTGTGCTGGGAGGACATCAGGTGGGCGGAGCCGGCTGGGCAGGCCGGGCCAGGTCAAATCTACCATACAGCTGCACAGCGGGCAGATGGGGAGGTGAGGTAAGGGAAGTGGAGGAGAGGGGGGATGCCGTCGGTGCGCAATCTTGCTGCTGCGCGCGGGGCACGATCGCGTGCGCCGGGCGCGATTGCGCTCCCCGTGTGCACTAGCGAGATCGCGCACCTCCACTGACCACCAATGCTTACAAAGGGAAAAAAAAAGTTACCGCCTCCATGCCTGGGTACCGCCGCCTTAGGGGACATACGGCCCTGGGTGCACCCGGCGTATAAGACGACCCCCCCCCACTTGGAGGCACGTTTTACAGGGGGAAAAATTCGTCTTATACGCCGGCAAATACGGTAATTGACCATCTTCTAACTTAAAACCCATAGTGCAACTGTTTAAAAAAACTTCAGGGGCTTTCTAAAATTAGCAAGCTTATTATGTCATTTATGATTAACTCAAAATTACTATCTGCCTTCCCAACTATAAGAGATTAATGGGTATTAAACCCACAAAAACAAAAAAGGTGCTCGCCCTGTCTTTGCTGCATGCCCGGCTGGTCCAGCAAAAGGATTACGATCGGCGGACAAGGCTGCAGCTGCTGCGCAGGAGAAATATTCTATTAAAATGTTAATTGTATTTTTGCACTGTGATCGAAGTTTTCCCTGTTATTTATATGTGTCTTGTTTAAATCCACAATAACTTTTTATTAAGGACTGCATTTTGATATGGTTTTATGTCCTACCCATAAATTGACCTTGGTGATGTTGGCAGCTGTCCGCTAGTGGGCGAGTCTCCAAGACTTGTGAGACTACCAGCTACTGCATGACAGTGTGGGTTATTGCCCTACCCCCTTTGTGCAAGCTGTTGCTGGAGGCTTGGCGTGTCCCTACTAGCTGGGGCCCTGTCCTGCGCTTCCGGCTTTGAAAACGACGGGTTGGATGAACCTTGCATATAGGAGCGGAGTGTAAGCATAATGGTCTTGTACCCGAAGCTCATCACACAGTGTTTTTGACACTTTTTGGAGGGCACTGTGTTGTGAATTTCATCTGGATTTTGACCACATTATTTATTAAATGCTAAGGAGGTTAATAGATCACTCTGGATACAAAAGGCCTGTGATCCAACTAAAAGGGAGATGGTTTCAGGTTTCCTGGGTAAAGTTTGGCTACAGAAACTGCCCCACTCAGGTGTCTAAGATCTTGTAATATACCCAAAGAATGAAACTAATAAACCATTGCTGTGACAATAATGAAATACATGTAGCTGATCCAGATATAAATCCTTTTCTTATGTTCCTGATATACTTTATGAGCACTCTGCACCATTATAAACATCTGAAAAGACAAATACTGATATGGCTGCAGCAGAAGCATTTAGGAGATTACTGTTATGTCAGCATTTCCCAATATGCTGACGACTGGTTATTCGCAGCATTAGAAGAAACATTATGTATTGGTATTTTGTTTCAATAACTTAAAATGAACGCTTTACTCAATCTGCCTTAAATAAACCTCTGAAAGCAAACCAACATTTATATAATTGCATTATTGTCCGAGAATTTGTCTAGAATCCATACTAAAGGATCTATTAAATAGGCTTTTTTTTTTTTTTCTTCTTTGTGATTTCACCATTGTACAAGTCCTATTGAAACCGTGCCTCAGGCTGGATTCAAACAGTGGTCAAATGGTGTTGGGGTCATTATTGGGTCTATCTGGGGGTAAGGAACTTAATACGGAATAGAGGCACAGTCTATGCAGTTTTGGGAAAAAAAAAGGCCTGCGTGACCATGCACAGGAGTGTGCTGTCTACAACCAACAGCACCGAAACCATAAGTCTGCATTCTGCAGGAATCCCTCTTATCAAGCCTGCAGGTTAAGAAGTACAGTTGCATGCAAAAGTTTTGGTTATAAAAAAAGTTGGAAGTTTTGCAGTATCTTTTATAGTCTTATTCTAAGTATGCAGCACGTCCTGCTCCAGATAATGATTCATAACAGATGGGATTACCTCCGCCGAGGGCGCTTGACTGCAGAGATGGCAAAAAGAGGCCCCTCCCGGTCCATATATACCCCGGACCTCCCACAAATTCCCCAGTTTCTTCTCTGCAGTCGGCTGCGAAGGTCAGAAGATGGCTTCTCTTATCGCAGGTGAGCGGGGCTTAACAGCCCGCGGCCCCATTCCACTTATTACTTATGCCTCCCAGCTTTGGCTGCGCTGGTCGCTCTTCCTTGCGGAGCCTGGCTCCGACCGCAATCCCCCACCAAAGGGTAGGCGGTGCAGGTTATGGTGAACCTGATTTGGGATGCCCCGTCCGCTCTTGCCCTTCCCGGCCCTGGTCATTGGTGGGGCTTTTATTAGACATCCACTCTCCCCCCTCTCTCGTTATCCCGTTCGGGGGGAGGGGGGGTGGTGTGTATGTGTGCTTATTGACGTTTGTGTGTGAGTGCACTTCATTCAGGGCTCCGCGCCCTGTCTTTCACTTGTCATTTTGAATTTGCCGCCACTGACACGCGCGCCTTTTGGCGTCCGCGGTCAGCGGCGGCCTCATCATCAAGAATCCCTGCGTGCCCATTGGCTGTAGCATCTGGCCTGTCTCTATGCTTATCGAAGGGGGCGTGGCTTGCTCTGTTGGCGCGTTCCGCGTCGTACTCTCCTGCGGCCCGCCCCTTGAGGTTCCTCCAGCGCCATTTTGGTCCTCTCCTGGTGTGATTGCTGGCTTCCCACCCCGGTCCGTGAGTGCCCCTGCGGGCTTGGCTCTTATTCAATTGTCATTTCTGTGTGCTTATGGGATGTCACTATTATGTCTTTCAGGCGGGATAACTGTTTTTAAGAGGTTTCTCCCGGTCCTGTCCCCTCTATTAGTTTTAATTACTTTATTAGAGACCTACACTGTTAAATCCTCCCACTTCCCTGGCGGACATTTGGGGCATCCCGGGTTGCTTATACGGCGTAATTCCTATTAGCCAGTTGTGCCACCTTAATCACCATATGGAGGCTTCACAGGATATTGTGCTCGGCGTCCCCTCGGGACAAGCCCGGCTGTGTGTAGTGTGTTGGGCCTCCCCTGTGTGCGGGTCTGTGTACCCTGCGCCCAGCAGGCGCTTGCGCTGCATTCTGGGCTCTCTGTGACTGGGCCTGCGCCCACTATGTCCTCACCCACTCCCCCTCGCTTGATTATGACTCCCAGTGAGCTAAATACTAGTGGGGAGTCTCAGCCTGACATGTCTTCCAGGTTGGCTAACATTGAGAGGCTGATTGCTAGCTCTGCGGCCCGTAAGGCCCCGGCTAAAAGGCGGCATGTGTCGCCGGGTGCGTCTGCCTTTCCTATGGAGTCTGAGAATTTTCTTGATTTGTCTGATTATACCCCACTTGAGGAGGGGGAATTATTCTCGGATTCAGAGTTGTCTGATGATCAGCATTTCAGTGGTGCTGACTATGGCTCTGATCATTGGGATGCTGATGACACCAATAGACTGTTAACTCAGATATTCTTAGTATACAGTACGTCCTGCTCCAGATGGATTACTTACACTTGGGTTATCCTCCGCCAGATGGCGCTGCACTGCAGAGACATGTAAAAACAGGCTCCTCCCGGGCCCTCAAATACCCGGGGACCTCCCACAAATCCCCAGATTTCCCTGCAGTGCCGACTGCGAAGACATGAAGTATCACTCTGTCGCAGGTGAGCGGGGCTATCAAAGCCTGCGGCCCTGTTGGACTACTCCCACCCGTCCTCCTCGTATTGTGCCTCCTAGCCTGGGCTGTGCTGGTCGGTTGAAGGTAGGCAGCACCATGCGTGCTTTTGGAGCCATGCTCCACCGCAGTCCCCCACCAAAGGGTAGGCGGTTTAGGCTGATGGTGAGCCTCTAGGGGATGCCCCTCCCGCATTATTGCCCATTCCCCGTGTAGCGGTGGGCCCTGTACAAAGGGTCGGCATCCTCCCTCGTTCCCCCCCGTAGCTCGGGGGGTAAGAAAGGGGGGGTGTGTTTGGTCCCAGTGTATTGTGATTACACGCTTACGGCCTTAGTAATGTCCTGGACTTAGGTGTCCGACGCTGATTTGCCTTTTTTACTCCTGTAACTGGCGCCGCCGCGCGCGCCATTTTTCCTTCATGGATGTGCTGCGCCGGGCGGCGGCGGCGCCTCAGACGCTGCGGTGTCATCCTTGGCAAGTCATCTATTCTAAGTGTGTCATACGCTTCGCTCCTCATGACAACATTGACGTCTGTCCTAGAGCTTCGCGCTCTTCAGGGGGGGGGGGCGGGGACCTGGCTTGGCGTGGTAACGGTCCCTCTCCTTTCGTTGGTCTGTAAGTGCCCTCGCGGGCGATTTTTTTATGCTACTTGCTACTGTGACATGGTTCTGACACCCCTCATTCTCATTATGTCTTTCAGACGGTTGAATCCAGTGGCTTCTCCCGGCCCGGTGTAATTGCCAGTTGAGCCTAGTATAATTACTCCCACTTCCCTGCGGTTCATTGGGGCATCCAGGGTAGCTTCAGCGTCAATCCCTACTGGCCTATTGTGCCTATTAATCACCATATGGAGGCATCCCAAGATATTGTGACCGGGGTTCCTTCGGGACAAGCCCGGCTGTGTGTAGCTTGTGGGGTCTCACCTATCAGCGGTGACAATGCACAGGTCTGTGTTCCTTGTGCACAGCAGGCGCTAATGGTACTTCCCGCCCCCCCCGGTGGCTGGGCCTGCACCTCGCCTCACTTCACCTACTCCCCCAAGCCTGAGTCTAACCCCCAATACAAGCGGGGATTCTCATCCTGATGTGGCTGCTAGACTGGCCAGTGTTGAAGAATTGCTTGCTAATACCTTAGCGCATAAGGCCACCACAAAAAAGCGGCACTTAACCCCTGAGGAGGCTGATGAGTTGTTGCCTCTATATGGCTATACCCCCTCGGACGAAGGGGAGCTGTTCTCTGACTCAGGGTCATCTGACGAGAAGTCAAGGGGTCATGACTATTCTGGCTTTGATCGCTGGACCCCGGATGATACTGACAAACTGCTGGTTCAGATTTTTGAGGTTTTGTCCATCTCTCCCTCTGCTGCGGCTCCCAGGCAAAGGGGTGAGCTATTTCATACTGCTAAGGCTCGATTGGAATTTCCTGAGCAAACCCATTTCAATAACCTCGTGTTTAAAGTGGACCTTCACTCTGAATAAGAGTCTATCTTATATGTTTCCCACACCCTGTACATACAGATTGGCCACATTAAAAATCATCCTACCTGCACCTATTGCATGTTATAAGCCTTTAAACATCCAAGATGGCGGCTTATGGAAGCCGCCCTCTTATCAGGCAGCCTGCAAACAGGAAGTGCCTCCTGACTGTGCTGCTCTGCATTCTGGGACTGCTGACCTTTACCTGACCCCAGCTCTGCTCTGTCTGAGCAAAGCACAGCTATAACCCGCCCCCCTGTACCTTATCCCACTCTCCTCTCCTCAGTAAGTGTGATGCTTCTGAGTCAAGATGGCGGCGCCCGTATCCTAAATTCCTGAACAGAGTTGCAGCCCAGTGGGGGAAAGAATAATAAGTTACTGACTAAAAACGTAAAATATATAAATTTTAGATGCTGGGGAACAGTTTTGTATGAGTTTGGGCTTTTCATTAAATCACGCTGAAGGTCCGGTTTAAGGAGTGGGAACATCCCAGTAGACTTCCCAGGATTCCTAAGATTTTGGACAGGAAGTATCCTTTTCCTGCTGATATGGTCAAGTGCTGGTCATCGCCCCCCCGAGGTCGATGCTCTTATTCTGGGGCTGTCTAACACCTCTATTATGCACTCTCCCGACACTACTACGCTGCGGGACTCTGAGGACCGGCGCATTGACCAATTGGCATGCCATGCCTTTGCATTTGGGGGGGGGGCGGCGTTGCGCCCGGTCTGCGCCTTGGCCATTACTTTGGTGGCGCTCAGGGCCATGGTCAGGAATGCACTTGATGGTCCAGACGAATTGCCACCTGATACTATTAATGCACTGTCTAATTGTGATGTGTTTGTGAACTTTATCCTGTCTGCATCGGATGATGCTATTAGGATGTGTGCCAGATCTTCCGCGGTAGCTATACGCCACGCGGTATGACTGTGCCAGTGGGCTGCTGACAATGCTGCTAAGAAAGCCCTTACTGGGCTTCTATTTAAAGGGCTGCGCCTGTTTGGGGGCCACCTAGACCTCTTTGCTAAAGGAGGTAAGTTACCCCAGCGCAGGCGGCAGTCCCGGCCTTTTCGGAGCCAGGGCCCCCTTTCAGTCCCCTACCGAGGCGCTAAGCAGGGGAAAGGGGTGTCCTTCGCGGGGGCTCGCGCAGATTCCTGGCATAGGAGCAGAGGACGACGTCCTGGCTCCTCCTGGGGGTCCAAACCCAAAGCCCCTCCCAAGACCCCTCAGGCATGATGGGGCGCCCTCGCCCGTCAGGGTGGGGGGACGGCTACAGCACTTCGCGCACGTCTGGAGGCGCCAAGTCTCAGACCGGTGGATTCAGGAGGTAGTGTCCTCTGGTTACAAGATAGAGTTTGCTGTGCGGCCCCCCACAAGATTCATCAGGTCCCGGGTCCCCCAGGACCCTGTATCAGCTCAGGTCTTGATGCAGGCCGTGCAAGGACTGCTAGATCTGGGGGTCATTTGCAGGGTCCCTTTAAGAGAATTGGGCAAGGGGTTCTATTCCAACCTTTTCACGGTGCCCAAAAAAGATGGTTCAGTCAGGCCCATTCTGGATTTAAAGATCCTCAACAAGTTTGTCAAGAACAGGCGCTTTCGCATGGAAACTCTGTGCTCGGCCATCGGCTCTCTGCGCCCATGGGATTTTATGACGTCTGTGGACATCAAAGATGCTTACCTTCACATCCCTGTTTTCCCGGGACATCAAAGGTTTCTCAGATTCGCGTTGAAAGATCGGCATTACCAATTTGTGGCCTTACCATTCGGCCTCACTTCAGCCCCCAGAGTGTTCACCAAGGTGCTGGTGGGGGTGATGTCTCTGATAAGGTCAGGGGGCATACGCGTGCTGCCCTACCTGGACGACATTCTCATCACATCGCGGTCCCTACAGCAGGCAGAGCTGGACATTCAGCTGGTGGTGTCCACCTTGGAGTCCTTCGCCTGGGTGATCAATCACCCCAAGTCCTCTCTGTCCCCTTCGTCGGTGACCCCATTCCTGGGGATGATTCTGGATACGGTTCAGTCACGGATATTCCTTCAGAAGGTGGAAGCTCTGTCTGCGCAGGCGAGGTTCCTGCTCTCGTGCCCCCAGCGCTCCCTCCGGCAGGGAATGCAGCTGGTGGGCCTAATGGTGGCGAGCTTCGAGGCCTCTGCAGCTTCACCTTCTGTCAGTATGGGACAAGGACCCCATGTCCTTGGACGGGGTTTGTGTGCTTCCCCCCTTGGTCAGAGGGTCCCTCTCGTGGTGGCTGGACCACAAGAACTTACTAAAGGGCAGGTCCTTTCTGGCCCCCTCCTGGGAGACTGTCACCACGGATGCCAGTCTGTCAGGTTGGGGGGGATTCTGGAAGTCCCTGCGGTTCCAGGGGAGGTGGGGCCCTCAGGAGGCCCACTTACCCATCAACATTCTGGAACTACGGGCAATCAGGTTGGTACTGGAGCAGTTGACCGATCACCTGCAGGGAATGTCTGTGCAGGTACGCTCAGACAACAGGACGGCGGTTGCCTACATCAACCATCAGGGAGGGACCCGGAGCAGAGGTGCCCTCCAGGAGGTGTCGCGGATTCTGACATGGGCGGAGGCCAATGTTCAATGCATTTCGGCTGTGTATATCCAGGGGGCAGAGAATCTACTGGCAGACTCTCTGAGCAGGGGGACTTCCCGTCAGGGGGAGTGGTCCCTCTGCAACAGGGTATTCCAGTCCCTGTGTCACCGTTGGGGTCTACCGGATGTGGATCTGTTCGCATCCGGTCACAATCACAAGCTCCTGGCCTTTGTCTCCCTGTCTCAGGATCCTCTGGCCTTGGCCACGGATGCTCTGTCAATGTCATGGAAGGAATTTCGGCTCCTGTATGTCTTTCCTCTGTTCCCCCTGTTGGGCAGGGTCCTGCGCAAGATTGCTCTGGAAGGGGTGCCAGTGATTCTGGTGGCGCCCAGGTGGCCAAGAAGAGTGTGGTTCGCAGACGTGGTGCAAATGGCAGTAGACCAGTACGTCCTGCCGGGGGCGCCAGATCTGCTCACTCAGGGCTCCTTACGCCATCCCAATTTACAAACTCTGGCTTTGACGGCCTGGCTGCTGAAACCTCCATCTTGATGAAGAAAGGCTTGTCTGCCTCGGTGGTGGATACCATGGTGCAAGCTAGGAAGAAGTCTTCTTCTGCCATCTGTTATAGGGTATGGCGTACCTACATTGATTGGTGTGAGTCTAGGTCTCTCCCCTGTAGGGAGTTCTTAGTCCTTAGGGTTCTGGAGTTTTTTACAGCATGGTTTGGAGTTGGGTCTAAAACTCAGTACTCTGAAGGGTCAGGTTTCTGCCCTGTCTGTCTTCTTTCAGAAGTCTTTTGCTCAGCATCCCTTGGTTAAGACCTTCTTTCAGGGGGTCACTCATGTGCGTCCCCCACGTAAACCTATGGTCCCTGTTTGGGACTTGAACTTGGTTTTGTCTGCCTTGCAGGGTGCTCCCTTTGAGCCTATTCAGGATGCTGCTCTGGCTGTACTTACCCTCAAGGTTGTCTTTCTGGTGGCTATTACTTCGGTCAGGCGTGTGTCTGAGCTGGTGGCTCTGTCTATCCAGCCCCCATACTTTGAGAGACACCAGGATAAGGTGGTGTTCCGCTTTAAGCCGGATTTCCTGCCTAAGGTGGTGTCTGCTTTTCATTTGAACCAGGATATTGTTCTTCCTTCATTGTGTCCTAATCCTAGTAACGCTAAGGAAAGGGTTTTGCATTCATTGGATGTGGTCAGGTGTCTGAGGTATTACCTGGTAGTCACTGCGGCTTTCAGGAAGACTGATGCTCTTTTTGTGGTCCCTTCTGGTCCTATGAAGGGTTTGGCTCCTGCCAAGTCTACTATTAGCAAATGGATTCGCCAGGCTGTGATTCAGGCCTATTCTGCTAAGGGGAAGAGTCCTCCCTTCCGCCTTACTGCTCATTCTACTCGTGCTATTGGTGCCTCTTGGGCCTTCCAGCACCAGGCTTCTGTTGAACAAGTTTGCAAGGCCGCTACTTGGTCTTCTGTTCATACCTTTTCAAAGTTTTACAAGGTTGATGTTAGGGCCTCAGCTGATGCTGTTTTTGGCCGCAAGGTTTTGCAGGCGGCAGTGGTTTAAACTGTGTGCTGTTACCTTTTGTTGGGGGATCCGACCCTACTTTATGGACACTGCTATTGGATGTCCCAAGTGTAAGTAATCTATCTGGAGCAGGACATAGTGTATACTAAGAATAATACAATTCTGTGAAGTACTCACCTGTAGAATTGGTATTATAAGTATACAGTACGTCCTGCCACAACCCGACCCTGGTTTGTTGCATTATTTTGGATCCCCTGTATGGTGATTGTTATAATTGTTATAGTTACCAGTTTTTGGGTGGTTAAATTCTCCCGGCTTCTTGTTCACTGCTTTTCAATGCTGGGGATTTGTGGGAGGTCCCCGGGTATTTGAGGGGCCGGGAGGAGCCTGTTTTTACATGTCTCTGCAGTGCAGCACCATCTGGCGGAGGATAACCCAAGTGTAAGTAATCTGTCTGGAGCAGGACGTACTGTATACTTATAATACCAATTCTACAGGTGAGTACTTCACAGAATTGTATTTTTTGATGTGCTTTCTACCTCCCTTCCTGCTGCGGCTCCCAAGCTTCAGGGGGGACTTTTCAGTACTGCTAAACCACGTCTGGAATTTCCAGAACAGGCCCATTTCAATAATCTTGTTCTCAAAGAATGGGAGCGTCCCAGCCGGCTTCCCGGAATCCCTAAGGGCTGGGATAAAAGATACCCTTTTCCCACTGATGTGGTTAAGTGTTGGTCAACCCCCCCAGAGGTGGATGCACCAGTATTGGGGTTGTCCAACACATCTGTGGTCCATTCCCCTGATTCCACTACCCTCAAGGATAGTGAGGACCGGCGCATTGACCAGCTGGCCTCCCATGCCTTTGCCTGTGTGGGGTCTGCCTTGCGCCCTGTCTGTGCTTCTGCTATTACTGCTGTTGCTGTTAGGACTCTCCTCAAGCGTCTGTTGGAAGGCGCCCCTGATGAGACTTCTAGTGCCAAGTTCAGGACCTTGTCACAGTGTGAAATATTCATTGCATATGTCCTTTCTGCCTTAGATGACACCATTAGGATGCGTAGTAGAACCTCTGCCTTGGTGGTTGCTATACACCGCTCTGTTTGGCTGTGTCAGTGGGCAGCTGATTACGCTGCTAAGAAGGCCCTCACAGGGCTCCCCTTTAAGGGGCTGCGCCTATTTGGTGATCACTTGGACCTGTTTGCCAAGGGGGGTAAGTTGCCTCAGCGTAAGAAGCAGGTGTGGCCCGTTCAGGTGCCTTTGCCCCCTCCTACCGTGGATCCAGGTCTGGGAGAGGGGTTTCCTTTGCAGGTCCTAGGGGAGACTTCTGGGGCAGGGGCAGAGGTCGTGCCCGTACCGGATCTTCCTGGGGGTCCAAGCCCAAATCTATCGCCAAGCCTCCTCAGCCATGAGGGGGCGCCCTCACCCATCCGGGTGGGGGGACGGCTGCGGCTCTTCGCTCCTGTCTGGGGACAGCAGGTCTCAGACAGGTGGATTCTGGAGGTTGTGTCCTCCTTTTTTTTCTTCTACTCCCTGTAGGGCAGCTAAAAACCAGGGAGTATCCGCTTCTCACACAGAAGGGGGGATGTGGTGCACTGCCCACTTATCGGGGCGTCCCGGTCAACCTAAACTACTTCAAAATACACACACACACACAGACAATGGTTGTTATGCGAGGCTGGCACAATAAAACACCCGAGGCCAAATATAGCCAAATGACACTCATAATTTAATAATTACATCCTATATGGCACATGACACATTGTTGAAAATAGCACACTGAAAACTGTACACACATTAAAAAAGCAATTGCTATTAAAAAACAGGGGCCCCCACCAGGACTAGCCTGGATTCCACACCTCCTTATACTCGCCAAACACACACCTGCCGGCGTCCCTCAATGGGACTAAGTCCACATAAATGGGGCTATGGCTTGTAGCTCAAAGGGCAATCAGGGGGATGTGTTGTTGACAAATCTTCAAAGCAGCCTACTGGCTATTTCCTTCTGAGGTGCCTAAAGCACCCACAGCGTGGGGCTAGCCCAATCCAATCACAGTAGATGAAGCCAAATGAAGCCCGCAGGCACTCACGTGTCCAGCTAGATAGACGAGACTTGGAGAGCTGTGCACGAATAGAGGCAAAAGTCTGGGCTAAAAAAATCCGCCTGTAACAGGCATGCTGGAGACCTTCCTCATAAATCATGCCATCCTCCTTTTAATATCGCTGCTGCCGCTGTCTCCGCTGAGTCATGCCCCACGTGGGTCTATGAAGATGGATGCACAGCCAGCTCTCCTTTCCTGTGCTCAGCCTCCCCCATTGGGAGTTTCATCAGGGATGGACACGTGAGTGCCTGCGGGCTTGATTTGGCCTCATCTACTGTGATTGGATTGGGCTAGCCCCATGCTGTGGGTGCTTTAGGCACCTTAGAAGGAAATAGCCAGTAGGCTGCTTTGAAGATTTGTCAACAACCCATCCCCCTGATTGCCCTTTGAGCTACGAGCCATAGCCCCATTTATGTGGACTTAGTCCCATTGAGGGACGCCGGCCAGTGTGTGTATGTGAGTGTGGCGTGAGTATAAGGAGGTGTGGAATCCAGGCTAGTCCTGGTGGGGGCCCCTGTTTTTTTATAGCAATTGCTTTTTTAATGTGTGTACAGTTTTCAGTGTGCTATTTTCAACAATGTGTCATGTGCCATATAGGATGTAATTATTAAATTATGAGTGTCATTTGGCTATATTTGGCCTCGGGTGTTTTATTGTGCCAGCCTCGCATAACAACCATTGTCTGTGTGTGTATTTTGAGGTTGTGTCCTCCGGCTACAAGCTAGAGTTCGCTGCCTGGCCGCCTCCAAGATTCCTCAGGTCTCAGGTTTCCTCTAGAACCCCTGGCAGCTCAGGGTCTGTTTCTGGCTGTACAAAACCTATCTGTCAGGTCCCTCCTGGGGAGAGAGGTCGGGGTTTTTATTCCAGTCTCTTCACAGTACCCAAAAGGGATGGTTACATCGGACCCATCCTGGACTTAAAGCTTCTCAACAAGTTCATCAGGACCAGACACTTACGCATGGAGACCCTGCGCTCCACGATCAGCTCTTTGCGCCCGGGGGACTTCATGACCTCCATAGACATCAAGGATGCTTACCTTCATGTACCAGTCTTCCTAGGGCATCAGAGATTCCTCAGGTTCGCATTGGAGGACCAGCACTACCAATTTTTAGCACTGCCCTTCGGTCTCACCTCGGCCCCCAGAGTCTTCACCAAGGTGCTGGCAGGTGTTATGGCTCTCCTCAGAGCTCGGGGCATTCGCATTCTTCCTTATCTGGACAACCTCCTCATCACTTCTCATTCTTTCCAGCAGGCAGAATTGGATACCCAGCAGGTGGTGACTGCTCCGGAAACATTCGGAAGGGTGATCAATCACGCCAAATCCTCCCTGTCTCTGTCTCTGGTGACCTCCTTCCTGGGCATGAATCTGGATACTGTTCAGGCCAGGATTTTTCTTCCTCAGCAGAAGGTGGATTCTCTTCAAGCTCTGGTTCATTTCCTTCTGTCTTGCGCTCGCCCTTCCATCCGGCAAGGGATGCAGCTTGTGGGACAAATGGTGGCCTGCTTCGAGGCGGTTCCTTATGCTCAGTTCCACATGAGACCTCTTCAGCTCCATCTCTTATCAGTCTGGGACAAGAGTCCCCTGTCTCTAGATCAGGCCTTTGTTCTGTCTCCTCTGGCCCGGCGGTCCCTCTTGTGGTGGCTGGATTCGAGGAACCTGTTGGGGGGCAGATCTTTTCTGTGCCCCTTTTGGGAGACGGTCACCATGGATGCCAGTCTGTCGGGTTGGGGGGGCTTCTGGAGAACCCTTCAGTTTCAGGGGCTGTGGGGACCTCAGGAGGCCCATGCCCCCATCAACGTCCTGGAACTGAGGGTGGTTCGGTTGGTACTGGCCCAGTTGACTCCTCACCTTCAGGGCCGGCCGGTCCAAGTTCGCTCAGACAACCAGACGGCGGTTGCCTACATCAATCATCAGGGATGGACTCATAGCATGAGTGCCCTCAAGGAGGTGTTCATGATTCTGTCCTGGGCGGAGGACAATGTTCCTTGCATCTCAGCAGTGTACATTCCGGGGGTGGAGAATCTGGAGGCGGACTCTCTGAGCAGGGGGATCTCTCGCCTGGGGAAATGGTCTCTCAGCAGCGAGGTCTTCCTGTCCTTATGTCACCGTTGGGGGGTACCGGAGGTGGGTCTGTTTGCGTCCCGCCACAATCACAAGCTCCCAGTCTTTGTCTCTCTGTCCCAGGATCCCCTGGCCCTTGCAGTGGATGCTCTGAATCTATCCTGGCAGGGGTTCCGTCTCCTGTATCCTTTTTCCTCCGTTCCCCCTGCCGGGCAGGGTTCTGCGCAAGCTGGCTCAGGAAAGGGTGTCGGCAATCCTGGTGGCCTCCCCGTTGGCCAAGACAGGTGTGGTTCGCAGATATCGTTAAGCTGGCAGTAGATCCGTACGCTCTGCCCCTGGTTCCGGACCTTCTCACTCAAGGGCGGCTATGCCATCCCAATTTACAAACGCTGGCTTTGACGGCCTGGTTGCTGAAACCTCTATCTTAAGGAATGAGGGGCTTTCTGATTCTGTGGTTAACACTCTAATCAGGGCTAGGAAGAAATCCTCTTCTACCATCTGCTATAGGATCTGGCGGGCCTACATTGACTGGTGTGAGTCTAGGGTCCTTCCATGTCGGGTGTTTTCCATTCCTAGGATTCTGGAGTTCCTTCAGCATGGTTTGGATCTGGGACTTCAGCTCAGCACGCAAGGGTCACGTTTCTGCCTTGGCTCTTTTCTTCCAGAGATCTTTCTCTCAACATCCTCTGGTCAAGACTTTCTTCCAGGGGGTTGCTCATGTGCGTCCCCCTTGCAAGCCTCTGTTGCCAGTTTGGTACTTGAATTTGGTTTTGTCTGCCCTTCAGGGCCCTCCATTTGAGCCTGTGCATGAGGCTGCTCTGTCTATTCTTACTCTTAAGGTTGCCTTTTTGATGGCTATCACCTCGGTCAGGCGTGTTTCGGAGTTGGCGGCCCTTTCTATTCAGGCCCCCTACTTTGAGAGACACCAGGACAAGGTGGTTTTCAGATTTAAACCTGATTTCTTGCCTAAGGTGGTCTCTGCCTTCCATCAGGACATTGTGCTTCCTTCCTTGTGCCCCAATTCTGGTAATTCCAAGGAAAGGGCCTTACATTCCCTGGATGTGGTCAGGAATTTGAAGTTCTACTTGGTGGCTACTGCACCTTTTAGAAAGACTGATGCCTTGTTTGTGGTTCCTACGGGTCCCAAGAAGGGCCTGGCCCCTGCTAAGTCTACTATTAGCAAATGGATTCGTCAGGCTATTTTTAGGGCCTATTCTGCTAGGGGAAACGATCCTCCTTTCCGTGTCACTGCTCATTCTACCCGTGCTGTTGGGGCCTGCTGGGCCTTCCAGCACCAGGCTTCTGTTGAACAAGTTTGTAAGGCTGCTACTTGGTCTTCTGTTCATACCTTTTCCAAGTTTTACAAGGTTGATGTTCGGGCCTCAGCGGATGCTGTTTTTGACCGCAAAGTTCTGCAGGCGGCAGTGGTTTGAGCTGCGCGTTGTTGCTTCTTGGGATCCCACCCTAGTTACTGACACTGCTATTGAATGTCCCATCTGTTATGAATTTTTATCTGGAGCAGGACGTGCTGCATACTTAGAATAATACAATTCTGTGATTACTCACCTTGTAGAATTGGTATTATAAGTATGCAGCACGTCCTGCTCCACCCCACCCTGTTTGCATTATCTTGGATCCTCTGTATGGTGATTGTTACCCTTGTTAACGTTGTTAATTTCATTGGCTTCTCCTGGTTCTCCTTACTGCTTTTCTATACTGGGGAATTTGTGGGAGGTCCCGGGTATATATGGACCGGGAGGGGCCTCTTTTTGCCATCTCTGCAGTCAAGCGCCCTCCGGAGGAGGTAATCCCATCTGTTATGAATCATTATCTGGAGCAGGAAGTGCTGCATACTTATAATACCAATTCTACAAGGTGAGTAATCACAGAATTGTATTTTTGGTATAATTTTAGTGCAAAAAAGGGAGACTTTAGAAGACTTTTTTCACAATCATTGTTAGGAACGATCAGGTAATCCAAATGTCAAAGCATTGTAAATACCCCTTCTTTTCTTATCCTTCCCCCAAAACATGACAGCCATGGTTTTTTCTAAGCAGCTGTCTACAAAGCAGGAGAAGGCTATAAGGCAATACATTGGTAAAATGGGTTTAGGTTGGCTTCTCCCTGCTGATAGCCAGGCGGAAAACAAGTAATACTTCACCTGAAAATAAGCCCTAGTGCTTTTCAGAGTAAAAAAAAAAAAATAGAAGACCTGTCTTATTTTCGGGGAAACACGGTATATGGTTTGTCAGGAATTGCAAACTCTTGGTGAATGAAAAATACAGCCCTTAACCCTTTCAGTGCCAAGCACGTAGTTTCTACGTGCTTGCTTCTACTCCACTTAAGTGCCAAGCACGTAGAATCTACGTGCTTGACTTTCCCCCCTGCTAGTAAAAAAAATATAAATCACAAATACTCACCTGACCCCTCGTTGGATCCGGCTGGGTCTCCTCTTTAATTTGGTGCCATCCAATCCCCCGTGGGGGGTCGGATGGCTCCAGGAATAGCCCCCCCCCCCCCCCCCCGTTTTGGCAGCAGCTGCTAACTGTAAAAAAAGAAGAAATAAATAAAAATGACATTTACTTACCTGCAGTCGCGCTGCCTCCCTCCGGGTCTCCTCTTCACTGGGGGGGCCTCCGATCGCCCCCCCCCCAGCCTCTTCAGCTTCAGGGGAGAGCCTGAAAGGGCTCTCCCCCTCCTCTCCCGACGGGCGCCGCCATCTTGTTGTTAAGCCCCGCCCCTTTGGGGGGGCTTATGACGTCACTCCCGGGCCTCTTGCTGCCTCTCCTCGGCTGAGCTGTCAGATGCCCTGGTGATCGCTGGGCAGAGCAGTGGAGGGGCAGGGGATGCTCTGATCCCCTGCCCCCCCCTCCTCTGGCCAGCGATCACCAAGGCATTTGACAGCTGATCACCACAGGAGCTGACAATCGGGTGAGGTGAGTAAAGTAAAAAAAAACTTTTTTTTTTTTTTTTTTTAAATAAATGACATTTTTGTGTGTGTGTTTTTTTTTATGTTAACCCTTTGTGAACTGGTAAGGGGTCCATGAGACCCCTTATACCAGTTCACAAGGCTGGGGTCTGGCAAGCCACCTGCAACTAGTGGGTGGCTTGCCATTAATCCCCGCACCCCCAATTACCTGCCTCCCCAAAGCCCAGGGGGGGGCAGAAGAGCCCGGGCCCACACAGGGTATGTGGGCTCGTAGGCTGCAGGGTGGGGGGCCACAAAAGCTGGCCCCCCCACTCTGTGCCTACAAGCCCCCATAGCTTGTCCCGGGCTGGTTATGACGGGTAAGGGGGACCCTACGTCATTTTTTTTTTATTTTAAGGGTTAGGGTTAGGCTAACCCTAACCCTTAACATTTAAAAAAAATGGGTTCCCCCCCCCCCCGGAGGGGGGACCTTACGTCATTTTTATTTAATTTTTAAGGGTTAGGGTTAGCTTAACCCTAACCCTTAAAATTAAAAAAAAAAAAAAAAAAAAAAAAATGGGTTCCCCTCTGCGTCATTTTTTTTATTTTTAAGGGTTAGGGTTAGCCTAACCCTAACCCTTAAAATAAAAAAAAAATGAAAATTTTTTTTTTTTAAGGGTGGGGGTTAGGGTTAGGCTAACCCTAACCCTAACCCTTAAAAAAAACAAAAAAAAAAATGACATGGGGGGGGGGGGGTTCCCCATTTTTTGGGGGGAATTTTTATTTTTGTATATTGTTTTTATTTTTAAGGGTTAGCCTAACCCTAACCCTTAAAATTCCCCCAAAAAAGGGGGGACCCTATGTCGTTTTTTTTGGGATTTTTGAGGGTTAGGGTTAGCCTAACCCTAAACCCTTAAAATTACCCCAAAAAATGCCCCCCCCCCCCCCCCGGAAGGGGGGACCCTATGTCATTTTTTTTTAAATTAACCCCTTATGTTTATAGTGTGGATAGCAGTTGTATTTTATTTGTAAATGTAATAAAGTGCTCTTTTCAGTTTGGGGGGTCTCCAGGGCAAGAATGGGGGGGCTACTGATACATATGTGGTACCGTTGTAATCGGGAGAAATGGGGCTATCACATGCAATATGGTTTTCATTAAAAAAAAAAGGTTTTATTTAAAATAAAGGAAACAATTGTTTAAAAAATATATATTTTTTGTTTTTTTTTTGTTTTTTTAAGCAGAAATATTCAAAAAACAGTAGAAAAATTACAAACAAGACATTTCATGTTAAAGCCTAAACTCTGCTGCAAAAATTGTATATGTAATGTATATAATTTTTCTGGAAATTCCAGCAAAAATCACGGTTAATCATGCCGCAAAATGGGGAAAAATGACCTGTCAACAGAGGGTGACAAAACTTCAAGTAGGCTGACAATTAAAAGGGGTACCATAGTACCTATGCATGTTGGGTATTGTTCTGCTCGGGGGACCTTGCGCTTTCAGATTTAGCTTGTTTTTTCTTGTTTGCATATTGATATTTTAGGAAAACATGTTTTTTATTCTGCTTTTTTATCATTGTTTTTAGGGAAACCCTGTGCAACCTAAGAATTCTTCAATGGATTACTTCCAGAAAGATGAGCCCACTACAACAAGCTCAGTACTCTTAGAAAGCTTAACATGTGTACTTTCAGGGAATATATGGTTTGTGGGGATATTCTAAATTTAAAGGGTTGTTTTGGTTGAAAAATCGCAAGGTGCGCACTTTCCCCTCGATTCAAAGAGCAAAAGTTAATTGATTTCGGATCGAGAATCGTAAGTTTGGGTGGGTGTTAGTCATTTTTTCCTGTTTTTTTGGCCATTTCCGACTCGCACGAGCCTACGTACGAATGCGTATATGCTCTTACGATCATCGCAAGTTCGTTCCTAAATTTTAGGATCAAAACGTAAAACTTAGGATCAAATCCTAAAACTTAGGATCAAAACGTAAAACTTAGGATAATCGAATGTGTTTAGGTGTGATTCAGAGAACAGTTTTCAAACCTCTAAATACGTTTTAAAAGAAAGCCACTGCCGACACCTTTTAGCAGTCGTATTGCTGTTCTTGAACAGGTTTTTTGGCTATGTGGAGGAGTCTGCGCGTCTTGAGCTCCAATGAACTGCATGTATCAGCATGGCCGAGGCCATAAATTGTATGGCAATGCATACCTGATTCACGTATGCCTTATAAAAGCATTTTAATGTGGACCTTAATTAGTCCTTTGCATGTAAACCTTTATTTTGCAATATATTTGCGTTAATTAAAGAAATTTATGTCCTTTGGTATTTATTTTTAAATTGATGTACTAGAATAATATTTTTAGATTGCATTTATTGGTGTAGTTGTTTACCTTTGCTTTGTTTAATTATTTAAGCACATCTTTGGTCAGATGCATCACACTTACTGAGGAGAGGAGAGCGGGATAAAGTGCAGGATGTGGGTTACTGCTGTATTTTGCACAGACACAGCAGAGCTGGGGGCACGGAAAGGTCAGAAATCAAAGAATGCAGAGCAACACAGTCACAAGGCCCTTTCTGTTTGCAGGCTGCCCGATAATACCTGAGCCGCCATCTTGGCTGTTTCTAGACTCATAACATGCAGAAGTTGCTGGGTGTTTTTTTATATTTGAGAGCAATCTGTATGGAGAGGGTGTGGGTAACCACACACAAAATTTAAAGTTGTACCATTTGAAGCCAAAATATTAAAATTACATCCACAAGTAAAAAATGCAAGTTAACTAAAAATTAAACAAAGTAAGATTTACTTATGCAAATGCATTCATTAATGGTTGGTTACTACAAAATGAATGAAATAAAGAAAAATAAGACCAAATATTTAGAATGCACTTTAATGAGGTAAGTTTGTAGTGCGCAGCCGCAAGATCAGAAGGATTTACGTCCAGACAAAAACGGAAAAAGGGCAAAACCAATGTTGCAACCTGAGAAATGAAACGGAAAATTCAGGATGGAAACTGACATAGGTCTGATTCCCGAACTGCCATACGAACGGACGTAAATTTTAGGATAGAAACGTATTTGCTTATAGAATCACTCGCAAGTTCATACGAACGCACGAGCGGACGGGAAAAATAGGATGATCGGCACCAAAATCCAAGCTGTTACATGTTTCTTTGAATCGACCCTTTTGTCTGCAGAGCTGAAATTTTTAAGCAAAATTACCGTTACGCACATGCTTTACTTTGGGGTGTTTGGCAACTCTTCCCTTGATGTTGCATGTTGGGTATTGTTCTGTTCGGGGGTTGTTGCTTTTTCAGATTTTACTTGTTTTTTTCTGTTTGCATATAGTTTTTTTTAGGAAAATGTGGCTTTGATTCTTCTTTTTTATTCTTTTTTAGGGAAACTCTGTGCAACCAAAGAATTGATTGGGGGATTACTTCCAGAAAATTGCGCCCATGTCAACAAACCTGGTACGCCTAGAAAGCCTGAGGTGTATACTTCCAGAGAATATATAGTTTTTGGGGGGTATTTCAAATTTAAAGGGTTCTTTTTCTGGAAAGAACGCAAGGTGCGCTTAGCGCGGTGCATAGTTGTATTTTATCTGAAAATCTCCTAAAGCGCTGTTTCAGTTTGGGGGAGTCTCCTGGGCAGGAAAGGGTGTCTACCTATACATATATGGTAACGCTGTGACCGGGATTAATTGGGGTTTCACATGCAATAAGATTTTATTGACAAACTTACATTTTTTATTACAAAAAAACACTACAAATTGCAAAAAATAGATTTTTTTTTTATTTTTTTTTGCACATATTTCACCCAAAAGTATTGAGAATACACCTAAAAAATTACAAACAAGACATTTCATGTTAAAGCCCAGACTCTGCTGAAAAAAAACAATATATCATTTTCCTGGGAAATCCCTGGAAATCCCTTCAAAAATCACATTTGAACATGGGGAGCACAAAATAGTGCAAAATGGTCTGGCACCAAGGGTGACAAAAACTCCAGGTAGGCTGGCAGCGAAAGGATTAATAGCCAGCAAAAAGCAGGCTAATTTAACATTTGCCTGGAATGTCCCTTTAACCGTTTTAGGAATGGTGATTTTGACTTTTGATTTTGATTCCTGGACAGAAACTTAATACAATTTCCAGCCAATAACAAAAAAGATGCTATGCTCACCTCAAGGCACGTGTAGACCATAGCTGCTAGTCTGGGGTTTCAGGGCTTATCTCATTGTTAGTTGCTCATTGCAATAGAGGGAGGCATGGCAGCTCACCATGACTGATGGCAAGGGAGTCGCCCCGGCTGATGGACCCAGGAAAAGACTGCACAATGAGCGAGAGGATCGTGGAGATTGACTGAGTGGCACTGGATGCGAATCTAACAATGAGATAAACCCTGCAGCCCCACACTAGCAGCTATGGTCTACGTGGGACTTGAGGTGAGCATTGAATCTTTTTTTTCACCATGGCCAAGACCAAGAAGCTGTCTATATCATGGACAAAATTGTAAACCTGCACAAGGCTGGGATGGGCTATAGGATAATAGGCATGCAGCTTGGTAAAACGGCAACAACTGTTGGCACAATTATTAGAAAATAGAAGAAACACCAGATGACAGAATCAGAATTTTAGACTGCCAAGTACATACAAGGAATGTTATTTTCTGTTAATCTTCTTTGGTCTGGGGCTCCATGCAAAGTCTTGCCTCATGGGTTAAGGCTGACTTAAGAAAGGTCATTTGCCCAGAACTACATGGGAGTACCTGGTCAATGAGCTAGGACCACAGTCTCAAAAAATAACATTAGTAACGCACTATGCCATCATGGATGGTTCCCATGCTCATGCCAGCACATGTTCAGGCCTGTTTGAAGTTCGCCAATGACCATTTGGATGATCCAATGGAGCCATGGGGAGAGGGTCATGTGGCCAAAATAGAACTTTTTGGTAACTATTTAATTTGTCTTGTTTAGAGAAAGGAATAATCCAACCCCAAGAACACATATGGAAGTATCCTACTTTGGGGGTGCTTGTCTACATAGGGGACAGGATGACTGCCCCGTATTGAGGGGGGGATCGATGAGGCATTTAGATTTTGGCCAACAACCTCCTTCACTCATTAAGAGCTTTGAAGATTAGGTCATGGCTGAGTCTTCCAGCATGAAAATGACCCAAAACCCATGACCAGGGCAACTAAAGAGTGGCTCCATAAGAAGAATTTCTCTAGTTTTTAAAGCTATTGTTTTACTAGAAGGTGAACCTACACCCCAGTCTCAAGTCTTTTGCAGCCTCTAACAGGTTTTTCTCCAGAATTACCCTGTACTGAACTACATCAGTCATCAATTTAGACCAGCTTCCCATTTCCTGCTGTAGAAAAACCTCCCCAAAGAATGATGTTGCCACCATCACGGAGGGGATGCTGTGCTGGGTGATGTGCAGCGCTCACTTTATTCTGCACATGTGCCGTTTCCCCTACTTGAAGCCAACAGGTAATCTTATGGCTTGCTTAGAAAAGTGGCTTTTTACTTGCCAGCCTTTCATATAAGGACAGGTTATAAAATGTGTAGACAAATGCATACAGGATCATGGAGAGCAATACTAGTTCATTGTGAATTGTTATAAGGGGCCAAGGTATCTGAGCAGACATTCATTGGATGTGCAATACTGCCATCAAGTGACAGAATGTGGGATATATATATATATATATATATATATATATATATATATATATATATATATATTCATGTTTCCCCCAAAAATAAGCTCAGAAAAAGGCGGTAGGGCTTATTTCCAGTTTTTCTTTTTTCTTTTTTTTTCCCCTATAAACAACAAATCAATAGGCAGAGGGATGGATCAATACAGTATATAGATAGGCAGGGGGCACACATCTGTCTGCAGCAAGTATTCCTGATTGTGGGGGGGGGGGGGGGGGGGCATCAACCCAAATCTTTCTGCAGCAGTCGGAACAGATTTGTTCCCTCAGTAGCTAGGGCTTATTTTCAGGGTAGGGCTTATTTTAAGGAAACACTATTTTTTTTTTTTCTTTCTTTCTAGATGTATATTAATTGTATATAGATTTTTAATATATATCTATATTTTTTTTTTTGGGGGGGGGCGGGGGGCTTGTCCCCTGTGCCCAGTTCTAGCTTGTCCTGGGCTGGTTTTGCTGGGTAGGGGAGGGCTCACAACTTTTTTTTCATTTTTAAGGGTGAAACTGTGTAAAAAATCGATGAAAAAAATGAGCGACTATCAAGGTTTAGTTTAGGACAGTGTCAAACATAGACACAATACTCTAACAATTGCCTTTGCCTTCTGTATCTCTTTAATCATGTGTCAAGGAACTTGCAATAATTAGGGAATTTTACAGCCCCAAGTCTCAAAATTGAGAATATATTGTATTTTTTGCCCTATAAGAAGCACTTATTTTTCCGGGAACCCGGAAAGCACCAGGAACAGGTGAGTTTTTTTTTTGTTTTTTTTTTACATTCGCCCGATAAGGCGCACGGACATTTTTTTGGGGGGAAAAATGTCCATGCGCCTTATCGGGCGAATGTAAAAAAAAAAACAAAAACACCTGTTCCTGGTGCTCCCGCGTTGCCTGCCACACTGACAGAGCCCAGAAGAAGATAGAGGAGCTGCGGGCTATATCCCGGCCCCGCCTCTGCGATCGCTGTCTTTTACCGGCAGCGATGGCAGGGCCAGAGACGGGTGCTCGCGTGTGCCCAGGAAGAGGCAGCAGATGTCGTCGCCTATGGCGTGTGCCCAGGAAGAGGCTGCAAATGCCACACAGCCTATGGAAATGGGGGGGGGGGGGGGGATGCCACACACCAATGGAAATGGGGGAGAGGGATGCCACACAGCCAATGGGAATGGGGAGGGAGGGATGCCACACAGCCTATGATAGTGGGGGGGGAGGGGGATGCCACACTGCCTATGGAAATGGGGGGGGAGTGAGGATGCCACACTACCTATGGGAATGGGGGAGAGGGATGCCACACAGCCAATGGGAATGGGGGGGAGAGGGATGCTACACTGCCAATGGGGGGAGGGGTATGCCACACAGCCAATGGGAATGGGGGAGAGGGATGCCACACAGCCAATGGGAATGGGGGAGAGGGATTCCACACAGCCAATGGGAATGGGGGGGAGGGGTATGCCACACAGCCAATGGGAATGGGGGAGAGGGATGCTACACTGCCAATGAGGGGAGGGGTATGCCACACAGCCAATGGGAATGGGGGGAGAGGGATGCCACACAGCCAATGGAAATGGGGGGGGGTGCCACACTGCCAGTCAGAATGGGGGGAGGGGGATGCCACACAGCCTATGATAATGGGGGGAGAGGGATGCCACACAGCCTAGGATAATGAGGGGAGGGGGATGCCACACAGCCTAGGATAATATGGGGGGGGGTGGGGGGATACCACACTGCCTATGGGAATGGCGGGGCACACTGCCTATATGGGGAATGGGAGAGGGAATGCCACACTGGTTATACAGGGACTGGGAGGGGGGAGAATGCCACACTGCTTATATGGGGAATGGGAGGGGGGAATGCCACACTGTCTATATGGGGAATGGGAGGGGGGGGGATGCAATACTGCTTATATGGGGAATGGGAGGGGAAAATGCCACACTGGATATACGGGGGATGGGATGGGGGCATGCTACACTGTCTATGGAAGGGGGGCGTCCAACACGGCCTATGGGAATGGGAGAGGGGATGCCACACTGTCTGTAATAGTGCTTTTTTGGTTTAAAATATTTTTTTCCCAAGTGTACAGCACGGCCTGTTTCATTTTAGCCTTACTTCTGGGTATTCCGCCACAAGGTGGTGCAGTTGACTGCAGAAGATTTGTGGCTCCTCCCGACCCTATATAAAGCCAGGAATCACCCATAGACCCCCAGTGTTTCTCTGCAGTCATACTGCGAAGACCAGAAGATGGCTCTCTATGTTTTGCAGGCGAGCGGGGCAACCAAGCCTGCGGCCCTGCAAGCCTATTTCCACCCGTTTCCGGACCCTCTTGCCTCCCAGCCTCGGCTGACGGATCGTGTGATGGTAGGGGAGCACCTGGGTCGTGTGCTCGGTGAGCTTTGCTCCAGGCCGCAGACCCTATGCACTGAGGGGTAGCCGGCCATAGGCATTTGGTGAGCCTACAGAGGGATGGGACCCTGCTGACTTGTGTCGCTGTGTTGGGATGAGTGTTTTACTTGGGGGCTCTTTATTGTCCTGGGGCTCCCTAGCCTTCTCTTGCCCTTATTCTTCCCCTCCCCCCGACCCCACTCCGTTAGTCCGCTGCCTTCCCCCCGTATTGTCCTCTCGATGGAGGTGGTGGTCTGTTGACAGTGCGCGCTGTCTTTTTCGCTTCTTGCACGGCCGCGGACGTCCCCCTGCCCCGCGGCGGGAGGCGCTATAACTGTGCCCTGTCTTGGCGCTTGGCGCCTTTTCTGGAGTGTGGGCCGCCTTCGCGCCTTGCGTTGGGGGGCTGCGCAGCGGGATGATGCATATTGCGTATGGCGGCGCTATTTTGCGCTGTGCTGCCAGTGTTGGAACGGTGCGCTTGGCTGCTGGGGACCACCCTATTGCCATTGACGATTTGGTCGTGTGCTGGGCTCTTCTCCGTGTGTGCCTGTCATCTCGTGAGCACAGCGGGGGGTCGCAATCACTTGCCATAGGTCCGTGAGTTCTATGTGGGGTTTTTACTTATGGACATGTGCTGCGGGATACTAATGGCTTCTCATGCTTATGGCTTTCAGGGGGTAGCAGCTTGTGGCCGGTCCGATACTCTCCCCCCCCCCCCCTCTCTTTTTTGTGGGCATCCCTTGGGGGGCATCCTGGGTGGCTTCTATTAGCCATTACCCTGTGCTGGCCTATTGTGCCACTAATAATAACCATATGGAGGCTTCTGGGTATAGCGAGCTTGGGGGACCTCGGGGCAGCCTCGGCTGTGTGTCATGTGCGGGGCATCCCCTCTGAGTGGTGGTGGTGCGGTTTGTGTGCTGTGCGCCAAAAGTATTATTGCGGACCAGACTGGGCTGAGCGCTTCTCCTTCCAGTACTGCACTTCCTACGGCATCTCCTACTCCTCCGTGCCTGCATTTAGCCCCCAGTGAGGGGGATACTAGCAGAGGGGCGCAATCGGATCTGGCGCTGCGTGTGGCCACCTTGATGCCGCGCTGTCCCTATTTGCCCAGGAGGATGAGGGCCTTGATGTGTATGGCGGCCGTGACTCCCCGGAGGAGGGGGAGCTTTTCCGGGACTTCTCTGGGGATCGTCAGGACGGTTACGACAGTGACCTAGGGTCCCCCCCCCCGGATAGGATACCTGGCTCCCGGATGGTACCGATAGGCACTTGTCGGCGATTTTCGAGACATTGCACATCGCCCCCCTAAGGTGGCGAAGAAGAAGCAGGGCAAGCTTTTTCGCCCTGGCAAGCAACGCTTGGAGTTCCCGGAACAGGGCCATTTCTCCAATTTGGTGCTTAAGGAGTGGGAACGTCCTAATAGATTACCCTCGGTGCCCAAGGGCTTGGATAGAAGGTATCCCTTTTCGGCTTATTTGGTCCTGGGACTATCTAACACTTCGGTCATGCCGTCCCCCGATACTACTACGCTGCGTGATAGCGCGGACCGGCGTATGGATCAGTTGGCTTGTCATGCTTTCACCTTTGTGGGGGCAGGCTTGCGCCCGGTCTGCGATGTGGCCATTATGGCCATTGCATAAGAGGAAGTTCAAGGCGCCTTGCTGAGGCCGCCAGGTCTGGTTAGAGAAAGGAGGATTATAGGGACCTCTTGCTTTGCCTTGATTTTATCGCTTTTGTGCTGGCTGCCATGGACGATGCCATCCGGCTGGGCGGTAGGGCCTCGGCCCTCTTGGTGGCTATGCGCCGGTCTGTTTGGTTGTGTCAGTGGGCGGCTGACGCTGCCGATAAGAAGTCTCTCACCGGGCTTCCCTTCACGGGTCTCCGGCTTTTTGGTGAGTGCCTGGATGTTCTGCCCAAGGATGGTAGGCTCCCCCAGCGTAGGAAGCAGACTCGGCCCTTTCGGGGATCCTCCTCTCATCAGAGGGACGAAAGGAGGAGGATTCCAAAGCTCCTTGGCTTCCAAGGCATGAGGAGGCGCCCTCACCTGACCCGGTGGGGGGCGGCTTCGGCTTTTTGCTCACGTCTGGAAGCTTCGCGTCTCAGAGCGGTGGATAGAGGAGGTGGTGTCCTCCGGTTACAGGATAGTTTGCAGTCTCGAGCCCCCCCCCCCCCCCCCCAAGATTCCTCCGATCCCGGATATCTCTAGACCCTGTGTCGGCTCAGGGACTGCGTCCAGCCGTTCAACGTCTTCTGGCATCAGGAGTCATTTGTCAGGTACCTCGCCAGGAACAGGGTCGGGAGTACTACTCCAATCTGTTCACGGTGCCCAAGAAGGACGGTTCCCTGAGGCCCATCCTGGACTTGAAGGGTCTCAACAAGTTACCAGTTCGTGGCCTTGCCGTTCGGTATCACCTCGGCTCCTCAGGTTTTCACCAAGGTCCTGGCTGCCGTCATGGCTCATGTCCGCATCCTCCCTTACCTGACGGTGATTGCTGCTGAGTCTCTTCATCAGGCCGAGAGGGATACTCAGGTGGTGACGTCCACTCTCTAATCCTTCGGCTGGGTGATCAATTATCCCAAGTCTTTACTATCTCCATCTTTCAGGTCAAGGTATTTCTCCCTCAGCAGAAGGTGGAGGGCATTCAGATGCAGGCACGGGCCCTGCTTTCGTGTCTTCACCCCTCCATTCGGCAGGGGATGCAGTTGGTGGGCCTCATGGTGTCCTGCTTCGATGCGGTTCCCTTTGCTCAGTTTCACATGAGACCTCTTCAGTTACTTGTCTGTTTGGGATCGGAATCCGGAGTCCCTGGATCAGGAATTTGCTCTGTCCCCTCTGGCCAGGCAGTCCCTCTCGTGGCGGTTGGACTCGAGGAATCTTCTAGTGGGCAGGTTCTTTCTGCCTCCACGCTGGGAGATTGTCACTACGGACGCCAGTCTGACCGGCTGGGGGGGTCTGGCAGTCTCTTAAATTCCAGGGTCAGTGGGGCCCCCAGGAGGCCCACGCGCCCATCAACATCTTAGAGCTGTGGGCGATCAGGTTGGTTCTCTCCCAGTTGCCTCCCCACCTTCGGGGTCGTGCTGTACAGGTCCGCTCAGACAATCAGACGGCGGTGGCCTACATCAATCATCGGGGGGGGGGGACAAGCGAGCCCTCAAGGAAGTGTCCCTGATCTTGTCTTGGGCGGAAGACAATGTTCCCTGCATCTCGGCGGTTTACATTCCGGGGGTGGAGAACCAGGAGGCGGACTCCCTGAGTAGGGGAACGTCTCGGCTGGGGGAATGGTCTCTCAGCAACGAGGTATTTCACGCCCTGTGTCGCCGCTGGGGTCAGCCGGATGTGGACTTGTTTGCGTACCGTCACAATCACAAGCTTCCTAGATTTGTCTCCCTGTCAACGGATCCTCTGGCCTTCGCCATGGATGCGCTAGCAATTCCCTGGACAGAGTTTCGGTTCCTGTATGTATTCCCTTCCTTTCCTCTGCTGGATCGGGTGCTGCGCAAGATAGCCCAGGAGGGGGTACCGGCCATTCTGGTGGCCCCCCGCTGACCGAGGAGAGTGTGTTTCGCGGACGTCGTACAGATGGCATTGGATTGGTTCGTCCTACCCAACGATCCAGAGCTTCTCACGCGGTGACAGCTGCGTCATCCCAATTTACAAACGCTGGCTTTGACGGCTTGGCTGCTGAAACCTCCATCTTAATGGGCAAGGGTTTGCCGGTCTCTGTTGTGGATACCTTGATTTGAGAATAAGAACTCTCTGCTGTGGTGAGGATGGCTGTGGAACCACTATAGCTTGCCATGTTAGTTCATGCTGAGAGCACTAATGGACATTGTGGCTGTTATACCACTTTATTGCATTGTCCTGGAGGAAATTGAAAAGAGGCTAAACATTAGAGCCCTGCTACGCCTTTTACTAAACACTGCAGGAAATGGATGAGAGGCACATGGGACAGGCTTCAGGTAGGCTCGTTGCTGCCTTATTTGCCGTTGGGTGAACTGTCCCTTTTAAGTAAGAAAGAAAACAAGGTTGGAAGAGGGAAACCCCTAACAATCTTATCCTATATTGAAGTTGCTTTGTGAAAGGACAAATAAACGCCATGGACAGCCAAAAATAATGCTCGATACAAATGATTTATTGTGGTAATGCTTCCAATTAATTGATCTACACACCAGCTGGTGGAAATGTTGAATTACATGCCTTCAATTAAAAATCGAAAGGACAGAAAACATTAAAAAGAACATTAAAAAGGTGCACACCAATTGCTTGTATAGACACTTGGGTCACCAGGTGTGAAACTGATGATATCAGTGGGCAGCAGCAAAATGTCTGCCTTGAATGATCACTTTAATAGGCGGGCAGGAGCATGCTCAGAGCAGAGGAGATACAGCCTTGTGCATCCTCTGTGTGGTCCGTGCCAGTGACCGCACTGCATACAGAGTTAGGGAAGAAGTATATTTTGGGTTGGGTTATTACCCACCTATCCTACCTCAACTATGATGAGGGAAGGGGGCAGCGTGAAGGGGTTTTGCAATCAATGGCCATCAACTTTAAGGGAAAAATTACAGTATGTCCATCACACTTATTCTCGTGCATCTGGCGGTACTGCCCAGCACTGTGGAATATGGTGTACTGGCACATAACCTGACACCACCACACACGGGCACCTTCAGGCATCCATCATAGGGCCACACAGAAAGGCTTGGAGTGCCTCATCTGGCCTCTGGGCCCTGAGTTTCACATGTGTTTTAGATAATACATACTCTACACTAATGCATACTACTGTATTCTTTTATGGTTCAAGGAGACAACAGTTTTTACAGCTTTTTTCATAGGGATGCATAAAAAAACATGTTTTATGAAAATAGTTGTGTTTTTTTCTAGTATATTCAATTTTCTCTTTCACCAAGATTGTTTTTAAGGCTTAAGGGCCCAAAACTAAATCTCTACTGACCAGTACATTTATCTTGAGTTCTAAAGTGATAGACGGATAAAAGCGGCTGCTGGAGGCGCCAGATAGAATGGCACACTTTAAATCTAAAGCAACTTTTTTACATACTGTATCAAGTAAAAATAAATCTGCAGACCTGATTATAGGGAGCTTCGAGCTACGATTCACCTTCATTCAACACGGATTGTCATTGCCTGTAACACATACTTTGCAACCTCTTAATAACGTTATAGTGTGTGATATGTGCTTATAGTGTATCAGAATCATTGCATTACTCGATACTGCAAAGAAAGACATTTAAAATAAATGAAACATTTTACTGACTAGATATAAAAGCGGCTATATAATAATGTCTCTGATTAATTAAATGTTAAACTTTTGTACCTAATCAGTTCAGTTCATGCCTCAAATCTACCTACTGTATTTACTTTCCCTAAACCTATTTGTCTTATTTGCCCCAAGGAAAAAGACACCTGATACAATGCAACTGATAATAATAAAGTATATGATCGTACATCAGTTTTAAGGACTTTGTTACACATACAGTGGATATAAAATGTCTACACACCCTTGCTAAATTGGCAGGTTTTTGTTTTTTAAAATGACAGGCCAAGAAAAATCATTTCCTAATTTTTTTTCCTGTTAATGCCACCAATTATCTGTAGACTAACTGAAAAACAAATTGAAATATTTTATAGGTTGAGTAAAAATATTATGTGGTTGCATAACTATGCAAAACCTTGCATACAAAAATGCATTCTTTATTAAACCTTTTTGGATTTTGACAGTCAGACATTCAGTGTATAGCCTTTTTCAGGTCAAATAAACATTTTTTTTTAATAGGTTCAGGCTCTGGCTGGGCCCTTCCTAAACTCTCATGTTCTGGTGACGCCATTTTTTTTTGTTTGTTTGTTTACGCAGAAGTATGCATTGGGCTTTTGTCAGACTGAAAGTTGCTATTGTGTTGCTGTACTGCGGCTAATAAATCAACATAGGTGTTATCCCCTTGAGGTCTGGAAAGCTCACAAGGTCGAGCCTTTTCAGCTGTCGGACCTGTCCTCTGGGCCGTATACAGTAAAGCCCCCTTCCCCTTACCAATCACCTTTGTCCCAAGGTGATTGGCCAGCATTTAAATAAAGTCAGCCATCTTCCCCAGGTGCAATGATTGCTATAGTGCGCTATATTATGAGCCTAAGTTCACGCCACTCTGATGACATCCACAGTTTAGAACCTCGGCTTGACCACCGCTACTGTCCTTGTCCTTTGTCACCACGTTGTGCCCAGTGGGATCACCTACCTTCGCTCAACTTTGCTGTAATAAAGCCTGGGGCAGTCGTGTCTGGTGAGGCATTTCCAAAATTTAGGGAAAATAAGACCCTGTCTGCATTTATGCTGGAAATGCATGACTGGACACACCTTCATTTCTGTCTGGCTTTTATCTATAAGATATGCTTTTGATCACCACAGAGCCCGGGGTAGGGTGGGGATACTAAGCTCAGGCTTTCCACCGATTAACAAATTCCTACTGACACTAATGAATTTTCCATACACACTCCCGAAGCACATTCGAGCACTCCAAAAGTGCCAGGAGGAGATGGGGTGGCATTCGCCGCTCTCACTCTGCATCTGCTGGGGGAGAAGATAGGAGGAGGTGGGACGGCATGTGCTGTGATGCTCTTTTCTGGCATCTGCTGAGGGTCAGAAGAGGAGATGGGGCCACAGCTGCCACTGCAAAAGTATCTCCCAGCATCAGCTGTGGGAGAGAGGAGGAGGTGGGGTGGTGAGGTGAGGTGGGTAGCCACTGCAATAGGATGATGGGGGAAGGCACCTCCTATGTTATTTTCAATTACCTTTGCCTGCAGTATCACTAAGTGAATGTTGTTTAGCTGTCTTTGAACCTTACATGCAGCTTGGAGCAAGGTTTACAGTGTCTGACTCCCTGGGCTCTGCTTGATTGGAAAAAAAATAAAAATTCTTTCTCTCCTGTGACCAAGGGTCACAGCTCTTAGCGTTGTATTCCCCCTGCTCTGCATGGCCATGCCTAATCTGTGTGTGAGTAAGAGAAAATCAAAGTAAAACATTCAAACTGTATATATCGGCAACAAAAGCTTCTTTTTAAATACAGAAAAAAGTTTGCAAGGTGTAGCGCTACACAATGTGCCAACCCTTGGCTTTGCCTGCTGAATCCCTGGCAATGTAATTGCCCACCCATCAGAATAACAAAAGGATACTCCTCTTTTGTAATATACATTGTTAATTTTGTGATTTAAATTATGGTTAAATATGATTTCCAAATCCGTGCCTTCTTGTTTAATATCTAGGCCCAACTAAAATGTGTGTTTAGACTAAAATGCCAGTTGTGTTTTCTTCCTGGCTTTGTTTTCAGCAGGGACTTTTAATTTTCAAGCTCCTCCGGCTTGTAGCATTGGTTTTTGTGTAAGCTAGTTGTCCCATAATTTAAATTTATTTTCATTTTTAGGTAGTAATCAAAACCAAGTCTGGAGAACTTATTTACCGCATTTCACCTTGGGCAAAATATGTGTGCCAAGAAGAAAGGAAAGTTATCTATGACTGGATACACTGGGAACCAGCCAATCCTTATAAGGTATGTAAATACCCTATATATTTTAAGCAAAGCTGCTTTCTTCAATGCCTGAGTCAGGGCTAAGCTGGGAAGGGCATTTCATGCAGCAGCTTTGAGTCATGCACACCCTCTGCTGTGGTCAGAGACAACTGTGGGACTACTCTGGCTTTCTGTGCTCACTCACACTGAGGGCACCAAGGGACAGAGTGGGTTCTAGGCCGCTTTTTTTTTTTTTTTGGAGAAATGAAATTGAAAGGAGGGATAAAACTATGGGGCCCTGCCACAGCTTCTATGCTGCGTTGCAAGAAATAGAGGAGAGGCATATAGGACAGACATCAGGTTCTTGCTGCCTTATAGCTGCCTTTGGGTTTACAGTCCCTCTTTAAGGGCCTGTTTTTTAGTTTTGTTATTTATAACAAGAGGGGTCTGCCAGAATTTCTTTTATGCAAGTGAGTTATCCACAGAACATAGGGCCTAGTCTACAATAAGAGGCATCTTGGGCAATATTAGACACTTCTATATTAGACACTTCTAAATTAGTTGACAGATAGTTGCATGTGTTTTGAGTATGCGTAGAGGTCCGGTTAGGAGATGCCGTTCATTTTTGTATTCTTGTTAATGTATATAATATGTGATAAGTAAACATTTAAAATGAGTAATTTGAGTAGCTGAATAATTTGAAGCTAAAAATACAAAATCCGCTTTACATACTAACCCTAAACTTTTTTTTGAGAGGTGAAATTTATACCAATCCAGCCTAAATAATTATAAGCCCCATATTTTGCTTTCCCTCACACCACTGGGAACAACCCAACTTGATGGTCCTATGATACAGATGTGTCCAGCAGTGGCTTAGCTTGAATTTGGCTAAAGACCAATATCTCTTGACACTCACAATAGAGTACATTAGCTACCATTTTGTTACAGGCACATGTCTCACAATGTTTGTAGTTGTGCAGAAGGTTAAGACACATCAGTTCTATGGTCCTTCAATTTGTAGCTATACAACCAAAATAAAAGACATGGTTTACAAATTGGTTGGGCAGGTGATATCCACAAATGATAGAATGAGCAATTGTTTGGCTTATACTTTCACAGGGTCAGTAAAAGGTCCCAATGTCTCCAAAAATTGTTTTGGATGCCAATGCTGCTTTTACTCTCTGTAGATCTATATGTGCAAAATTGTGCTTTTTTGCAACTGAAATTGCCATTTGTCTAGCTCTGAGTAAAGGGGTTGCTCCATCAAAAGGCCTTGGAAGCAAGTAACAGCCCAGTTTAACCCTCCCATTACTAATATTACACTACTAATATTCCGCAAACGGCTTATGAATCCTATAATGAAACTAGAGGCCTAGTTTCCTAGTTTACCTAGGGCCTGTTTTTGCATACATTTGTAATTGCACAAGTAAACTCCATGTCCCGTTAAGGCACCCCCTTTTGGTATAGTCCTTACTCCTACTTTTGAGTGCCCATAGTGTTCCTATACCCAGGAAGGAAGTTTCTCTTTTCTATACCCAGGCCATTCGCCCGAAATGATCTTTTTTTTTTTTTTTAACTAAAGCCTTCATAAAAACAGGAACTGGGTACAGTCTGCTGCGAATGGTCGGCCATATTGCTCCCTGGTGAATTCCAGCAATGATACATTCAGTTAAACACAGCTCAGTATTGGGGGTCAGCCTTATCAGTTATAAAAACTGCTGTTATGTGACAGTTTACCTTGACACTGAATGAATTTGCATATGGCATGGCCATTCAACATCATACTGCTTCCCGTTAAGTGTTTTTTTGAATATTGGTCAATGTCTTTAGCAAAAAAAAAACACAGGCTGGGGATAGAAGGTGATGACATAAACTTCTATCTGGGAATAGGTACTCACCTGGAAAAGCTGCCCTTTGGAAAACTACACAGTGGGAAATCCACAATGGCTGAACTTTTCGCTGTGTGTGCTTCCACACCAACTACACATTTTCCAGAGCAACGTGCCATTTTTTCAGTTGCTAGCTCCTCATCTACTCTCTTTACTACAAGCCTTGCCCGCTCCGGAGTCAAAGGCACATAGTTATATTACTTTTGTTATATCGAATGCTAAAAATGTTTAATATAGACACATTCCCACAGGCAATAAAATAGATTGGCATCTGGTGAGATATTATAAAATATTACCACATTTCTAACTTGAGTTAACCTAGAAGGGATTTTTCATGTGAAAGGTTAAAAAAAATTAACAGCAACTTACCTTGCCAAGAGTTACTCCAATGCTCTGCCTCCTCTAAGCACTGCACCCTGAATGAGGAAATATACTTCCTTATCTGCCCCTCCAGCACCACCCTGCCGATGTGGGCCACCAATACTAGTTTGAGGAGCCAGTCCAGGCCACACACGCTCTGTATTGATGGCTTGAATGTCACTCAGAGCTGCCATTTAAGCCCCACTAACCACTCCTTCCTTCAGCCACACCCAGCCTCCTCCTATCAAGTGTTCTAGTTTCCGTCCCACCCATTATGCTGATTATTATTCAGCATTGCCGCTGCAAGGGCCATTCCCACATATTTCAGTAGATAATTCATGGAGTTAATCTGAAACCTTGATATCTTGGCCATTCAATTTCTTTCTTCTTCAATTTAAAAACTGAAAACCATTTAGGACAGTGCCAAACATAGACCAACACAATGGAATAACACATGGCTATAAAAATGTATGGAAATTAACACCGCGCTCTAGACTTAAATTGAGCTTTCTTATGGTTACTTGATTATAAACAATTCTTAGTACATCTGCTACAACGTGTCAATAATCTTTTCATTCAAAAAAAGTCCCAGAAATTAAATGTACATAAAAACACGGAGCGACACAGGTCCTCAATGGTGTGACCACAGGAAACAGTTTTAAAAGACAAAATGAGAGAGTATCCCACGGTGCATGCACTTCACAGGAACTGATGGTATCACGCGTGCCCGTCACCTCCACACATATGCGCTTACCAAATGGATAAGTGTAAAATGCCTTGGATCAATTAATGCCTCTTAGAAGATTACAGATACTTGATGGTTTCTATATACACTTTAACCTTTCATCCCGGGCATGGTAAACTCCGCTCATAAATAAAGAAAGAGCATACAAGAAATCTAGTGCAACCCCGTAGGAACTTTTCTTAAAAGAATATTTAATAACAGAAATGCACTCACAAATTCCTTGAAGTAAAACACGCCAATATGAATGCACTGGTTGTGAGGGAGTCCTTTTCTTTCCCTTTTTCCCTGTGACCGTTCAAATGGACGTCAAAGTTTAAAATCGGTAAAGTTAAAAAAAAAAATGGCCGCCGTCTCCTCTTTCTACTCCTCCTCTATGCCTGAAATATCATTTTAAATGTTTTTCCCATATCATTGTAGCGTCAACACGAGCATCCAAGGAGACCAAGAAGCATCCGCATATATGAATCCCATGTTGGAATTGCTTCTCCAGAAGGGAAAATCGCATCATACAAAAACTTCACCCATAACGTCTTGCCCAGAATAAAGGATCTTGGTAAGCTATGATAATAACCGCATGGGGCCCAGTTATTCTGCGGCCTGTATTTTGCTTCTAAATCCGTAGACTTTCTAATCTCATGAATGCTCACCCCATGTCACTGGCTTGCAGCTTTTCAATAAAGCTTATGGTCTCAGGGGATCGATACATCAACTGTATGGCCGCTGTCAGGGCCGTATTTAGCGTTCATGGTGCTCTAGGCACTTTAAGTGTCTGCGCCCCCTTTTATTAAGTTATTGCCCATAAAAATAATGGAGGGGGAAAGGGTGCAATGGGATAGATGCAGAGTATGTGTCTGGAGGAGGGAGAGGGCACAAGGGGGAAAATGCAGAGGAGAAGGTAAGCATGTTTCCGGCATTCTGACATACAGGAGTCACAGGACCACAGCAGTGGAGGGGATGCTCTGGCCTGTGTTCAACCCCTTGCACACTGCTGGGGGTTGCTGGTTAGGAGGCATTTATGTTCTGGCTATGGGATTTCTAACATATTTTATTTTTACTACGGTAGTAAGGGCAGCGCCCCCCCTCCAGGTGTCCACCCTAGGCACGTGCCTAGGGTTGTCTAATGGAAAATACAGCCCTGGCCGCTGTATTCCTCAGTATTCCTCCTGCACCAGGGAGATGCAAACCTTTTATTTCCAGGATGCTTTAAAATACAAGCATTACTGTTCTGATCCTTTGGTGGAATCTTTTTCATGACGTAAACTCCATTCATGTTTTGTAGTTGTCATCTTTTCAAGCACTGTCTTGTTATTGCGCTCCTTTTTTAATCCTGTAAAAAGAAGAGGAGGTGGTGAACAGATAACTCTCACCTGCCCCCACAAAAGAGCGGCACTACATATATGTATTGCAAATACATTTTATTAAACACAATCAGTTGATTCACTTACTATATTACACAAATTAAAAACTACATATAGCACACAGAACACATTAAAACCAGAGTCGCCCTACCTCTCTAAACCTAATATATTATAATAAAATGCATGAATGTGGTGCTGCTGTTTTGTGGGGGCAGGTGAAGTGTTATCTGTTCACCACCTCCTCTTCTTTTTACATGCTTTATTTTGAGTGACACACACAGTAGAATTGTTAACGGGTGGTGCAATTCTTAGGTTGATTTCTTTTTTTAAATCCTGAGAAAATGTTCGTTACGCTCCCCCCTCCAATGTAATGAGTAGAGTAGGTGTGTTAGGGAGCGTGATGCTAGCTTGATGGACACATTGCGCTTGATGCAGGAAACTCTGCGTACTGTTATTGATTGAACAAGATAGCCGCACTGAGAGGGGGGAAAAAAGTGGGGGTATAGACTTTTTTTATCCTTAGACAGGGGCTTTAATTTAAATAAAATCTTAAAGCAAAAGTCAGCTTTCTGTTTCATATTTATAAGTGTATATTAGTTGAGTGAGCTCCCTCACCTCAACAACGCCCATAGCAGCAGTGTTCTGTGTTTACAGGGCTCACTTTTTAACCTCTTGTATATCTTGGTGTACGGTTGATTGCAGGTAGTGAAAAAATGGTTTTATAAAACACGCTTTTGGTAACCTAAGAAAAAATAAATAAAATTGCTATATAAGCTCAGCACCAGGAGGATACCCTTTTACCACACAATAATATACACTTTTAAAAATGTAATTTTATGTTCTCATCAACACCTTCTAAAAAAAGTGTGCTTATGTCCTCTCCGTTTTGGTTTTATCCAACAATTCAAAATTAAACAGAACAATGTAGTTTACTTGACTAGTAATTGCTCATGACTCTGGGGTAGTCCCCCCAATTGGCTGCCAGCACCTTGCATTAGCCATAAAGGGGCTAGCAGACCAAAACCCAGAGGCCGAGTGGCTGGCCTCCTGCCTTGTACGTCTGCGAGCATCTATGATTCTGCATAGGTCTGGTGCCTATGGCGAGGGTCACCTGACTTATTCCTGGCCTTGGTGGAGGTGGTTCGGGTAATCACATAGAAGATAGCTGCAAGCTGCCATCCACCCTTTGAACATTTATCCAGGGATAATGGCGGCCACCGTGGAGGGAACCTTTAATGGCACAGAATAGAGGCCTCTGTAGAATCTCCCCATGTGACCATGTCAAAGGAGGAGAGGAGCATGGGGGAGATTCCACATAGGCTCTGCCTCTTTATTATAAAAGCTTCCCTAGCGGGTGCCATAGTTGAGCGGTGGGTGGCTGTATCCTCCTCAACACAGATGCTGGTAGGATGGCTACTGAAGCCACCACCAGCATCTGAAGTCTAGTCCGCCATACTAGGACGGAACTCCAGACCCTGCGGACTTACGAGGGACAGGGGCTGCAAAATGCAGAGGGGAAAGTACTGCTACATTTATTAAAATATTTTTGTGTTGGCTCTTTTATTATTCCAAGTACACAGCACATCCTGTTCCAGAATATTCCTTACACATAGGTAATACATCCACAAGATGGCACTGGACTGCAGAAAACAACTTGTGGCTCCTCCCGGCCCCATATAAGTCAGGGACATTCGCATCCTTCCTTACTTGGACGTCTGGAGGAGGGAGAGGGCACAAGGGGGAAAATGCAGAGGAGAAGGTAAGCATGTTTCCGGCATTCTGACATACAGGAGTCACAGGACCACAGCAGTGGAGGGGATGCTCTGGCCTGTGTTCAACCCCTTGCACACTGCTGGGGGTTGCTGGTTAGGAGGCATTTATGTTCTGGCTATGGGATTTCTAACATATTTTATTTTTACTACGGTAGTAAGGGCAGCGCCCCCCCTCCAGGTGTCCACCCTAGGCACGTGCCTAGGGTTGTCTAATGGAAAATACAGCCCTGGCCGCTGTATTCCTCAGTATTCCTCCTGCACCAGGGAGATGCAAACCTTTTATTTCCAGGATGCTTTAAAATACAAGCATTACTGTTCTGATCCTTTGGTGGAATCTTTTTCATGACGTAAACTCCATTCATGTTTTGTAGTTGTCATCTTTTCAAGCACTGTCTTGTTATTGCGCTCCTTTTTTAATCCTGTAAAAAGAAGAGGAGGTGGTGAACAGATAACTCTCACCTGCCCCCACAAAAGAGCGGCACTACATATATGTATTGCAAATACATTTTATTAAACACAATCAGTTGATTCACTTACTATATTACACAAATTAAAAACTACATATAGCACACAGAACACATTAAAACCAGAGTCGCCCTACCTCTCTAAACCTAATATATTATAATAAAATGCATGAATGTGGTGCTGCTGTTTTGTGGGGGCAGGTGAAGTGTTATCTGTTCACCACCTCCTCTTCTTTTTACATGCTTTATTTTGAGTGACACACACAGTAGAATTGTTAACGGGTGGTGCAATTCTTAGGTTGATTTCTTTTTTTAAATCCTGAGAAAATGTTCGTTACGCTCCCCCCTCCAATGTAATGAGTAGAGTAGGTGTGTTAGGGAGCGTGATGCTAGCTTGATGGACACATTGCGCTTGATGCAGGAAACTCTGCGTACTGTTATTGATTGAACAAGATAGCCGCACTGAGAGGGGGGAAAAAAGTGGGGGTATAGACTTTTTTTATCCTTAGACAGGGGCTTTAATTTAAATAAAATCTTAAAGCAAAAGTCAGCTTTCTGTTTCATATTTATAAGTGTATATTAGTTGAGTGAGCTCCCTCACCTCAACAACGCCCATAGCAGCAGTGTTCTGTGTTTACAGGGCTCACTTTTTAACCTCTTGTATATCTTGGTGTACGGTTGATTGCAGGTAGTGAAAAAATGGTTTTATAAAACACGCTTTTGGTAACCTAAGAAAAAATAAATAAAATTGCTATATAAGCTCAGCACCAGGAGGATACCCTTTTACCACACAATAATATACACTTTTAAAAATGTAATTTTATGTTCTCATCAACACCTTCTAAAAAAAGTGTGCTTATGTCCTCTCCGTTTTGGTTTTATCCAACAATTCAAAATTAAACAGAACAATGTAGTTTACTTGACTAGTAATTGCTCATGACTCTGGGGTAGTCCCCCCAATTGGCTGCCAGCACCTTGCATTAGCCATAAAGGGGCTAGCAGACCAAAACCCAGAGGCCGAGTGGCTGGCCTCCTGCCTTGTACGTCTGCGAGCATCTATGATTCTGCATAGGTCTGGTGCCTATGGCGAGGGTCACCTGACTTATTCCTGGCCTTGGTGGAGGTGGTTCGGGTAATCACATAGAAGATAGCTGCAAGCTGCCATCCACCCTTTGAACATTTATCCAGGGATAATGGCGGCCACCGTGGAGGGAACCTTTAATGGCACAGAATAGAGGCCTCTGTAGAATCTCCCCATGTGACCATGTCAAAGGAGGAGAGGAGCATGGGGGAGATTCCACATAGGCTCTGCCTCTTTATTATAAAAGCTTCCCTAGCGGGTGCCATAGTTGAGCGGTGGGTGGCTGTATCCTCCTCAACACAGATGCTGGTAGGATGGCTACTGAAGCCACCACCAGCATCTGAAGTCTAGTCCGCCATACTAGGACGGAACTCCAGACCCTGCGGACTTACGAGGGACAGGGGCTGCAAAATGCAGAGGGGAAAGTACTGCTACATTTATTAAAATATTTTTGTGTTGGCTCTTTTATTATTCCAAGTACACAGCACATCCTGTTCCAGAATATTCCTTACACATAGGTAATACATCCACAAGATGGCACTGGACTGCAGAAAACAACTTGTGGCTCCTCCCGGCCCCATATAAGTCAGGGACCTCCCACAAATTCCCCAGTTCTTATCTGCAGTCTGGGCTGCGAAGATAGAAGATGGCTCTCTATGTGCACAGGTTAGCGGGGCTTATCAGCCTGCGGCACTGCAGGGCTATTCCCACCCGTTGCGAACTACACTGCCTCCCAGCCTCGACTGACAGGTTCAGGTGAAGTTAGGTCAGAACCAGGTTAGGTGCTGAGGAGCGCTGCTCCTACTGCAGTCCCTGCTCTGACAGGGTAGGTTAGGGGCAGGGTTTAGGCTTATGGTGAGCCTTTTGGGATGCCCAGCCTGCGCTATGGGTTTGCCAGGCTCCCTGTGCCGTTTAACCCTTTTCCCCTAGGTGTCCCCCTCCTCCCTCCTCTCATTTTTCACTTGGGCTGTTGTTACTCTCTTGCCTCGTTCGCTTGTACAGCTCTCCGCGGACGGCGGCAACATTACTTCAGAGGCTGCGGTGCCACTATTGGCTGGCTGGATCACGTGAGGCGCTCTTCGGGGGGGGGGGGGGGGAGGCGGGCGGTCTCTGTGGCTGACGTTTTCTGCATCACGTCTCCACGGCCCGCCCCTCGAGGTCTCTATGGGTGCCATTTTCCCCTCTCCTGGGCTGCGTGCTCTGCTGGCTCCCTGCGGTCCGTGAGTACCCCTGCGGGGTTGTCTTCTGATTATTTTTTCAAGTGTATTTACTTATGGGGATGCTTTATGTCTTTCAGGCGGGTTCAAACTTCAGCAACTGTGGTTTCTCCCGGCCCTCTTCCCTCGCTATCTCCCACTTCCCTAGCGGGTCCTTGGGGCATCCCAGGTAGCTCTTTTTGCGTTAACCCTTACTGGCCTGTTGTGCCACTCAAATCACCATATGGAGGCTTCTGGGGATAATGTGCTTGGGGCTCCTTCGGGACAAGCCCGGATTTGTGTTGCGTGTGGGGTATCCCCTATAAGTGATGATGTCAGGGTGTGTGTACCCTGCGCCCAGCAGGTGCTCGCGCTGCAGTCTGGGTTGTCTGTTACTGGGCCTGGTGCGGCGCCCCCTATGGCTTCGCCTACCTCCCACGCTTATATCTGACCCCCAGCGAGGGGCATACTAGTGGGGAGTCTCAACCTGATTTGGCTGCATGGGTGGCCAGCATTGAGAAACATATTGCTGGGTCTGCCCCGCGTAAGGTTTATGCTAAGAAGCGGCATTTATCCCCCGCTTTCTCCCTCTTCCCTGTTGAGGCTGAGGAATTTTTTGACATTTCTGGTTATGGTCCCCTTGAGGAAGAGGGATTATTCTCTGATTCAGAATCATATGAGGAACAGCCTAAGATTTATGGTGATACCGGGGCTCCCTTTGGAGAAGACCCATGGTCCTCAGATGACACCGACATGCTTTTGTCTGACATTTTTGAAGTGCTTTGTATTTCCCCTCCTGCAGTGGCTCCGCAGCAGCAGGGTAAGCTTGTTCATACGGTCAAACCACGCTTGGGGTTCCGGGAGCAGACTCGCTTTAAAAATCTGGTGCTCAAAGAATGGGAACTGCCTAGCAAGCTCCCTGGGGTGCCCAAGAGTTGGGATAAGAGGTATCCCTTTCCTGCTGAGGTGATAAAGCGTTGGTCGTGTCCTCCTGAGGTGGACGCGCCCGTTCTGGGGCTGTCAAATACATCTGGTATGCATTCTCCTGACACTACTACCCTGAGGGATGGTGAGGACCGGCGCATGGACCAGCTGGCTTGTCATGCTTTTGCCTGTGTGGGGACCGGGGCGACTTCATCACCTCTGTAGACATCAAGGACGCTTACCTTCATGTACCAATCTTTCCAGGTCATCAGAGATTCCTCAGGTTCGCTCGGGAAGATCAGCACTATCAATTTGTGGCCTTGCCCTTCGGTATCACCTTCCTCCCAGGGTATTCAGCAAGGTGCTGGCGGGCGTAATGGCTCTGCTGAGATCTCGGGGCATTCGCATCCTTCCTTACTTGGACGACATTTTCATCACGTCTCAGTCCTTCCAGCAGGCCGAGCTGGATACCCAGCTGGTGGTATCCACACTGGAGTCCTTCGGCTGGGTGATCAACCATCCCAAGTCTTCCTTGTCCCCGTCACTGGTGAGGTCCTTTCTGGGCATGACTCTGGATACATCTCAGGTCAAGATTCTTCTCCCTCAGCAGAAGGGGGAGAGTCTTCAAGCTCAGGCCAGGCTTCTCCTGTCTTGCCCTCATCCCTCCATCTGGCAGGGGATGCAGCTGGTGGGCCTGATGGTGTCTTGCTTCGAGACGGTTCCATACGCTCAGTTTCACATGGGACCTCTCCAACTTCACCTCTTGTCAGTATAGGATCGGGATCCTGTGTCCCCTGGATCGGGGGTTTGTTCTGTCCCCTCTGGCCAGGCGGTCTCCTTTGTGGTGGCTGGATTCAAGGAACCTGTTGATGGGCAGATCCTTTCTGGCCCCTTGCTGGGGGACAGTCACCACAGATGCCAGTCTGACAGGTTGGGGGGGCTTCTGGCAATCCTTGAAGTTCCAGGGTCAGTGGGGCCCTCAGGAGGCTTATACCCATATCAACATTCTGGAACTGAGGGCGATAAGGTTCTTGTCCAGGTGACTCCACACCTTCGGGGTTGGGCGGTTCAGATCCGCTCGGACAACCAGACGGCGGTTGCCTACATCAATCATCAGGGAGGGATCCGGAGCAAGAGGGCCCTCAAGGAAGTGTCCCTGATACTGTCTTGGGCAGAGGAGAATGTTCCCTGCATCTCAGCTGTGGACATCCCGGGGGTGGAAAATCTGGAGGCAGACTCCCTCAACAGGGGGACTTCTCGTCTGGGAGAATGGTCCCTCAGCAGCAGGGTGTTTCGCTCCTTGTGCCATCGCTGGGGGCAGCCAGATGTGGATCTGTTTGCGTCCCGTCACAATTACAAGCTTCCAGTCTTTGTCTCTCTGCCCCAGGACCCTCTGGCCTTGGCCATGAATGCACTAGCAATGTCTTAGAAGGGCTTTCGGCTCCTTTATGTGTTCCCTCCATTTCCTCTGCTGGGCAGGGTGCTGCGCAAGATATCCCAGGAAGGGGTGCCAACCATTCTGGTGGCTCCCTGTTGGCCAAGAAGAGTGTGGTTGGCAGTAGATCAGTACGCCCTGCCCAAGTTTCCAGATCTGCTCACTCAGGGGCAGCTACGGCATCCCAATTTACAAATGCTGGCTTTAACGGCCTGGCTGCTGAAACCTCCATCTTGATGGAAAAAGGGCTGCCTGCTTCTGTTGTTAATACCATGATTTGGGCTAGGAAGAAGTCCTCGTCATCTATCTACTATAGGGTATGGCATACTTACATTGACTGGTGTGAGTCTAAGTCGCTTCCCTGTCGGGTGTTTTCTATCCCCAGTATTCTGGAATTCCTGCAACGTGGTTTGGATTTGGGTCTTCAACTTGGTACCCTCAAAGGTCATGTTTCAGCTTTGACCATTTTCTTCCAAAGATCCTTTGCCAACCATCGTCTGGTTAAGACCTTTTTTCAAGGGGTTACTCTCGTGCGTCCTCCACGTAAGCCTATGTTACCAGTCTGGGATTTGAACTTGGTCTTATCTGCCTTGCAGGGGTCTCCCTTTTAGCCCTTGCGTGAGGCCCCTTTGTCCATTTTGACGCTTAAGGTAGCCTTTTTGGTTGCCATCACTTCTGTTAGGCGTGTTTCTGAGTTCCATCAAACCTCCTTACTTTGAGAGACACCAGGACAAGGTGGTGTTTAGTTTTAAGCCAGATTTGTTGCCTAAGGTTGTGTCTGATTTTCATCTTAATCAGGACATTGTTTTGCCTTCTCTGTGTCCTAATCCTAGTAACCCTAAGAAGCGGGTATTACATTCTCTGGATGTGGTCAGGACCTTGAAGTTCTATTTGGTGGCTACTGAATCCTTCAGGAAGACTGATGCTCTTTTTGTTCTCCCTTCTGGGCCTAAGAAGGGTTTGGCTCTGGCTAAGTCCACTGTCAGCAAGTGGATCCGTCAGGCTGTGGTTCAAGCCTATTCTGCTAAGGGGAAGGAACCTCCCTTCCGCCTTACTGTTCATTCTACTCATGCTATTGGTGCCTCTTGGGCTTTTCAGCGCCAAGCTTCTGTTGAACAAGTTTGTAAGGCCGCTACTTGGTCTTCTGTTCATACTTTTTCTAGTTTTACAAGGTTGATGTTAGGGCCTCAGCTGATGCTGCTTTTGGTCGCAAAGTTCTATAGGCGGCAGTGGTCTAATCTGTCCGCTGTTACTTTTGGGGATCCCACCCTACCTTACGGACAATGCTATTGGATGTCCCATGTGTAAGGAATATTCTGCAACAGGACGTGCTGTATACTTGGAATAATACAATTCTGTGATTACTCACCTGTAGAATTGGTATTATAAGTATACAGCACATCCTGTTCCATCCCACCCTTGTTATCTTTTTTTCTGTTACCTCTCTATGGTGATTGTTAAAATGTTCCTTTTGGATTTTTGTTATTATTGTTGTCCCGGCTTCTTATGTAACTGCTTGTCAATACTGGGGAATTTGTGGGAGGTCCCTGACTTATATGGGGCTGGGAGGAGCCACAAGTTGTTTTCTGCAGTCCAGCGCCATCTTGTGGATGTATTACCCATGTGTAAGGAATATTCTGGAACAGGGCGTGCTGTATACTTATAATACCAATTCTACAGGTGAGTAATTACAGAATCGTATGCACGGGCAAGGGGTCCAAGCCACCTGCCCAATAGTCCTGCCTTATTACCCGCACTACCACCGGTCAAGAGGAAATGAAAGCATCTGGTGCCTATTGGCACAGGCTCAGTTTACTTCTAGGGGTCCCCTGGAAGAGCACTGACCTGGTCTAAATGGCATCGGGGCTAGTAGACGTCCTGTACTACTTTCCTTTATGCCTGGTGCTTCTGGCTGGTATGAAACTGGAATAACCTAGATCAAAACAGCAAAACCTATCTTTGGTCTGGATCTGAAGCCCATCATTAAACACTACAATAGGATACTGAAGTGTATTGTACAGTATTTTTGGCCATCCATGTCATTTACTTCCTACTTTCCTCCCTCAGTCTATGAACATTTTTTAAGGCTCAAACACAACCACATTTTGCACTTGACATAGGCTTCTGTGTGGTGGAACATTTGTTTGGGGGCCCCTCTCTTCCCCTCTAGCACTGTTTTTGAGAATCATTTTAGTTCTCATGATGCAAATAAGCTATAGCACATTATCTCTAAACCCCAACCCAGTCCCCCTTGTGGTCATGAAATAGCTTTATTGTATTGCGAACCCTAAAAAATAAATGCCTGAAATTTAACACTGCTTCGGTGTAAAGAGCTGAATAATAGTGCTGCAAAATCATATAGACTGCCCTAAAATATTTAGAACTGGTTTTGGAGGGTGACAGACTGAGGCGCTGAAAATCTTCCTTTATCCTAACATGCTTTTGTGCCTGCCACTTTTATGTGTAACATCTCATTTACTATACAGGATATTGGCAGTTATGCCACTAGCATTTTATTGTTTCATTGCCATCTAGCTATGAAAGCTAGAGTGAGCAATCTTTGCAATGCGACTGAAGGCCCAGTGCGCTATATAAATCAAGGAGTATGGGGTCTTGTGCTTTATTGAATGACGAATACAGAAATCTGGCAATGGAGCTGTGCTGATTCATGTTTCCTGGGGGTATATTGAGTATTTTTTTCCATGCCATTTTTAAAGCTAAGGATTGTTTTTCATGTATTGCAGAATCTGGAAGTTCACCTCACTCATTTGGTGATAGCAGCAAAACCCCTTTACCCCATAAATCTATTTGCAGATACCCACTATTTACCCTTTTAGTTCATTTTTCCGCAGTGGTCCTAGAGCTTATTTTGAATCTACTTACTTAACCATTGAGCCCACATTTATTTTATTACCTGAACAAGCACAATAAGTGATGAAATTGCTGTATGTACATGTTATATTTACCATGATCAATATGACAGGATGTTTAGTATTTTAGAGGAGGAAGCAACAGAATTTATTGCTATGCTCTTATTAACCTGAAGGTTATTCTTTAGCGATATTAATCATTTTCTGTCTGTTTGAAGGGGAATCTTTTTTTTTTTTTCGTGACATTAAAGCTTGACTTGAGAAGGATTTGTTCTGACTTCTGTGGATTTATCACTTAACTGTTTTCCCTTCAGCTTCCATTCCTTCTGCTATCAAAGAACGGCAGTTTAACTAAATGACAAAGTATGGGGAGGGGAGATTTATTTATTTTGTCGTTTTTTTTTCCCTCCTTTTCTTGTGTGCTTTTTCTGCTCAAAGTGATGCACGGTGGCTTTCATGACAATTCTTTTAAGAGCTTCCTTGTGGAAATTGAATGTGATAAGAAATATGTAATGATTAAAGATATAAGTGTGGGGCATTTGAAATGTATTTACAGGAGAACGGAAAAAAAAAATCTTGGATGAGCGAAAGGCGCAGTACAAAACAATCAATTACTTCCACCTGCTTTCATGATCTACCTTGTAAATATCAAAAGTGCAAGTGAAGTTCAGGACTTGCAGATGGGCTTCGTTAGTATTCAGAAATCAAATTGGTTTTGTATTTGCATTTTTGCTCTGTTTCCCGTCTTATTAAAATAGAAAAATGCTAAATTTGTTGGTAGTCTGGACTTCTTCAAGCAACCTTTTGCATCTTTTACATGAAGGTCATTAACATTAAAATATTAAGCTGGCTTTAATTTTAGCCTGCTACAAGCAGAATTCTATTTACATTCTAATGAAAAAGTACGGATTTGAAATGACTGTAATTTTTAAGATGTAATTTTTTGAGCTGCTAATATCACTTAACGCTGAATAGTTTGTACATAAATGTCCTCAAGGAAACTTTCTTGCATAGTTTTAAACCGTACCAACACCCTTACAAGAAACAGAGCTCGTATGCATCGGTCCACAGGGCTATTCAAATTGCTGCACATAAAAATGAATTTACTACTTTGTAACTTTTGCTGCAATCAATTTTTACCACCCAAATGGCATCTTCCGGAGATGCAGGCCACATGCAAGGAGGAAGTGCTGCTGTTTTTCTGCCGCTGTGCATTGTGATTTATATTAACTAAATCTAGGCAGTAGCAGGATTGGAAAGCTAGTAAAGGAGGTCTGGAGAAATTAAACTGTAGGCAAAATTTAGAGCCCTGCAACGGCTTCTACCCCGCACTGTAGGAAATGAGAAGGCATATGAGACAGGCTTAAACCAGACCAACACCCTTACAAGAAACAGTGCTCGTATACATCCTTCCCAAGGGAAATTTAGATAGCTGCACACAAAAATTAATGTACCTTTTTCTAACTCTTGCTCTAATTAATTTTAAACACAAAATGGTGTCTCATGGAGCACAGGCCGCCTGCAAAGTGGAAGTTTCCTGCCGCTGTGCTTTGTGGGGTTATGTCAATTAAATTCAGGCAGCAGCACGGCTGGAATGCTGGGAGAGGAAGCTAACATGGCCACTACCAGGAGAAAATCGATGAGGCAGCTTTTCAGGTTGGAGTAGATGCAAGAGCAAATGTAAGTGCTGACAATGATCTAGTATCATGCATGCAGGTCAGTTCTGTGGAGTCTTTTTTTTTTTCTGAATGTGCCAGGCTGTTGGTCCAGTTTGAGGTGAGATCTTTGCTGATCACCATTGCCTGCACTGCCCCTTTAATGTGTAGGAAGACTGTCAGTGTGCAGTGTCTTCTGGTGGGACTGATCACTGTTAATGTGCTACCTGCATTAAGCTAAAATAGAAACATTCCTATAGTTTACGCTATATTTTAGATGAATATAGGTTTAGGTGTTTTAGTTTGTTTACCACTAGTCCTGGCGGAGTACACTTGCTGGTTCTGTGCATAAATTAAAGCAATTTGCTTACTGAGTTTGGCAAAAAAACATTACTGCATTATGCTGCTATTTCCACTGCTCATGAACTCTATTCAATGGAACGAGAAAAAAAGCCGCAATCTGCTGTAAAGGAACAATATTCTAAGTATACAGCACGTCCTGTTCCAGAATATTTCAATATACAAAAACTTGCGGCCCCAGTACACCGCAAATACAGGACCTAAGCCAGAAAGGCACCACTCTTACCCTGCTAATAAATCAACACCATCAATAGTTTAATATCCATCAATTTAATTCATCAAAAATTATTAAAAAAAAAAAAAAACATTAAAGACAAAGATCATCACAGACATTTAAAAAACATATACAAACATAAACCAAACCCAGCAGGAGAGACCCAATCTATCCCCACTATCCATGCTATACCATAATGTTCCTCCCATAAAAAGTATGTCTATAATCTGTGTGCTAAAGTGCCAATGTGCAATACCAAAGTGCCATAGGGAAACATTCAATTGAAATTAAAAATTATTTTTAAGAATAAACGAACACTAACAGATTTAAAATATAGTCACCTCAGTGAAAAATATGATCTCCTCCCGCTGAGCAAGACTATCCTTTCACCCACGCGTTCCGTGACCGTCTGTCACTTATTCAAGGTGCCACTCCGAGTGCTGGCGATGCTGCTGCCTTTATAGGCCGGGAGAATGCACCAGCACGTTTCCGCACCCATCCCCCGGCGCGCGGCGGCCACACTCATGCCGGAAGAGGAACCCGACCGGCGCCCGCACCAGTCCTCGCCCAACCGCTGATGCCGCCATGACGATGCCCCCGTCCGTCCCCCAGACCGCCCCCTGATGACATGCCCCACACTGCAACGCAGCACGCCGCGCAATCATGGTAACGGACACCAGGGGCGGGGGCAGAGCCGGCGCTGCAGGTAAATGAGCAGCAATAAATAATTTCTCATACAATGGCATATCTGTATGAGAAATACAGATGGCATATCGGCGGCACCGAAGTCCCTAATCTCATTCTACACATGACCCCATACATAAACACAGATATACTTAGTATACAGTACGTCCTGCTCCAGATAAGATTCTTTATGCCTGGGTAATACTCCGTCAGATGGCGCTGGACTGCAGAGACGGCGAAATTGGCTCCTCCCGGCCCCTCAAATATCCAGGACCTCCCACAAATCCCCAGATTTTCTCTGCAGTCTGGACTGCGAATGACAAGAAGATGGCTCTCTCTTCTCGCAGGTGAGCGGGGCTATTAGCCTGTGGCCCTGTAGGACTATTCCCACTTCCATTTTTAATTTGCCTCCCAGCCTTGGCTGCGCTGGTGCGGGTGATGGTGGGGTCAGGTGCTTAGGAGCGCTGCTCCACCGCAATCCCCCACCAAAGGGTAGGCGGTATAGGCATTTGGTGAGCCTTATGGGATGCCCCTCCCGCGCTATTGCCCCTTGCCCTTGTCTATCGGTGGGCCCTACGTTAGGTGGCCGCTGCCCGCCCTCGCTCTTCCTTGTAGTTATCTGGGGGTGGGGTGAGTGTGTGCTTTGTACATTCACTTTTGTATGGTGTGTTTGGGTTGCCTTTAGTCCTGTCACCACACAGATTTGGTTGCACTGGTTGTTTGTTTGAATATGCTGCCGCGCACGCTTCTACGGCGTTCCGCGGTTGGTGGCGACATTACATCATTGGTTGCTTTTGTCATGTGTGTGCGGGCCTGCAGATGGCGCGTTCCGCATCACTGTCTCCGCGGCCCGCCCCTCGAGGTATACTCGGCGCCATTTTTTTTTTATTCCAAGTATGTCTCACACCCTGCTTCGGAATGATTAATAACACATGGGTTATGTCCAGTAGAGGGCGAACTTCTGCAGAGATGACTAGAAAAAATGGAGCCCCTCCCAGTCCATAAACACCTGGGACCTCCCACACATTCCCCAGTCTTCGTCTCTGCAGACGGCGAGCAAGTCAGAAAATGGCTCCTTTGCAGGTAAGCCGGGTTTACACCCGGCCAATTTTTCCCTATTTCTGCCCGGACCTTGTTTTAAATAGATTACTATGCCTCCCAGCCTCGGCTGTAGGTCCGGCCGAGGGTAGGTTACACCTTAGTGGTGTACTAACTAGGAGCCATGCTCCTCTGTGAGACCCCAACCAACGGATAGGCGGTTTGTCAGGTTGGTGACCCTGACATGGGATTCCCTGTCCGTACTGAAACCATCGCGACATATCAATATGTAGCTATTGGCTTCCCCTCCATTACTCCCTGTTCCCGGATAGTAGGGGGAGGGCGGGGGCGCCATTGTTCCCACATATGGTTGTCTATCAGTGCGTTTGTGCATTTACTTCACACTTTTACTTCACGCTCTGGCTACTGCCAGCGCGTGGGTATGTATGCGTGTGTCTGTGTATGAATGGTATGTCTCTTGACTGCGGCCCGCACGCTCCCTATTTAGCGGCGGCTGGCCGGTTACATTATGGCCGGTTACTTTTTGGCCGGCTCCGCAGCATTGCTGGGGAGCACGGCTCTCCTTCCTCGGTTCAGGGGAGGGGGCGGGGCCTGGCACTCTCCTTTGACGCGTATTGCGGCTCTCAGCCCTATTGGCTGGAAGCCGGTCTGGCGTTTTCCCAGGTCGGGAGGGGGCGGGGCCATGAGCGGCGCGCGATCCGCGCTGGCCTGCCCTTCTTCCTGCTGTTCTCCGGGTGTTGGACGCCATTCCTTGCTGCCGGCTGATTGTGAGTACCCCTCAGGCCCCTTGGTTCTATTATTGTTTCCTTAATTGCGCATTTATTTTCTGCATTTGTATTCGCCATTACCATATCTCGTGCGGGTGTGTGATATTATGTACTGTGTATATATATATGTATATATATTTATATATATGTAAATGGATGTCTTATGCCTGCATATGTTTGTGCATTAGGATGCCTCTGGGTGCATATTCTTAGGGGTCCCTTATGTCATATTGGGGTTCCCTTTTGTCATTGCAAATCCTCCCACTAACGGATGCTAAGGGGCATCCCGGGTAGCTTCATAGCGTAATTCCCATTTGTCATTGCGACTACCCTTAAAAATCACCATATGGAGGCTTCCCAGGATACCGGCCTCGGGATCCCTTCGGGGCAACCCTGGCAGTGTGTCGTCTGTGGGGTATACCTTGTGGGAGACTATGTGCAACTTTGTATACCATGTGCACAGCAGGCCATTGCGCGGCAATCCGGGCTCCGTACGGCCGGGTCGGCTCCGCTGGCCTCATCACCTACACCCCCACGGCTGGCTTTGACCCCCAAGTGACGTTGTCATTAGCGGGGAGTCGCAATCCGATGTCTGTGCTAGACTGGCCAACATTGAAAAGATGATTGCTAGCTCTGCGGCCAGCAAGGCCCCAGATAAGAGATGGCATTTGGCGCTTGCCGCGCCGGCCTTCGATTGTGATGATTATGATTCGTTTGATTGGTCTGTTCATTCCCCGCTTGATGCAGGGGTATTGTTTTCAGACTCTGAAGGCTCTGACGATCAGCAGTACCTGGATGCTGATGCCGGTACGGAGCGTGGGGCTACCGTGGATACCCCAGACTCCTGTCCCATATTTTTGATGTGCTTGCTATTTCCCCTCCTGCGGAGGCCCGTCCGCAACGGGGGGAATTTTTTGGTACTGCCAAACCTTGTTTGGAGTTCCCGGATCAGAAGCACCTTAACTACCTGATCCTTAAAGAATGGGAAAAGCCTAGCCAGCTCCATGGTATTCCTCAGGGGTGGGATAGGAAGTATCCCTTCCCTGTTGATGTGGTTAAGCGTTGGTCGACACCCCCAGAGGTCGACGCTCCCGTACTGGGATTGTCCAATACGTCGGTTGTGCATTACCCGGATTCCAGTACCTTGAAGGATAGTGAGGACCGACGTCTCGACCAAATGGCTTCACGTGCCTTTGCTTGTGTGGGTTCGGCCTTGCGCCTGGTTTGTGCCTCTGCTCTCACGGCCGTGGCTACTAGAGCGTTAATCGGGGGCCTGTGGGATGGCCCCCATCTGAATCCTTCCAGTGAGGAATTTTCAGCCTTGTTGCAATGTGAGATGTTCATTGCCTTTGCCTTTTCTGCTTTGGATGATACTATCCGTATGTGCAGCAGGACCTTGGCGTTGCTTGTGGCTATACGCCGATCGGTCTGGTTGCGCCAGTGGGCGGCCGATATCGCTGCCAAGAAGGTATGTTACCTCAGCGCAAGAAGCAACACCGGCCCTTTCGGGGCTCAGGCTCAATCCCTCCTTTCGTGGCTCTCGGACGAGCAGGGGAATGTCCTTCCCTGCGTTCAGAGGAGATTCCTGGGGCAGGGGCAGTGGACGCTCCCGACCCGGGACTTCCTGGGGTACCAAACCCATAGTCGCTGCCAAGCCCGCTCAGCAATATGGGGGCGCCCCTACCCTCGTGGGTGGGGGGACGGCTGTGGCTCCTCGCACAGGTCTGGACTCTGGAGGTCACAGACAACTGGATCCTGGAGGTGGTCTCCTATGGGTACAAGCTGGAGTTTGCTTACCGGTCTTCTCCCTGATTTCTCAGGTCTCTGGTTCCTGCGGAACCTCGGGCTGCACAGGGATTTTTTCTGGTGGTGCAAAACCTTCTTGATATGGGGGTCGTTTCTACAGTCCCCCCCCCATAGAGAAAGGTCAGGGTTACTACTCCAACCTCTTTACTGTGCCCGAAAAAGGATGGATCCATAAGGTCCATTTTGGACTTAAAGTTTCTCAAACGGTTCATCTGAACCGAGAAATTTTGCATGGGGACTTTGCGCTCTGCTGTCAACTCCCTCCGTCCTGGGGACTTTATGACCTCATTAGACATCAAGGACGCTTAACTTCATGTGCCGGTCTTCACAGGACACCAACGGTTTCTCAGGTTCGCGGTAGGCGATCAGCGCTACCATTTTGTGGCTCTCCCCTTCGGGCTGACTTTGGCGCCCAGGGTGTTCACCAAGGTGTTGGCAGGCGTGATGGCCCTTCTCAGAGCCCAGGGCATTCGCATTGTGCCTTATCTGGACACCAGGACGGTGGTGACAATGAATCTGGATACCATTCAGACCAGGGTGTTCTTACCCCAACCAAGGGTGGATGTTATTCAAGCACTAATTTGTCTCCTTCTGTCCAACCCTTGTCCGTCCATCGGGCAAGGGATGAGACTGGTGGGATTGATGGTGGCTTGCTTCGAGGCAGTGCTCAGTTTCACATGAGACCTCTTCAGCTTCATCTTTTATCGGCTTGGGACAGATGTCCTCTGTCCCTGGATCAGTCCTTTGTTCTGTCTCCTCTGGTCTGGCGGTCTCTTCAGTGGTGGCTGGACCCGAAGAATCTTCTGGGGGGCTGATCTTTTCTGGTGCCCCGTTGGGAAACGGTCACCATCGATGCCAGCCTGTCGGGCTGGGGGGGTTTCTGGAAGGAACATCTGTTCCAGGTGCTGTGAGGTCCTCAGGAGGCCCACATCCCCATCAACATTCTGGAGCTGAGGACGGTTCGGTTGGTGCTGTCGCACATGACGCACATTACCGGTTCAGGTTCGATCCCACAATCGGACTGCGGTCGCTTACATCAATCACCGAGGAGGGACTCGCAGCAGTAGTGCCCTCCGGTAAGTGTCTCTGATTCTTGCATGGGCCGAGAACAATGTTCTATGCATTTTGGCAGTGTACATTCCAGGGGTGGAGAACATGGAAGCGGATTCCCTGAGCAGGGGGACCTCTCACCGGGGGAATGGTCCCTCAGCAACAAGGTATTTCAATCCATCTGTCACAGGTGGGGGATTCCGGAAGTGGATCTCTTTGCCTCCCGGCACAATCACAAGCTCCCTGCATTTGTGTCTCTGTCCCAGGACCCCCTGGCTCTGGCAGTGGATGCCATGTCTCTGTCATGGTGGGATCTCGGTCTACTGTATCTGTTTCCCCCCTTTCCCATGGTGGGCAAGGTGGTGCGCAAGCTGCTTCCCGAGGGTGTGCCAGCAATCCTGGTGGCCCCAAGGTGGCCAAGACAGGTATGGTTCGCAGACGTCGTGCGGCTGGCGGTTGATTAGTACAGGCTGCCTCTGGTTCCGGATCCGATTTCACAAGGTCAGCTTTGTTACCCTAATTTACAAACGCTGGCTTTGATGGCGTGGCTGCTGTAACCTCCATCCTAAGAGAAAAAGGTTTGTCTGAAACTGTTGTCCAGACATTCGTTAGAGCTTGGTAGAAGTCTTCCTCTCATATCTACTACAGGAACTGGCGTTCCTATATTGCTTGGTGTGAGGCCAGGGTTTTTCCTTGTCGGTTGTTTTTCCATTCCCTCGAATTCGGGAATTTCTTCAGCATGGTCTGGACATGGGGTTTCAGCTTAGCACTCTTAAGGGGCATGTGTCTGCTCTGGCGGTTTTCTTTCAGAGATCTTTCGCTCTTCATCCTTTGGTTAAGACCTTTTTTTCAGGGGGTCACTCGTGCCCCCTCCTCGCAAACCCATGTTACCTGTTTGGGATTTAAATGTGGTGTTGTCTGACCTTCAGGGTCCTCCTTTTGAACCAGTGCAGGATTCTGCTCTATCCATTTTCACCTTTATAAGTTGCCTTTTTGGTGGCTATCACCTCTGTTCGACGTGTTTCGGAGTCGGCGGCTCTGTCCATTCAGGTCCCCTACTTTGAGAGACATCAGGACAAGGTGGTTTTCCGTTTTAAACCAGACTTCTTGCCAAAGGTTGTCTCTGCCTTTCACCTCGATCAGGACATTGTGCTTCCTTCATTGTGTCCTAAACCTAGCAATGACAAGGAGAGGGCTTTTGCACTCTCTGGACGTTGTTAGATGTGTAAAGTACTATCTGGTGGCTACTTCACCATTCCGGAAGACGGACGCCTTTTTTTGTGGTGCCCTCTGGGCCCAAGAAGGGTTTGGCAGCCGTCAAGTCTACCATTAGTAAATGGATTCGTCAGGCCGTTATTAGGGTCTATTCTGTTAAAGGGAGGGATCCCCCTTTCCAGATCACTGCTCATTCTGCTCGTGCTGTTGGGGCTTCGTGGGTGTTTCAGCACCAAGCCTCTGTTGAACAAGTTGTAAGGCTGCTACTTGGTCTTTTGTTCATATTTTTTCCAAGTTTTATAAGGTTGATGTGCGGGCCTCAGCGGATGCTGTTTTTGGCCGCAAAGTTCTGCAAGCTGCAGTGGTTTATTTTGTACATTATTGCCTGTTGGGATCCCCGCCCATGTTGGACACTGCTATGGGATGTCCCACGTGTTATTAATCATTCCGAAGCAGGGTGTGAGACATACTTGGAATAATACCATTTTGTGATTACTCACCTGTAAAATGGGTATTATAAGTATGTCTCACACCCTGCTTCGTCCCACCCTGAGTTGTATCTTGGATCCTCTTTTTGGTGAACATTTTTTCTCCTAGGTTTTATTGGCTCTTCCTGGTCCCCTTACTGCTTTCTTATACTGGGGAATGTGTTGGAGGTCCCAGGTGTTTATGGACTGGGAGGGGCTCCTTTTTTTTCTAGTCACCTCTGCAGAAGTTCGCCATCTACTGGACATAACCCACGGGTTATTAATCATTCCGAAGCAGGGTGTGAGACATACTTATAATACCCATTTTACAGGCGAGTAATCACAAAGTGGTATTTTTTTTTGCTTCTTCGTGCTGCGTGGCTGGCGCCTACCTACCCCGGCAGCAGGGGGAATTGTTTCATATTGCTAAGCCACGTTTAGAGTTCCCTGAACAATCTCATTTTAATAATCTCGTGCTCAAGGAATGGGAGCGTCCTAGCAGGCTCCCCGGAATCCCTAAGAGTTGGGATAACCGATATCCCTTTCCTGCTGATGTGGTAAAACGTTGGTCATCCCCTCCAGAAGTGGATGCCCCAATTCTGGGTTTGTCTAACACCTCATGCATTTCCCTGACTCTACTACTCTGAAGGATAGTGAGGACCAGCGTATTGATCAGCTGGCGTCCCGTGCCTTTGCCTGTGTGGGGACGGTGCTGCACCCGGTTTGTGCCTCTGCCATTACAGCTGTGGCTATTAGGACTCTGCTTAAAAGTGTCCTAGATGGAGCTCCTGATGATGTTTCTAGTGAAGAGTGTAATGCACTCTTGCGTTGTGAGGTATTTGTTGCTTATGTCCTCTCTGCCTTGGATGATACCATTAGGATGTGTGGCAGAGCCTCTGCCTTGGTGGTGGCTATACGCTGCTCGGTTTGGCTGCGCCAGTGGGCAGCTGACAACGCTGCCAATAAGGCTCTCATTGGTTTTCCCTTTTAAAGGACTACGCCTATGTGGGGACCGCCTGGACCTGTTTGCTAAGGGAGGCAGGTTACCCCAGCGCAGGAGGCAGTCTCGGCCCTTTCGGGCCCGGGCTCCTTTTCTTCCCCCTACTGTGGATCCAGAGCGGGGAGAGGGGTCTCCTTTACTGGGGCCTGAGGAGATATCTGGGGTAGGGGCAGAGGACGTGGACGCCCTGGCTCATCCTGGGGCTCCAAGCCTAAGCCTTCCCCCAAGCCCCCTCAGGCATGAAGGGGCGCCCTCACCCATCCGGGTGGGGGGACGGCTTCAGCACTTTGCTCACGTCTGGACGCTTCATGTCTCAGACCGGTGGATTCAGGAGGTAGTGTCCTCCTGTTACAAGATAGGGTTTGCTGCCTGGCCGCCCCTAAGATTCATCAGATCCCGGATGTCTCAGGACCCCATGTCGGCTCAGGCTCTGATTCTGGCGGTGCAAAGCCTTCTGGAGCTGGGGGTCATCTGTCAGGTCCCCTTACGAGAAAGGGGCAGGGGTTTTTATTCCAATCTTTTCACCGTGCCCAAAAGAGATGGGTCAGTCAGGCCCATCCTGGACTTGAAGTTCCTCAACAAATTTGTCAGATGCAGGTGCTTTTGCATGGAAACTCTGCGCTCTATCAGTTCCCTGCGTCCAGGGGACTTCATGACCTCTGTGGACATCAAGGATGCTTACCTTCACATTCCCATCTTTCCAGGTCTTCAAAGATTCCTCAGGTTTGCTCTGGAGGATCAGCACTACCAATTTGTGGCATTGCCCATTGGTCTCACTTGAGCTCCCAGAGTGTTCACCAAGGTGCTGGCAGGAGTGATGGCTCTGCTCAGGTCTCAGGGCATTCGCGTTCTGCCCTATTTGGACGACATTCTCATCACTTCTCAGTCCCTCCAACAGGCAGAGCTGGATATTCAGCGAGTAGTGTCCACACTGGAGTCATTTGCCTGGGTGATCAACCATCCCAAATCTTCCCTGTCTCCCTCCTTGGTGACGCCATTTCTGGGAATTAATCTGGATACAGTTCAGGCAAGGATCTTACTTCCTCAGCAGAAGGTGGACAGTCTACTAGCACAGGTTCAGTTCCTTCTATCTTGCCCTCATCCCTCCATCCGGCAGGGAGTGCAGCTGGTGGGCCTGATGGTGTCGTGCTTCGAGGCGGTTCCTTATGCCCAGTTTCACATGAGGCCTCTGCAACTCCACCTCTTGTCAGTATGGGACAAGGATCCTGCATCCCTGGACCAGGTCCTTGTTCTGTCCCCCCTAGCCAGGCGGTCCCTCTCGTGGTGGCTGGACTCCAGGAACCTGTTGGCGGGCAGATCCTTTCTGGCCCCCTGCTGGGAGTTGGTCACCACGGATACCAGTCTGACAGGTTGGGGGGGCTTCTGGAAGTCCCTACAGTTCCAAGGGCGGTGGGGCCCTCAGGAGGCCCACACACCTATCAACATTCTGGAACTGCGGGCGATCAGGTTGGTTCTGGCTCAATTGACCCAACACCTTCGGGGCCGGCCTGTTCAGGTACGCTCGGACAACCAGACGGGGGTTGCCTACATCAATCATCGGGGAGGGACCCGGAGCAAGGGGGCTCTCAAGGAAGTGTCTCTGATCCTGTTCTGGGCGGAGGACAATGTTCCCTGCATCTCAGCTGTGTACATTCCGGGGGTTTGAGAATCTGGAGGCAGACTCTCTGAGCAGCTTTCGTCTCCCTGTCTCAAGATTCCTTTGGCCTTGGCCACAGATGCTCTGACAATGTCATGGCAGGATTTTCAGCTTCTGTATGTCTTTCCCCCATTCCCCCTGTTGGGCAGGGTTTTGTGCAAGATAGCTCAGGAAGGGGTGCCAGCAATCCCGGTGGCTCCCAGGTGGCCAAGAAGAGTGTGGTTCGCAGACATAGTGCAGCTGGCAGTAGATCAGTATGATCTGCCCAGGATTCCAGACCTGCTCACTCAGGGACATTTGCGCCATCCCAATTTACAAACGCTGGCTTTGATGGCCTGGCTGCTGAAACCTCCATCTTGATGGAAAAGGGTCTGTCTGCCTCTGTTGTTGATACTATGATAAAGGCTAGGAAGAAGTCTTCTTCTTTCATTTACTATAGGGTTTGGCGTGCCTACATTGACTGGTGTGAGTCTAGGTCTATTCCCTGTCGTGTGTTCTCTATTCCCAGGATTCTGGAGTTCCTCCAACATGGTTTGGATCTGGGGCTTCAACTCAGTACTCTGAAGGGTCATGCCTCTGCCCTGGCTGTTTTCTTCCAAAGATCTTTTGTACATCATTCTCTGGTCCTGCTAAATCCACTATCAGCAAATGGATCCGTCAGGCTGTGATTCAGGCCTACACTGCTAAGGGGAAGAATCCTCCCTTCCGCCTTACTGCTCATTCCACTCGTGCTATTGGTGCCTCTTGGGCTTTTCAGCACCAGACTACTGTTGAACAAGTTTGCAAGGCCACTACTTGGTCTTCTGTTCATACTTTTTCAAAGTTTTACAAGGTTGATGTTAGGGCCTCAACTGATTCTGCTTTTGGCCGCAAGCTTCTGCAGGCGACAGTGGCCTGTCTGCTGTTACCTTTGGGGATCCCACCCTACTTTATGGACACTGCTATTGGATGTCCCAGACGTAAAGAATCTTATCTGGAGCAGGACGTACTGTATACTTAGAATGATACAATTCTGTGATTACTCACCTGTTGAATTTTTATTATGAGTATACAGTACGTCCTGATCCACCCCACCCTTGGTTTCATTATCCTTGGATCCCCTGTAAGTTGATTTTTATCATTGTTTGATTAGTTACTGGTTGGTTATGTTATTCTCCCGGCTTCTTGTTAACTGCTTTTCATTACTGGGGATTTGTGGGAGGTCCCGGGTATTTGAGGGGTCGGGAGGAGCCAATTTCGCTGTCTCTGCAGTCCAGCACCATCTGGCGGAGTAATACCCAGACGTAAAGAATCTTATCTGGAGCAGGATGTACTGTTTACTCATAATACCAATTCTACAGGTGAGTAATCGCAGAATTGTATTTTTGATATAAATAAGGTATTATTTTGCATAAATCAATGAGTGCTAAATCAAAGAACTCATTGCTCACAATAGGATCATAATGACTAATAGGATATTTACAATATTTACAAATCAGAACAAGGAAGAGACCTAAATTGCCTATAATAATGATACAATTCAAGGGTATATACATATAAATATATAAAGAAAACCCATATGGTACCTATGCACCATATAATATATAATAAATGATAAACAATACTGAATCAAACCCCAACCCCCCTTGAGACTCCCAAGAGCCTCCCTTCCCAAAGAACCCCCCCTCCCAAAACACCCCCCACACCACCCCACAAAAATGCACCAAACTGTGAAAATCAAACCCACAATGCAAATCCAACAACAACAACGTAAATCACTTTAAGAAAAAATAATGAATAAATAAATAGACTCCACATGTACAAAAAAAGGGCCTAAATCCAAAAAGTGAATAAACACATATACAAAAAGAGGACCTAAAGTCCAAAATCAATCATAACAAATAAGTGCTGAGGGTATTCCCATCCACATCTTCAAGCATCTGGTGTCATAACTCTAGGCAGACCTTAAAAAAGATCCCAGGCATTTCTTCCGTAGATGGTTGGTCAAATGAGCATCAGAGACCCCATTAGCAATAAGTATCTAGAACAACCAAAAACACACACGTGAGATGAATACAAAAACATATACCCATCTAACCCAATTCATCCAACCCCCCCCCCCCCCCCCCAAAATCTTTTTATTCCAGAATAAATGAAGCTATACCCAATGAAGCAACTTACTCAAAGTACCTACCCAAAAAGGGCTCAAAGGACACATCTTCATTTAATCCCAAAGGAGCAATTGTATTCAACCTGTGCATCCATTTTAATTCATTCTGTAATAATTTACGTTTAATATTCCCCCCTCTCATTCCCAATTGGATCTTCTCGAGTGGGGTAACCCTCAGGGTAGATGGTTCAACCCCATGGAATCGTAAGAAATGATCCGCTAATGGGGATACAACCCTATGTAGGTCCCTATCTCTTGAGGCAAGTTTATATTAGAACAGTGGGCCTGTATTCTGGTCTTGAATGCATTCTTTGTTTCTCCTATGTAGCCCAAATTACAGCCACATTGCAGAAAATAAATCACACCTTTAGTCCTACAGTTCAAAAAATCTTTGATCCTGTATTTCTCCTTATTATATCGATTAATAACAAAATCCGTTTTAACAATAAATTGACAAATAGAGCCACCGCCACAACTATAACTTCCCTTAGTTTTTTGTTGTTACAACCAAGTATCAGGTCTGACAAAATGACTCTTGCAAAGAATATTTTTCAAGTTCGGGGCTCTTCTAGCCATCATCTGAACCTTCTTACCTATAAGGGTCCCAATAGTAGGATATGATTGTAGGATCCCCCAATGTCTGCCCAATACCCCCCGAATTAGTCCCCAATTATTACTATACCTGGTCACAAACTTTATGGTGTCATCTTTTCTACGTACCCTCGGGGTCAGCAGATCACTACGTGCCATACCGGCCACCTGTCAATACGTACTGGCCATGAACTTTTTGGGGTATCCCCGATCACAAAATCTTTTTATCAAACCCCGCGCCTGCTCATGGAACTCCTTGTTATTGGAGCAATTCCCAAAGTGGAGGAGGCTATTAACAGCCGTCTTTTTTTCTGAATAAATTGGTGGAAATGGTACCGTCACATTCCAGTTTCAGATTCAAGTCCAGAAACTCAACCTGCGTGGTAGATACAGTAAACGTCAAAAATATATTCAAATCATTCCTGTTCAATCTAGCGAAAAATTCATGGCAAAGATCACCTGGCCCATGCCAAATTAACAGAACATCGTCTATGAAGCGAAACCAGCCACTAATAAAGGGCTGGTATTCACTCATAGAATCGCTGAATACCACCTCTTTTTCCCACCACCCCAGGAAGAGGTTGGCCACAGAGGGCGCGTAACGCGCCCCCATGGCCACACCCCTCACCTGGCGGTAGTGGGAATTGTCAAAGACGAAATGATTATGTGATAGAATAAAATCAAGCAATTCCAGAATTCCACATCCTGTTCCAGAATATTCCTTACTCCTGGGTAATACATCCACAAGATGGCGCTGGACTGCAGAAAACAGCTTGTGGCTCCTCCCGGCCCTATATAAGTCAAGGACCTCCCACAAATTCCCCAGTTCTTTTCTGCAGTCTGCGCTGAGAAGATAGAAGATTGTTTTCTTGTGGCGCAGGTGAGCGGGGCTTATAGCCTGCGGCCCTGCAGGACTATTCCCACCCGTTCCGTCCCATTTTCTGCCTCCCAGCCTCGGCTGATAAGGTTCGGGTGAAGGTAGGCTATTGAAGCACTATGGTGCTGAGGAGCTAGGCTCCTACCGCAGTCCCTGCTCTAACAGGGTAGGGGGTTTAGGCTAATGGTGAGCCTTTTTGGATGCCCCCACTGCCTCATGGTTTTTGCCAGGTTATCCTGTGCAGTTAAACCCTATTCCCATTCCCCCTCCACCCTCACTCCTCATATTAGTCCCTGGGCGCCATTTCTCCCTGGGAATTCTGCCTTTATCCTCTCTCACTCTCCCTTTGGGAGATCTCCGGGGGGGGGGGGGTTGTCTAGTGGTTTCATATGTTGTGCTTTGTCACTTTATTAAAACGCACCGTCACGCGTTTGTACTGCGCTCCGCGGCTGGCATTCACCTCAGAGCTGCCGGGCCGCTACTGGCCGGCCGGATCACGTGGGCGCGCTTCGCGCTCTTCGGGGGGGGGGGCGGGCTCTGTGGATGATGCATTTTACCTCATATCTCCACGGCCCGCCCCTCGAGGTTGCTGACGCCATTTTGTCTTCTTCCTGTTGCTTCTGGCTCCTTGCGGTCTGTGAGTTCCCCAGTGGGGTGATTTTTCTCTGTTTTTTTCTAATGCCTTATTCTCATGGGAATATTTGATTATGTCTTTCAGGCGGGGTAAAGCTTCGGTCCTGTGGTTTCTCCCGGCACTCTCCCCTCATTATCTCCCACTTCCCTAGCGGTTCATTGGGGCATCCTGGGTAGCTCTTTAGCATTAACCCTTACTGGCCTACTGTGTCTTTCAAATCACCATATGGAGGCTTCTGGGGATAATGAACCTGGGGTTCCTTCGGGACAAGCCCGGTATTCTGACTCAGAAGGTTGTGATAGCGATTATTTCCCTTGTAAGAGCAGTGCCAACCCGTGTAAGTTAGAGAAACGCTGGAGACGATCCTTATCAGATAGCTGAACTCACCAAATACTGTGTTCATCCACAAAGCCGGTTTATTCAGTCCATCACAACAGTGGGATACAGCAAAATGAATGGATTTCAGTATCATGCGGCGGTCAAAAGATGATGCTTTGATCAGAGTAGCATGGAGAATACACATGTGTGTCTTATAGGGCAGAAAGGCAATGAGCAATAAACCAGGAAATGCTCCCTGGAGAAGATGGGAGTGGTTTAGATGAGTCAAAGCTCTGACCTATGACATACATACAAGTGCAATACACAAAAACGACCAGAGGTGGCAGCATACTGACTATAGAAATGTCTATAGAACAGCAATACAGGAATTAACTATATATATACCATACATAATTATGAAATATTAACTGTGTAACAGCACACTCCCCGTCTGGCATTGAAAAATGTCACTATTTAAACCATAACGGTAGTTATGCAATGCAAATGAATAACAGTGTAATTTGCTTGAAATCCTGAAAAACATAAAGAGAACATGCAATAATGCAACAACTATAATGCAAGACTTCAACTTCTTTTCTTGAAGTAGTAGGCAGGATCCAGCAGTCTACGCAAGAAGGTTCATTCTCCAAAGGGCAAGAGCAATATAAGTTCCGTGATAGGCCTGAGGAAGGTCTTTACAGTCCCTTGTCTTGCAACCTTCACTTCTACTTTGCGGACCTTACCATCATCACTTGAAACGCTCTTTATAATAAGTCCAACAGGGCATTCAATTCGCTCAGCTTGTTGGTCCTTAAGCAAAACGAGATCTCCTACTTGTATATTAGGGTTCATACGTTGCCATTTCCTGTGACCTTGCAGAGTAGAAAGATACTCCATCTTCCAACGATTCCAGAAGCAGTTGGCGAGGTGTTGTACTCGCTTCCACTGATCATAGCACAGATTTCCTGATTTAAAGTTTCCAGGTGGAACAGGAACAGTCCCAAGCTTCTGGGTAAGCAGAGTAGCTGGAGTAAGGATGGTCGAGTTCTCTGGGTCTGTAGACACTGGAACAAGTAGTCTGGAGTTGATTATGGCAGATGCTTCTGCTAGGAAGGTTGTTAGAATCTCATGGGTAAGTCCTGCGGAATTCAAATCCATAAGCATAGAGTCCAGTATTTTACATGTGATGCCTATCATTCTCTCCCAAGAGCCGCCCATGTGGGAAGAGTGAGGAGGATTGAATATCCATGTACACCCCTTTTCAGCTAAAAGGTCTTGGATTGGCCTAGAGTTGAGCTGTAACTCTCGACAGGCACCAACGAAATTAGTTCCACAGTCAGATCTCAGTGTTTTGACTGGTCCACTTATTGCAAGAAATCGTCTAAAGGCATTGATGAAGCTTGAGGCATCCATAGACTCTATCACTTCAATGTGTACTGCACGCACACTCATGCAAGTGAACAGCACTGCCCATCTCTTGCTGTTTGCTTGGCCACCTCGAGTTCTACGAGCTGTTACTGTCCATGGTCCAAAGACATCTAGACCGACATGAGTGAACGGCAGGTCAGTACTCAACCTGTCAGTTGGCAAATCTGACATTTGCTGTAGCTGATGTTTACCTCTTAGTTTACGGCAGTGAACACAGCTGTGTAGTGTGGTTGCAATTTGTCTCTTTGCTCCTATAATCCAAAGGCCTGCAGCTCTTATGGCACCCTCTGTGAAGTGTCTACTTTGGTGCTTAACCCCTTCGTGGTAGTGCCGTATGAGGAGAGTGGTAATGAGCAGGTATGATGAGAGGATTTTGCTCTTGTCCTCCTAGCTCAGCCTTGTTTAAGCATCCACCAACTCTTAAAATGCCATCATTGTCAATGAATGGGTTCAGGTTAGCAATGGGACTATTTTTTGGAATGTCCCTCTTGTCAAGGATACATTTCATTTCTGGGCCAAAGACTTCCTGCTGTACAATGCGCATTATGATAATTTCACCTTCAACAATGTTGTTTGCAGAAAGAAGCTTTTGACACATGTGCCAACCTTGACATTGGATATCAGTGAGCTTTGTGTGGAAGCAGCGTGCATTGTGGACTAACCTTGCGATAGTGCGTACAAGCCTTGTCCACTTAGAAAAACGTTCAAAGCGATGACAGCCCAAGCCAAGTCCTTGCTTAGTATGGGTGATGAGGGTTTTAACTTCTGGACGAATCTCTGGATCTTTGTCAGGTTCTAGAAGACTGAAGACATCAGTTGTGGTCTCGTCTGGATCATCCAGCAGGAATTCAGGACCTGTTATCCAAGAAAAATTAGCAAAAGCACTTGCAGACACTGGCCTGGTGGCATGATCTGCAGGATTAATTTCAGATGGGACATAATGCCATTGTTCAGGTTTAGATGATTTCCTGATTCTTTCTACACGGTTACTGACATACACATAGAAACGTTTAGTCTGGTTGTATATGTAGCCCAGGACAACCTTGCTGTCTGTGTAGAATTTGGTGTTATCTATCTGAATGTCTAGCTCACGCATTATGAAATCAGCAATTTCTACAGCCAACACAGTCCCACAAAGTTCAAGCCTAGGAATTGTGTGCTCAGGTTTAGGTGCTAACTTAGCTTTCCCAAAGAGGAACCCTATGTAAGTTTGATTGGAGGAGTCTCTTACCTTGAGGTAGGCAACAGCTGCTATAGCCTCAGTAGATGCATCCGAGAAGATATGCAGCTCCCTTCTCTGACTTGTAGCGAGGGAAGTTAAAGTGTAGCAGCGCGGTATACAGATTTCATTTAAGGCATGTAGAGATTTTCTCCAGGACTCCCACTTTGAAAGCTTGTCTGTTGGCAGCGGAGCGTCCCAATCTTTAATTGTCTCTGAGAACTGTCTAAGCAAGGATTTCCCTTGTATGGTGATGGGAGCCACAAATCCCAGTGGATCGTATAGACTGTTCACCACTGATAGCACACCACGCTTAGTGAATGGCTTGTCTGTAGAGCTGACTTGAAAACCGAAGGTGTCCCACCGTAGGCCTAGACTTCTCTGTACAGGTGGCATGTCCATCCCCAGGTTTAGGTCTTTAAAACCTGGCGCATGATCACCAGGTTGAAAGGCTTTCATAACAGCAACACTATTTGAAGAAATCTTGTGTAGCCTGAGGTTAACCTCAGATAGCATACCTTGTGTTCTTCGAAGCAGATCTATGGCTTCTTCCTCTGTAGGTAAAGATTTAAGTCCATCATCAACATAAAAGTCTCTCTCAATGAAGTGTCGAGCGTCTGTTCCATACTCTTTTTCTCCACTAAGGGCAGTCCTTCGTAAACTGTATGTTGCAACAGCGGGTGAGGGGCTATTTCCAAAAACATGTACCTTCATGCGATATTTCATAATCTCATTGTCCATGTTGTTGTTACGGTGCCACACAAACCTTAGGAAATTTCTATGGTCTTCACGTACAATGAAGCAATGAAACATTTGCTCAATGTCGGCAGTTATTGCAACTGGCTCTCTTCTGAACCTCATAAGTACACCTACAAGGTTGTTGGTTAGATTTGGACCTGTGAGAAGAACATCGTTCAGGGATATGCCTTGATACTTGGCGCTGGAGTCAAATACTACCCTGATTTGTTTAGGCTTACGTGGGTGGTACACTCCGAAGAAAGGTAGATACCAGCACTCATCTTGTTCTTGAAGTGGTGGCGCTGGCTCGGCATGATCATTGTCAAAAATCCTTTTCATAAAGTCGATGAAATGTTCCTTCATTTCTGGCCTGTTCTTTAGTGTACGTTGCAATGAGTTGAATCTGGATAGAGCCTGTTCACGATTGGTTGGGAGTTTGGCCCTTGCAGCACGAAGAGGCAGTGGCGCAACCCAGCTGTTAGACTCATCCTGGAAGAATTCTTTGTCCATTATTTTGATGAACTCTCTGTCTTCAACTGACAAGGCTATTTTGTCGTCATCACTTGTAGTACTAAACACTGCAGTACCTAGGTTGTCGTCAAGAGTAACTTGTCTTACTTGGAGGACATCAAGGGGCTTCTCCTTCACTTCATAATGGTGAGGGCATCGTTTGAAGTGGGATGCACGTCCGTTTCCCAACACGTAAGTTTTGAAGGAGTGGATCTCTGATGACACACAAGTCCTGTTCAAATATACATCGCCCACTATTACCCAGCCTAGGTCAAATCTTTGTGCGTAAGGAGCGTCATCAGGCCCATCGCATTGTTCGCGTACTTTATGCACTCTAAGAATGTCTCTTCCTAGTAGGATCAAAATCTCAGCACTCATATCCATTGCAGGAATCTCATCAACCAGGTGTCTTAAGTGAGGATGGTGATATGCAGCTTCTGGAGTGGGAATTTCCTCCCTTTCATCTGGTATCTGGTCACACTCGACTAAGGTTGGTAGGAGTATGCCCTCCCCCTCCTTGATATGAGAGACCATGAACCCATCAACTCTTCTGCCAAAGGTCTCTATGCGACCAGAACAGGTTCTGAGAGTATACGGTGTGGCGTGACCCTCTATGCCGAAGACATCAAAGAATTTGGGCTTCACCAGGGATCTGTTGCTCTGTTCATCTATTATGGCATACATCTTGACGGCCTTCTCTGGATAGTCCTTTGGGTATATGTTGACTAGGCAAACCTTGGCACAGCATTTGTGATCCAAGCCCTCTCCACAGACTTCTGTGCATGAAGAAGAAACATTATCCTTCGGTGGAACAGGGGCTCATTGCTCCCCGCCATGATTTGAGGTAGGGACGGAGGTAGGTAGCTGCTGTGGGTTGTCAGAAAGTGGAGTAGGATGCATAACTGTAACATGTCTGTCGCTACCACATTCTGTACATTTGATAACAGCCTTACAATCTCTAGCGAGATGGGTATATGCAGCGCAGCACTTGAAGCATATTCCACGTTTCTGGAGAATCTCCCTGCACTTAGGTAAAGTCTTTAAGCCCACAACATTTCTTAAGAGGGTGAGGCTTCTTGTGAATTGGACACTGACGATTAGGGTCTTTATCTTTATCATCAGCAACGCCTTTATTGCTAGGTGTACTAGTGGTGGGTGAGATGTCTGTTCTCTTGACAGATATTGCTCTATTAAAGTCTCTATGTTTAGCTGGTGTATTGTCATACCTTGTTGATGATACAGCAGGCAAGTTGGTTTCACTGAAGCTGAAGCTGGGATCGTTTCTCATCCAGGCTTGATCGCTAATGAACCTGCAAAGGAATGAGAATGGAGGAAAGGAAACGTTATTGTCTCTTTTGTACCTTGATCCTTGTTGTGCCCACTTCTCTTGCAAGCTGTATGGTAATTTAGATACCACTGGGTTGACACCATGAGCGGTGTCCAGGAAGCTTAGTCCAGGTAGACGTGGGTCTGTCTTTGCCAACTCTAGTTCCATTAGGAGGTCACTTAGATCTTGGAGCTTGCGATAGTCTTTGTTTCCTAATTTTGGGAAGGTTTGCAGTCTCTTGAATAGAGCACTTTCTATGGCTTCAGAGCTACCGTAGGTTTGCTCGAGTCTTGCCCATGCAGCAACAAGACCTGCATCTGGGTGGTCAACGTGTACTGTTCTCAGTCTCTTAACACGATCTGCGGACTCTGGTCCCAGCCACTTTATGAGCAAATCAAGTTCTTCTTTAGTAGTAAGATTGAGGTCAGCAATAGCAGCCTTGAAGGTTGATTTCCAGGCCCTGTAGCTCTCTGCACAATCGTCAAACCTTGAGAGGCTAGTGTTAATAAGCTCACAGCGTATCATATATCTGGCAAAGTCATTCAAGTCTGATCTCTCACTCTGTGATGCCAAAATAACTGGTGGAACCCCTTGGGTGTGAAAGTTTTCTGGTGCTATAGGGTGAAGTCTACCAGGGTAGAATGATGTTGCATGAGCGTTTAACCGTGGTTTAGTCTCTAAGATTTGTGCTGGTGGTGGCTTTAATGGCGTCTTGCCGCTGGAAGTCACGTTGTTGTTGGCAGGAGCTGATGTGGGTTGCTGCATCGATGCGCTTGCGTTGAAGACTTGAAGAGGCTGAGGCATATGGAGCTGAGAGGTCTCTGTGTCGAGAGTCAGAACAGTGTCATTAGTAGGGGGCACAGGAAATAACTCTGTATCCTTGCAAACGTTATGTTTTAGTACGTAGTCACTGGTGCGTTCAACTGGATCTTCCAGTTCTGCTGGGATAAGACAGTCCGAATTAGTACTTTGTCCTATTGCTTGTTCAAGGACTTTCAGCCTTGCCAGGGAAGCTGCTTCCTCCCCTTCCATTTGTAGAATCTTTATTTGGAAGTCTGCTTCTGCTTGTTGAGCAACCATTTGCGCTTGGAGAGCTTTGCTCTGGGCTTCTATGTCTGCTTCCTGAGCTACCATCTCGGCATGGCGAGCTGCCTTGTGTGCTTCTATCTCTGCTTGCTGGGCTACCATCTCGGCATGGCGAGCTGCCTTGTGTGCTTCTATCTCTGCTTGCTGGGCTACCATCTCGGCATGGCGAGCTGCCTTGCGTGCTTCTATCTCTGCTTCCTTTTTGGCAAAGGAGCCTTGTACCTTTCTTGATTCGGCGTCAGCTCGGGCCTCTATTAGCTTGTCGCTTAATGTTGAACCCCTGGAGCGGGAGGATCTAGAAGAGTGTGCAGTGCGCTTGCTTGAGGTGGATTTGTGAGATCTGATCTCCTCCAGTTGAGTGATGCGGAGTTCTGCCTTACACTTAGCGCTTTGCACTGCGAGGTCCCTTTGTTGGTTCAATGTATCAATCCTTGTCCGTTCTGCTGAAGAATCTCTAGTATTAGAGTCCTGCAAAAAAGCTGAGTACTTTGCAGACAGCCGCTGGTAACGTTCATATGCAGCATGTAAGTGATTTATAGAGTCTCTCAATTCGGCTGGTTGGTTATTAAAGTGTGACATAACTGACATGCAGTGTGAGGTTCTGTCCCAGAGGTCTGATAGATTAGTGGAGAAGTCAGTTTTAGTGGCTTCATAGTTTTCCATGACTTTCTGTGTCGGTTTTATTATACGTTTGGGTCTTACGCTCTGCTCAGTGATATCTGCAGAATCTGCTCCCTGCGTGTCTGCTGGTGTGGGGGCATGCTGTTTCTGCATTGGTTCTTTCATAAACAAATGATCAGAGCCTGGTCTAGACATTTTATAAGTTTTACAACAATGGTACTGTCTCTTTAAGAAGTGGAGCAGCAGATTATGGCAGGTGAGGTAACACAGTTCTATGTAGAGAAGCAGTTTCCACATGAAGTGCAGTAAGCTTATGCGACATGTGCTTTCACAAGATGGTGGATGGCACTGAGTTTGATTGCAGATTAGGCACACACATATATACAACACGCTGTAGGGATTCTACACATCTTTTGACTATTCTGACTCAGAAGGTTGTGATAGCGATTCTTTCCCTTGTAAGAGCAGTGCCAACCCGTGTAAGTTAGAGAAACGCTGGGGACGATCCTTATCAGATAGCTGAACTCACCAAATACTGTGTTCATCCACAAAGCCGGTTTATTCAGTCCATCACAACAGTGGGATACAGCAAAATGAATGGATTTCAGTATCATGCGGCGGTCAAAAGATGATGCTTTGATCAGAGTAGCATGGAGAATACACATGTGTGTCTTATAGGGAAGAAAGGCAATGAGCAATAAACCAGGAAATGCTCCCTGGAGAAGATGGGAGTGGTTTAGATGAGTCAAAGCTCTGACCTATGACATACATACAAGTGCAATACACAAAAACGACCAGAGGTGGCAGCATGCTGACTATAGAAATGTCCATAGAACAGCAATACAGGAATTAACTATATATATATACCATACATAATTATGAAATATTAGCTGTGTAACAGCACACCCGGATATGTGTTGCATGTGGGGTATCCCCAATCGGTGATGGTGTCAGGGTATGTGTATACTGCACCCAGCAGGTACTCGCACTGCAGTCTGGGTTACCTGTTGCTGGGCCTGCGCCCCCTCGGGCTTCGCCTACCCCCCCACGCCTGCATTTGACCCCCTACGAGGAGCATACCAGCGGGGAGTTCAGCCTGATTTGGCTGCACGGGTGGCCAGCATTGAGAAACATATTGCTGGGTCTGCCTCGCGTAAGGCTTCTGCTAAGAAGCCGCATTTATCTCCCACCGTCTCCCATTTCCTGTGGAAATTTTTGACACTACTGGTTATTCCCCCCTGGAGGAGGGGGAATTTGTCTCTGATTCAGAATCATCTGAGGAGCAGCCTAGGGTTTACGGTGGTACAGGGCCTCCCTTTGGGGAAGATCTATGGTCCTCAGATGACACTGACAGGCTTTTGGCTCATATTTTTGAAGTGCTCTGTATCTTCCCTCCTGCCGTGGCTCCACAGCAGCAGGGCGAGCTCTTTCATATGGTTACACCACGTTTGGAATTCTCACTTTAATAATCTGGTGCTCAAAGAATGGGAGCGGCCTAGCAAGCTGCCAGGGGTGCCCAAGAGTTAGGACTGTCAATTCTGGAGCTGTCCAATACATCTGTCATGCATTCTCCTGACACTACTACCCTGAGGGATGGTGAGGACCGGCGTATGGACCAACTGGTTTGCCATGCCTTTGCCTGTGTGGGGACTGCGCAACGCCCGGTTTGTGCCTCTGCCATTACAGCTATTGCTATTAAGGGTTTGCTTAAGAGTCTATTAGATGGGGCCTCTGATGACGTGGGGGGAGAAGAGTATAGATCTCTCCTGCTTTGCTATAAATTTGTTGCATATGTCCTGTCTGCTATAAATGATGTCATTAGAATGTGTGGTAGAACTTCTGCCCTGTTGGTGGCTATACGCCGCTCTGTCTGGCTACGTCAGTGGGTAGCTGATAATGCTGCTAAGAAGGCTCTCACTGGTTTCCCTTTCAAGGGCCTGCGCCTTTTTGGTGAACGCTTGGATTTGTTTGCCAGGGGCGGTAGGTTACCTCAACGTAGGAGGCTGTCCCGGTCCATTCGGGGGATGGGTGCCCTTCTCCCATCCTTCCGTGGTTCCAGACCTGGCCGAGGAGTCTCCTTTACTGGGGCCCGTGGAGATCACTGGGGAAGGGGCAGAGGACGTGGCCGTCCTGGGCTCTCCTGGGGTCCTAAGCCAAAATCCGCACCCAAGCCTCCTCAGGCATCAAGGGGCTCCCTCACCCATCCGTGTGGGGGGGACAGCTTTGGCTCTTTGCTCACATCTGGAGGCTTAACGTCTCAGACCGGTGGATTCAGGAGGTAGTGTCCTCCGGTTACAAGATAGAGTTTGCAGCCTGGCCGCCCCCAAGATTCATCAAATCCCGGGTGGCTCTAGAACCCCTATCAGCTCAGGGTCTGTGCCTTGCTGTCCAAAACCTTCTGGAGTTGGGGGTCATCTGCCAGGTGCCTTTTGAGGGAAAGGGGCAGAGGCTACTATTCCAATCTTTTCACTGTTCCCAAAAAAGACTTGTCCATCAGACCTATCCTGGATTTAAAGTGCCTCAACAAATTTGTCAGATTCAAACATTTTCGCATGGAGACTCTCTGCTCAGCTGTCAATTCACTACGCCCATGACCCCTGTAGACATCAAGGACGCTTACCTTCATGTACTAATCTTTCCAGGTCATCAGAGATGCCTCAGGTTCGCTCTGGAGGATCAGCACTATCAATTTGTGGCTTTGCCTTTCGGTATTACCTCGGCTCCCAGGGTATTCACCAAGGTACTGGCGGGCGTACTGGCTCTGCTGAGATCTCAGGGCATTCGCATCCTTCCTTACTTAGACGACATTCTCATCATGTCTCAATCTCTCCAGCAGGCCGAGCTCAGCTGGTGGTGTCCACACTGGAGTCCTTTTGTCTGGGTGATCAACCACCCCAAGTCTCTCCTGTCACTGTCAATGGTGAGGTCCTTTCTGGGCATGACTCTGGATACATCTCAGGTCAAGATTTTTCTCCCTCAGCAGGTGGAGAGTCTTCAGGCCCAAGCCAGGTTCCTTCCGGCAGGGGATGCAGATGGTGGGCTTGATGGTGTCTTGCTTCGAGGCGGCTCCATATGCTCAGTTTCACATGAGACCTCTTCAACTTCACCTCTTGTCAGTTTGGGATCGGGACCCTCGGTACCTGGATCAGGTGTTGGTTCTGTCCCCTCTGGCCAAACAGTCTCTCTCGTGGTGGCTGGACTCAAGAAACCTGTTGGTGGGCAGATCTTTTCTGGCCCCTTGCTGGGAGACAGTCACCACAGATGCCAGTCTGACAGTTTGGGGGGCTTCTGGAAATCCCTGAAATTCCAGGGTCAGTGGGGCCCTCGGGAGGCCCACACCCCTACCAACATTCTGGAATTGAGGGCAATTAGGTTGGTTCTTGCCCAACTGACTCCACACCTTCGGGGTTGGACGGTTCCGGTCCGCTCGGACAACCAGACGGCGATTGCCTACATCAATCAGGGAGGGACCCGGAGCAAGAGGGCCCTCAAGGAAGTGTCCCTGATACTGTCTTGGGCGGAGGAGAATGTTCCCTGCATCTCGGCTGTGTACATCCCGGGGGTGGAGAATCTGGAGGCAGACTTCCTCAGCAGGGGAACCTCTCGTCTGGGAGAATGGTCCCTCAGCAGCAGGGTGTTTCGCTCCCTGTGCCACTGCTGGGGTCAGCCAGATGTGGATCTGTTTGCGTCCCGTCACAATCACAAGACTGGAGTCTTTGTCTCTGTCCCAGGACCCTCTGGCCTTGGCCATGGATGCACTAGCAATGTCTTGGAAGATCTTTCAGCTTCTCTATGTGTTCCCTCCTTTTCCTCTGCTGGGCAAGGTGCTACGCAAGATTGCTCAGGAAGGGGTGCCAACCATTCTGGTGGCCCCCTTTTGGCCAAGAAGGGTGTGGTTCGCAGACGTCGTGCAGTTGGCAGTAGATCAGTATGCTCTGCCCAAGGATCCAGACCTGCTCATTCAGGGGCAGCTACGCCATCCCAATTTACAAACGCTGGCTTTAACAGCCTGGCTGCTGAACCCTCCATCTTGATGGGCAAGGGGCTGCCTGCCTCTGTTGTTAATACCATGATTCGGGCTAGGAAGAAGTCCTCGTCATCCATCTACTATAGGGTCTGGCATGCTTACATTGACTGGTGTGAGTCTAAGTCGCTTCCCTGTAGGGTGTTATCTATCCCTAGGATTCTGGAATTCCTGCAACATGGTTTGGATTTGGGTCTTCAACTTAGTACCCTCAAAGGTCATGTTTCTGCTTGGCCATTTTCTTCCAAAGATCCTTTGCTCACCATCGTCTGGTCAAGACCTTCTTCCAGGGGGTTACTCATGTGCGTCATCCACGTAAGCCTATGTTACCAGTCTGGGATTTGAACTTGGTCTTATCTGCATTACAGGGGTCTCCCTTTGAGCCTTTGCATGAGGCCCCTTTGTCCATTTTGACTCTTAAAGTGGACCAACACCCACGGGTGATCGGCCCGGGAATCTATAAGATCTATATTCATCCACTGCCTGTTACAAGCTTGTGAAGCGATCTGCTTTGGTTTTATATGATTTTAATTCATTTTTAATTGTTTCCTTATAGACCGTGTTATGACTAGAATCACCAGAGCTTCGCCCTTGCAATTTGAATACTCAACCTACCAGTGCTCCCAGCACAATCTACTGAATGTGTCTATGTTAAGTTCAATAAAGCTTGTTGTACACATGTTCCGGGGAGACTGTGGCCCCGTGCGCCTGACGCCACGGCAGCTGGCTGGCAAGAACGCTGCCAGCCAGCCGATTGGCTGCAGGTCGGGACCACGTCATCGGATGTGACCCGCCGAGCCTTTTCGGCGCGTCAAACTGGCCAGCCAGGGGGGGACACAGGTGAGGGGGCCACATATAAGGAAGGTAAACATATATATACGATATCGCTGACTTGAGAAAAGGGCTGTATACCCTGAAACGTTGGCTGACATAACGCGATCACATCCCTGCTTACAATAGGGTATAAGCTTTGTACATTGTCTTTGCTCAGTTAATGCTCTGTATACATTCTGCTGGATCTGTTTGTACTCATGCTTGGACTATCTCCTACTATATGATACGCTAATGCATATACTGTCATGCCTGCTATAGACTGTTATTGCTATTTAAAGTATGCATTTATTCCTTGACTCGCTGTATCCAGCAGCATATTTGTGTGCAGTGTTGTTGTTTCCTGCAGGAGCTCATTGATGATTGCCCTAATAGAATTGTTTTGTAAATCTTTTACCTATACCCATAGATCCTTTTTTGTACAGATAGTGGATATTGTCTACAATTAATGCATTTTTCTAGTCTTAAAAGGGCACCATTCTCCTGAGGATCTACACTCAAATAAGCTTGAAATACCCATTGTATCCTTTTGTTCTATGATGTTTGTGTTGTGACTATTTTATATATAGTGTATAAAACTTCTTAATACACTTAATATTTGCAATTGAACAACTTTTGGTGTGCATCCTTCATTTAATTATTTAGGATATCGGTTAGGGGCTATATTGGTGGAAGCCCCTGTTGAGATTGCACCCACTACTGTGTAACTTATTAGGTGTGCCATTACCTACTATATATTAATATTTGCCTTCTATATGCCCTAATCCTATTAACCCTAAGGAGCGGGTTTTACACTCTTTGGATGTGGTCAGGACTCTGAAGTTCTATTTGGTGGCTACTGAATCCTTCAGGAAGATTGATGCTCTTTTTGTGCTCCTGTCTGGACCTAAGAAGGGTCTGGCTCCAGCTAAGTCCACTATTAGCAAGTGAATCCGCCAGGCTGTGGTACAGGCCTATTCTGCTAAGGGGAAGGAGCCTCCCTTCCGCCTTACTGCTCATTCTACTTGTGCTATTGGTGCCTCTTGGGCTTTTCAGCACCAAGCTTCTGTTGAACAAGTTTGCAAGGCCGCTACTTGGTCTTCCTTTGGTCTTCCTTTACCTTTGCAAGGTTGATGTTCGGGCCTCAGCTGATGCTGCTTTTGGTCGCAAAGTTCTGCAGGTGGCAGTGGTTTAAACTGCCCGCTGTTACTTTTTGGGGATCCCACCCTATCCTTACGGACACTGCTATTGGATGTCCCAGGAGTGAGGAATATTCTGGAACAAGACGTGCTGTATACTTAGAATAATACAGTTCTGTGATTACTCACCTGTAGAATAGGTATTATATGTATACAGCACGTCCTGTTCCATCCCACCCTTGTTATCATTATTCTAAGTTACCTCTGTATGGTGATTGTTCATATGTTTATTTATTTTTTTTTTTTTAATTCCTGTTATTATTGTTCTCCTGGCTTCTTGTTAACTGCTTGTCAATACTGGGGAATTTGTGGGAGGTCCCTGACTTATATAGGGCCGGGAGGAGCCACAAGCTGTTTTCTGCAGTCCAGCACCATCTTGTGGATGTATTACCCAGGAGTAAGGAATATTCTGGAACAGGACATGCTGTACACATATAATACCAATTCTACAGGTGAGTAATGTATTTTTTAAGTGGACCAAAAGCCCAAAATAAAGTGCATAGGACTTGCTCACCTTTTCAACAAGGGTCTCGATGTCCCCTGCTCCTGCCTCTGCTAGCCGTTTCCAGTTTTGTGGAGCACGGTAAATGCTCTCCATGAACCTACAGGGAGCTGCGAACTCTGGTCCACAGCTTTCTTCCCCAAGATTCTGACCCATCACTGCTGCTCCCTGCTCGCTGGAATGACGAGGAAACCAACCTCTTTTTGTGAGGGTTCGGCACAGAAGTGAGTGCAAAGGTGTGAGATGTGGGCTTTAGGAGAAGCACTATTAGATAATATGAGCGCCTCCTATGTGAGGGAAGAACCTGTATTCCCGAGGTAAATGTAGAGTGTTAATCAGTTCCGATTTAGGTGTTACCCTAGATAAAAAACGATTGGTGTAGGTGCGCTGTGGAAAAAATGGGTGGTTAGTGATGATAGGTTAACCCCCTTGGCGGCGATCCCGAGCGTGACTCGGGGTCAATTTGCGCTGTAAGTGGCGGTGACCCCGAGTCACGCTCGGGATCGATTTAGGAGCAAGAGCGGGCGGCGCAGCCTCCTTACCTTCTCCCTGCGATCCAGCGATGTCTCCGCCGCGATCCCAGGTGAGAGCCGGGGCTGCGGCGTCCCTCTCCGCTTCCGGGTTCCGTCTCTGTGAGCCGCAGAGGCTCATGGGGGCGGAGCCGTGCGTGAGAGACAAATGCAATGGCAACGCTTTCGTTGCCATTGCATTTGACTATATCGCAACGCCAGGGAGGTTAAATGGCGAAAAAAGGGGGGAGTTAAGAGTGGTTATTATTCACCGCGATTCTGTTGGTAAAAAAAGGAGTTAGCATGTATACCAATCACAATGATATTAGCGACAATATTATATACAATAAATGTTCCATACAATAAAGAAATAATAAAGATATGATTAAGGTTTGTTTGAGGGGATGTTTCCACCTGTTCATTAAAATCAGGACAACTAGGTATCATTGCTTCTGACTAATTACACGTCAAAAATGTTGGAATTTTCTTATCTTGCTGAGGGATATTCTCCTGTTAAACAGCTTTATACAGATTTGTCAGTGTTGTGCACACTATTAACCCTGTATTTGAGTCTTTATTCTGGTTGTTGGTTGGGTATTGTTGCAGGCTGTGCTGTATAATTTTTCTGGATGTTTGGAGAGTTTTGGAGGGAGGAACAAGGTTTCTATTGGTTGGGTGAATTTGTTGGTTTAGGTCCGTTTAGTTTGTACGGTTGTTGTGTTGCGGGGGTCAAAACCATTGTTTAGGAATTGTAAAAATCCCTCTAATTCACAACAAAACAAAATAAAGGAAACTGCATGTCTTTCAGTTTAGGTCCGCCTTTCACGGTTGGTGGGATAATTAATGCAGTTGATGCTTAGTGTGTATTACTCACCGCCACAGACCAGATGGGCTGTGGTGTTCCTTGTGGTGCAGAGGGTGCAGGCAAAAAGACGGGTTGCCGGTTTTTGCAGAGGGCGCAGGTGGAGAGCCGTGCTGGGGTTTCTCCTGTGCTGGATTAATTGTGTAGGAGCAGGAGAGGTTTTTCAGGTGGCCTTTGGTCGTCAGATCTTGGCTGGCGATCGTGAGAAAGTCGGCTGGCAGGCGAGCTGGACGCCGATTTGCGGCTTGTTATAAGTTACAGCCACAAGGGGCTAAAAAGTTGTAGTTTTCTCTTCTAGGCTTTTAGTTTTTGTAAGATTTGGTACAAAAAAGATTCGGAATTGGTTCACCCACGCGCGTTTCCTCGTGGACGTTGTCAAGGTGATGGAAACCTTGTCCCTCACTCCGAAACTTTCCAAACATCCAGAACAAATATACAGCACAGCCTGCAACAATACCCAAACAACCAACAACCAGAATAAAGACTCAAATACATGGTTAATAGTGTGCACAACACTGACCAATCTGTATAAAGCTGTTTGACAGGAGAATATCCCTCAGACAGCAAGATAAAAAATGCCAACATTTTTGAGGTGTAATTATTCAGAAGCAATGATACCTAGTTGTTCCTGATTTTAATTAACAGGTGGAAACACCCCCTCAAACTAACCCTTATCATATCTTTATTATTTCTTCATTGTATGTAACTTTTATTGTATATAATATTGTCGCTAATATCATTGTGATTGGTATCCTTTTTTACCAACAGAATGGCGGTGAATAATAACCACTCTTAACCCCCCCCCCCTTTTTTTCTCCATTTAACCTATCATCACTAACCACCCATTTTATCCACAGCGCACCTACACCAATCGTTTTCTATCTAGAGTGCAAAGGTGTAGCAAAATGGTGGCCTGGGAGCCTGCAACGTAGTATGGTGAGTAGGTCATTAATAAACATGCAGTGGTTTGCATGCTTATTAATGACCTTTCCTTTTCTTTTTTTATAGTTTTTGCCTGCTTTTAATCCTTGCTTTTTAAACCCTAAATTATCTATTATATGACAATTGAATTCTGAACTCACCAATCAGTTTGTCTATCCTGAAAAATCGTTCAGCAGGGTTATGCTTAACTTGGCTCTTCAATATACACTGGAACATACAGACAACCCCAACACTTATTTTCGGATGTTCATAGATTTTTCTTTAGAAAATGAGAATACCATCAAATATCTGTGATTGGATTTCAAGCTTCCTCACAAAAAAGATCACAGCACATGAAACTGGGGCCCATGGTATCCAGAACAACCAACATTGGTGCACCATAAGGATGCGTACTCTCACCAATACTTTTTACCCTGTACACCAATAATTGTACCTTGACAACAGACTCAGTTAAGCTGCTGACACAGATGAAACCACACTTGTGGGGTTAATTAACAATCATGAGGAGCCATATCGGGCTGAGGTGGGTAGACTGAGTCAATAGTGTAAGGTCAACAATCTCATTATGAACATTAGTAAGACTATACTAAGACATAAGTAGAGATTATAGTCGACTTCAAGAAGGCCCCACCAGGCCCTCTGCCAATTGAGATTGGAGTAAAAGTGATAACCAGTAAGTAAAACAAAGTTTCTGGGCACACAGAACACACAAGACCTTAGATTGAATGAGGATATTGTGGCAGGTCAGAAGAAGGCACAACGATGCCTCCATTTCTTGCATGTCCTTAAGAGGTATGGTATGCCGAAGAGACTGTGGAGCCTCTTCTACGATGTTGTGATTGCTTTTGTTCCAATGGTCTTAAAGGAGCAATATCGTGAAATTGTGTAACATTAAAAACCCTTTTAAACACATTGGCTAATGAAAGGAGGGGTCACTTATACACTGAACTGAATAAAACTCATCCAAGCTTGTGGTTTTCTTCTCCTGGTAGGGTGACTGGTTTAGTGTATCAGTAGTGATACAACCAGTCACCTGATTTCCACTTCCATTAATAAAAATAAAAAAAAGCCTGGCTGCATATTTCTAGATGCCGGGTGTATAAGTGACCTCTCCTGCCGCCATCCAACATACGTACATGGCTTTTTATTATTGGCCCATTTATTCTAAGTATGTCACACACCCCGCTTCAAGATATTCATTACCTGTGGGTAGTATGGTCCTGTAGAGGGCTTCTGCAGAGATGATTGGAGGAAAGAAAGCCCCTCCCAGTCCATAAGTACCTGGGACCTCCCACTCATTACCCAGTCTTCATCTCTGCAGACGGCCAGCAAGCAGCAGATGATATCTCCTCCTTGCACAGGGGGACTTTAAGGTAGCCGGGTCTACTCCCGGCCTATATATATTTTTATTTCTGTTCGGACTCTTTATTCCCTTTATTGATATATAGCTATTTAAATGCCTCCCAGTCTTGACTGCTGTCCGAGCGAGGGTATAACAGCACCTCAGGTGCTCTGGAGCTATGCTCCACCGCGAGACCCTATAAAGAGGGTAGGCGGTTATACCGGGTTGCTGACTCTGGTTTGGGATGCCCTGTCCAAGAGTTTAATTTTCCCCTTAAATGGCCTATTCCCCTTTTTTAGTTGTGTGGAGGCCTCTTATTCAGCTTCTGGTGTTTTTCTATGGGGGCGCCTGGAAAATAGATTTATTTGAAATGTTTGTTTAAAATGTTTACTTTTCTGGTATGAATAGTTATAATGTAAACTTGTTGCAATCTTTTTTGCTGGATTTTTACCTCAGAGCTGAGGGGAGGATTTCTTCCCTCACGCTCTTCAGTGAGGGGGCGGGGCCGGGCTTTGGTATGAGGCCGCAGCCCGCGCCCTTTAGGAGTTTGGAGCTGGTAGCGTGACCGAGCGGGGAGCAGCTCCGCTTGTTATGCGGGCTGCTTCCGGCTCTATTATGCGCCCGGTGCCGCGGCTGCCTGCGGCACCGGTGCGCGAGTGTTAATGGAGGGGAGCTTCCCCTCACGTCTGACAGACACTGTGCTGGATTTTTACCTCAGAGCTGAGACAGGTGCTGGATTTTTACCTCAGAGCTGAGGGGAGGATTTCTCCCCTCACGCTCTTCAGTGAGGGGGCGGGGCCGGGCCTTCGGTATGAGGCCGCAGCCCGCGCCCTTTAGGAGTTTGGAGCTGCTGGGCGGAGCCTTGCAGCGCGCGATCCACGCTGGCCACGCCCCCCTGCTGCGTCTCCCGCTCTGATCTGTGTTACCTCAGGCAGAGGACACAATGTATTGGCGCCCAAAGACTCAGTGAGTGGCCCTGCGGCCGTTGCTTATCTGTACATATTTGCATATATATATATAGGTATAATAGATATAGGTTTATATAGGGAGAACCTCTTACTGTCTTTTTCTATGTTTTTCAGGCTGAACTGCCAGGATTTTTTTTTTTTTTTTAGGTTTCTCCTGGTCCTAGAGTACCTGGGTACTTTTGCTATTTATTACAAAACCTCCCACTTGGACAATATAAGGGCATCCCGGGTTGCTTAATAGCATAATTCCCTCACTCATAGCGACTATTCAAGTTCACCTTATGGAGGCATCCCAAGATTCCGGGCTCCCCTCGGGACAATCCCGGAAGTGTATGGGTTGTGGGGTATCCCTAACAGGGGATGATTTTTTCCTATGTATATCATGTGCACAGCAGACTATTACACGGCAGTCCGGTCCCCAGGCATCTGGGTCAGCGCAGCCGGCTTCATCCTCTCCCCCTCCCACTTTGACCTGTGCCCCGTGTGAGATTGCCACGGGGGGGCAGTCGCAATCTGATGTGTGTGCCAGGTTGGCCAGTATTGAAAAATTCATTTCCTCCATGGTTGCCAAGAAAGCACCGGCTAAGAGGAAGCATTTATCACCGGTTAATCATTTTGAATATGATGATGACGAGGACGGCCTGGATTGGTCAGATTATTCCCCTCTAGAGGATTCAGATATTTCTGATGATCAGCAATTTGTTGGTGCTGATTCCGATCGAAGCTCAGGGACTTCCTTGGATACTCCTAATGTTCTGACTCAGATGTTTGAGGTGCTTGCTATCTCGCCTCCGGCGGAGGTTCCTCAACAGCAAGGGGAGTTTTATGACGAATCCAAGCCGCGGTTGGAATTCCCTAATCAAAAGCATTTTGATAATATTATTTCTAAGGAATGGGAAAGGCCTGCCCGGCTCCCAGGCATTCCCCAAAGTTGGGATAAGAGGTATCCTTTTCCAGTGGATACGGTTAAGCGCTGGGCGTCTCCCCCCGAGGTGGACGCCCCTATTTTGGGGTTATCCAACTCAGCCGTATTGAACAACCCTGATTGTTCCTCTCTTAAGGATGGTGAGGATAAACGCATTGACCAGATGGCTTGTCATGGTTTTGCCAGTATTGGGGCAGCAATAAGGCCTGTTTGTGCCTCATCGCTGTTGGCGGTGGCTACTAGAAAGGTGGTCAGGCACTTGTTATCCTCCTCCAGTTTGAATCCGGACAGTGAGGAATTTCGTGAACTAAAACAATGTGAGGTGTTTTTGTCCTTCATGGTGGCCGCTTTGGATGATTCCTTGATGATGAGTAGTAGAGCCTCTGCTCTAATGGTTACTATCAGGCGTTCAATTTGGTTACGCCAGTGGGCGGCTGACTTTGGGTCAAAAAAGTCACTAACAGCTCTTCCCTTCGTTGGGTTACGGCTCTTTGGAGACAAGCTGGATGCCGTGGCCAAGGGGGGCAAACTACCTCAACGCAAGAAGCAACGTCGCCCCTTTCGAGGAGCGTCTTCCTTCACTCCTTCCTTTCGGGGATCTAGAGCAGGAAGAGGTTTCGCCTTCCCTTCTACAAGGGGAAATTCCTGGAATAGGGGCAGAGGACGTGCCCGTTCAGGATACAATTGGGGCTCAAAACCCAAACCCGTGGCCAAGCCCGCTCAACAATGAGGGGGCGCCCTCACCCGTGCGGGTGGGGGGACGGCTACAGCACTTCTCCCAGGTTTGGAACCGAGAGGTCTCGGACAGGTGGATCCGGGAAGTGGTGTCTTCCGGCTACAAGCTGGAGTTCGAGTCCTACCCTCCCCCGCGTTTCCTCAGGTCTCGGGTGTCCCCGGAGGCACTGGCTGCGCAGCAGCTCCGGGCGGCAGTATCGAGTCTTCTGGAAATGGCAATCATTTGCCCAGTTCCCTCATTAGACCGGGGTCGGGGTTTTTACTCAAATCTGTTCACGGTCCCCAAAAAGGATGGCTCCGTCCGGCCCATACTGGACCTAAAGATTCTCAACAAGTTCGTCAGACTGCGAAGGTTTCGCATGGAAACGTTGCGCTCGGCTATTCATTCTCTTCGTCAGGGGGACTTCATGACGTCCATAGACATTCAGGACGCTTACCTCCATGTTCCCATTTTTCCCGCACACCAGAGGGTTCTGAGGTTCGCGGTGGAGGATCGGCACTTTCAGTTTGTAGCTCTTCCCTTCGGTCTCACCACAGCTCCAAGAGTTTTCACCAAGGTGCTTGCTGGGGTGATGGCTCTCCTCAGAGCGCAGGGGATTCGCATTGTGCCATATCTGGACGATCTCCTCATCATGGCACCGTCATTCAGCCAGGCAGAATTGGACACCAGGACGGTAATATCCACTCTGGAGAGGTTCGGCTGGGTGATCAACTACCCCAAGTCCTCCCTACACCCGTCCAGGACAGTATCCTTTCTTTCTGGGAATGTCTCTGGATACAGATCTGGCCAGAGTTTTCCTTCCTCAGTCCAAGGTTCTTCTGATTCAGGAGTTGGTTCGGTCGCTCATGTCCATGCCTCGACCGGCCATCCGTCTAGGGATGAGACTGGTGGGTTTGATGGTGGCCTCATTCGAGGCGGTTCCCTTTGCTCAGTTTCACACAAGGACACTACAGCTCCATCTGTTATCGGTCTGGAACAGGTCTCCTCAGTCGCTGGATCATCTTTTTCAGATGTCTCCCCGGGTTCGCCACTCGCTTCGGTGGTGGCTGAACTCAACCAAACTACTGAGGGGCAGATCCTTTCGGACTCCTCAGTGGGAGATAGTCACTACGGATGCCAGCCTCTCAGGATGGGGGGGCTTTTGGAAGGATCTGCAAGTTCAGGGTTTGTGGAGTCCCCTGGAAGCTCACGAGTCTATCAATGTTCTGGAATTGAGGGCCATCAGGTTGGTTCTTTGTCATTTGACTCATCAACTGCGAGACTTGCCGGTCCAGGTCAGGTCGGACAATCGGACGGCGGTGGCCTACATCAATCACCAGGGAGGAACCCGCAGCAGGAATGCCCTCAAGGAAGTGTCTCTGATCCTAGACTGGGCAGAGAGACATGTCCCGTGTATCTCAGCAGTTTACATCCCAGGTGTGGAGAACACGGAGGCGGACTCTCTGAGCAGGATGTCAGCCCGCAAGGGGGGATGGTCTCTCAATCCCAGGGTCTTTCACTCAATTTGTCTCAGGTGGGGGTCACCGGCGGTGGACCTATTTGCCTCCCGTCACAATCACAAACTTCTGGCTTTTGTGTCTCTGGCGAAGGACCCACTGGCTCTCGCGACGGACGCCATGTCCCTGAACTGGAGGGATCTGGGGTTTCTGTACCTGTTCCCTCCGTTTCCCATGGTGGCCAGAGTAGTGCGCAAGCTTGCTCTGGAGAGAGCAACAGCAATTCTGGTAGCTCCAAGGTGGCCAAGACAGGTCTGGTTCGCAGACGTGGTAAGGTTGGCAGAAGATCAGTTTGTTCTGCCCCTGCTGCCAGATCTGCTCACACAGGGTCATCTTCGTTACCCCAATTTACCAACGCTGGCTTTGACGGCGTGGCTGCTGAAACCTCCATCTTGAAGGAGGAAGGTCTTTCTGACGCTGTTATTCAGACTCTCATTCGTGCTAGAAAGAAGTCTTCTTCATCCGTGTACTATAGGACTTGGAGGTCTTATATTGATTGGTGTGAGTCTAGGGCCTTCCCTTGTAGGGAATTCTCTGTTTCTAGAATTTTGGAGTTCTTGCAACATGGTCTGGACTTAGGGCTCCAACTCAGTACTCTGAAGGGGCAGGTGTCTGCCCTGGCGGTATTTTTCCAAAAGTCTTTTGCACTACATCCTTTGGTTAAGACCTTTTTCCAGGGGGTTACGCATGTGCGGCCTCCTAGGAAGCCTTTGATTCCGGTTTGGGATTTGAATTTGGTTCTTTCTGCGCTACAGGGTCCCCCATTTGAGCCCTTGCATGATAGTCCTTTGTCTTCCCTTACGCAGAAGGTGGCATTTTTGGTAGCTATCACTTCAGTTAGACGTGTTTCTGAGTTGGCGGCTCTGTCTATTCAAGCTCCATATTTTGAAAGACATCAGGATAAAGTGGTTTTCCGTTTTAAGACGGACTTTCTTCCTAAGGTGGTTTCGTCCTTTCATTTAAATCAGGATATTGTTCTGCCCTCTCTCTGTCCTAACCCCAGCAATGACAAGGAGAGGGTCCTGCATTCTTTGGATGTGGTTCGTGTTGTGAAGTATTATTTGGTGGTAACGTCTGCCTTTCGCAAGACTGATGCATTCTTCGTGGTGCCTTTTGGGCCCAAGAAGGGTCTAGCACCCACAAAGTCTACCATCAGCAGATGGATCCATCAGGCCATTGTAGGGGCCTATTCTGCTAAGGGGAGAGATCCTCCCTTTCGTGTTACAGCTCATTCTACTCGTGCGGTTGGGGCTTCCTGGGCTTTTCAGCACCAGGCCTCTGTTGAGCAAGTTTGCAAGGCCGCTACCTGGTCTTCTGTTCACACTTTTTCAAAGTTTTACAAGGTTGATGTGCGGGCCTCAGCGGATGCTGTTTTTGGCCGCAAAGTTCTGCAGGCTGCAGTAGTTTGAGTTGTGCTTTATACCTTGTTTTTGGATCCCCACCCTTTATGGACACTGCTATTGGATGTCCCACAGGTAATGAATATCTTGAAGCGGGGTGTGTGACATACTTAGAATAATACCATTTTGTGAATACTCACCTTGTAAAATGGGTATTATAAGTATGTCACACACCCCGCTTCAACCCGCCCTTTGGATTCTGCATCCTTCATATGGTGAACTTTGCGTTGTTATGACTGATATTTGGCTCTTCCTGGTCCTTTACCTTACTGCTTTCTTTATACTGGGTAATGAGTGGGAGGTCCCAGGTACTTATGGACTGGGAGGGGCTTTCTTTCCTCCAATCATCTCTGCAGAAGCCCTCTACAGGACCATACTACCCACAGGTAATGAATATCTTGAAGCGGGGTGTGTGACATTCTTATAATACCCATTTTACAAGGTGAGTATTCACAAAATGGTATTTTTCTGCGATTGTGCTTCTTTAACAATCGTGCATAAACTAACTTTACACATTTGCTGCAGTAATATTACATCTTGAGTTTAACTGTAACTAGCTATTGTTCTATTGCTACATTATAGTCTTATGCTTGTTCCTATTGTTCCCTTGATTACCATTCCCCCTGACATTGCTCTGGCAAAAAGTATTCCTTGTATGTATGTATGTATGTATGTATGTATGTATGTATATACATGACAATATACTTGATTCTGAACAACAAATCAATGTCCTTGATTATATTGTGTTTAATCCTTTCAGGCTATAACTGCATACAAATGATGGCGATCATGGAACATGCCTACTATGCCAGTTTTGGTTATCAGATCACCAGTTTTTTTGCAGCATCAAGGTAGTAATAAAGCTTTTTTGATGTTTTATGTGAAATGTTTTGGCAAAGTGCTAAAAGTCTCAAATATATATTTGTGGAGACTCAAAGCTGTAGATGGACTTTCATATTCACAATTTCTTGTAGTCTGTATTATAGAACATTTTTTAAAAATATATATATATATTTTTTTTTGTGTTAAAGTCGATATGGGACCCCGGATGATTTAAAAGAGCTGATTGATGTCGCCCATTCTATGGGGATCGTGGTGTTGCTGGATGTTGTTCATAGCCATGCATCAAAGAACAGCGAAGATGGTCTCAACCAGTTTGATGGTACAACGTCCTGTTTTTTCCATGATGAACCAAGAGGAAACCATGATCTCTGGGACAGCAGACTTTTTGATTATTCAAAGTATGTATGTGTTTTCAGCAACTTATTGGACTTAACTATTGTGGTGTGCTGTCAATTTTACTTCCTCATTCTCAGGAACAGGTCTGCAGAACCCTGCCCTATATGACCACCAGTAGCCAATATATTTTGCCAGTCTCAGTGTGTCACATTGACGTCACTGCTTTATCCTCTACAATTTAACAGTTTATGGCTTACAGAAAGGCACATTATCATAGGGCTTGCTAAGAAAAAAAAAATGTGGGGCTGCCTATGTTTCAAAAACACTTTTTTGAATTGTTTGCAGGGCCAATGGCATCCGTATAGCCAAGGAAAAAAACATGAAGTTAAGAGAGATTGCTTGTCGCACATACCCCCCATATGGCACTAAAGCGAATTATGGGGTTTAAAAAAAAAAAAAAAAAAAAAATTCAGCTAATCTTACTTATTTCTAAACTCCCTACTCTTCCACAGCACCGGGCAGCGGATCAGGCAGCAGTGCTACCAGAAATTAGATTTTTTTTTCGAACTGCTTCTGTAAATTGCTAATACAGATGTGTGGTCATATATTGTAGTATATTTTATATTATTTAAGGCTCTTGACTAGAAGTGACCCTTTCTATAGTTCATAACCTTAAGTAACAGAAGTCTGAGAAATCGGTCTTAAACTCAACAGATTCCCAAACAGAGTCTGTCTTTAGACAGCAATAGATACATTATTGGTTCCAGAACCATAAATATGCCACATACTTGTGTTGTGGCTTTGCTGACCATTTCTTCAGAGGGATAAATTTGGGACGCTTAAATTGTGACAGCTTATCAAATCACTGAGTTAATTTTTGACAGCGACAAGATCGTATGATGTCTGACCAGTGTTATCGCTATCGGAAATTAACCAAGCCATTTGCTAAAGTGGACCAAAACCCACGGCGATCAGCCCGGAAATCTTTAAGATTCCAGGGTTGCGTGATTCCCTCCCCCGGGGCATCCAAAATTGGGATGTCCCACTGTGTGAACCCCCCCAGGTTGCCCAGAACCGGTCAACTGCAGCGGCCACATGCATTTGTGAATGGTGCAATTTAAGCATCCAAAATATGTCCTTCAGAAAAAATTGTCTGCTTGGTTCTGACACTTCCTCATCGTATGAAAAAAACTCCTTACCTCACCCAGGTCCAGCGCAGTGATCGTTCTGGCCTATGGACGGTAGCACAGTTTTGGCAGTGTTTTCTGTATGTGTTATGGGTGCCTTTTCCCCATACCTCCCTTCAGTTGTACTTTCATTCAAAGCGATGCCCGTCCAGAAGAAAAAAGTAAGAGGTTGATTTTTTTTGTCTGTGTACATTTTTAGTTACTTTATTTACCTGATTTTTTATGACGTCCCTTTGCAGTAGAACAGATCAGTTTTCCTGTAATTCATTGAGGCCATATCTTCCCATTCTTCCCATCACACACTTTGGGATGTCATGATTTGTTTGCTTTTGTTCAGCTGAACACTGTAATGTACTTTTTTACTTAGTAACTGCATGTACGTCAAGCAGAGCACACGTAATGAGATTACTTTTTAAGTATGTTAGGAGGAAGGAGCTCATCTCTTTTATGGCGCTTAGGTTCTGCTTGCAAATATTTAAGGCATGTAAATCTTTTAAGATGTTCATTGTTAAATGAGGGTGAGATGAAGAATAGTCCCTGTGTACCGCTATATGGCACCGTTGTTTTGTTGCGAGAAATAAGCAATGTGCAGTAATTATACCAGCCTTGCATCTTTTTCTTGTTTCAGCATATCTAAGCAGTTTAATTCTAGTAAGACATGTTTAGCAAATAAGTATCATGTGATGGTTAGAACTGTGAGTAGAAACCCAAGAGGGTTAAAACAGGTGGCACCAACTAATCAAGTGACCGTGGTGCACAACTTTGGTAAATCCAATAACATATATACAAATAATGGGGATGCCCAAAACCCCCGTAGGGAATACTACCAAAGATTTACTATTGCACACACCCAATGATAAAAATATATCACTATTTTATTACACAATCATTGTATCATTACAAAAAAGACATACAATTTAAAAAAAAAAATAATTTTGTTTTATTTGTTTTTTAAATTGTATGTCTTTTTTTGTAATGATACAATGATTGTGTAATAAAATAGTGATATATTTTTATCATTGGGTGTGTGCAATAGTAAATCTTTGGTAGTATTCCCTACGTTTGGGGCATCCCCATTCTTTGTATATATGGTTAGAACTGTGAACATCCCAGGAGAGGGTCATCGCATATTCCACACCTATTTCCTACCTAAATTGGGGGGAGGGCATTCAGATTGCTGGAGCCCCCCCCAATTTAGGTAGGAAATAGGTGTGGAATACGCCATGCCCTCCACCACACAAAAATATTTTTACCAATGCCTATGAATCTTAAAGGGACTGTGCAGGCAGTGGCAAAAAGCCAGCAAGAAGCTCACCCGAATCCTGTATTGTTTCCTGCAGCATGATGTAGATGCTTTAGCAGGGCTCTTTGTCCCTTACATTTTTCTTCAACCTTCATCCAATAATGGGTGTGTGCTTGCCCCTTGAAAACCCCTACCCCACTTGCTTGCACAAAATCAAAAGATGCAAAGGAGGTGTGGCAGCCACTCAGACTAATGTTAAGGCTAACCTGCAGCGTGTACGTAAGTAGGTCAATTAACCCCCCCAATATTCTGCATTTGAGGTATAGGGCAACCTCAGATAAGCTGCTCCCAATGTAATCATTCAAAAGTATGTCTCAAAGTGGGCTTTCAAAGTTTAGATTTAGCACTGCATCTTCAACTACCAACTAGAAATTAAGAGGGAGATGGTCTACAGTAACTGATATATTCTAAGTGTACAGTACGTCCTGCTCCAGATATAATACTTACACTTTGGTTATCCTCCGCCAGACGGCGCTGTGCACTGCAGACATGCAAAAAACAGGCTCCTCCCAGCCCTTCATATACCCGGGGACCTCCCACAAATCCCCAGATTTCTCTGCAGTGCTGACTGCGAAGACATGAAGTATCACTCTCTCACAGGCGAGCGGGGCTATTACAGCCTGCGGCCCTGTTGGACTATTCCCACCTGTCCTCCTTGTGATGTGCCTCCCAGCCTGGGCTGCGCTGATCGGGTGAAGGTAGGCAGCACCATGCGTGATTAACGGAGCCATGCTCCACCGCAGTCCCCCACCAAAGGGTAGGCGGTTTAGGCTGATGGTGAGCCTCATAGTGGATGTCCCTCCCGCATTATTGCCCCATGCCCTGTGTAGCGGTGGACCCTGTGTAAAGGGTCGCCATCCTCCCTCGTTTCCCCCCGTATTCGGGGGAAAAGAATGGTGTGTGTGTGTGTTTGGCGGTCTCAGTGTACTGTATTGTCACGCTTATGGCCGTACTTTTGCCCCTAACTGGCAACTAGGTGTCAGAGCCGCGCTGCTTGCTCCTTCTATTCTGCCGCCGTTTTTGCCTTCTCAATTTACTATGCTGGGTGGCGGCGTCGTTAGATTCTACGAGTATCCACTAGCAGATGCCTTCACTAGCATATTTTATGCTTGACTTGTCAAGCCTTGACGGCTGCTTCAGAGCTTTGCGCTCTTTGGGGGAGGCGGGGACCTGGCGTGGCGCGCTCCGCGTCACGCCCAGATTAGGCCCGCCCTTCGAGGTTCGGTTGGCGCCATTTTGTTGATCTTTGCGCGCGTGTTGGCGGTCTTTTTCCTCCCTTGGTCCGTAAGTGCCCTCGCGGGTGATTTCATCATTAGTATTTTTTCTGCTGCTCATGGCCCTGACACCTCTTATTCCCCTTCTGTCTTTCAGACGTCAAAGACTCCGGTGGCTTCTCCCGGCCTAACATAACTTGTAGCGGGCTTACAAAAAATTCTCCCACATTCCTAGCGGGCCTTTGGGACTGACATATATTGCATTGATAATCACCATATGGAGGCATCTCAGAATTATGTGTCCGGGGTCCCTTGGGGACAAGACCGGCTGTGTATAACGTGTGCCACGCTAATGCTGACAGGACACAGATCTGCGCACCGTGTGCCGAGCAAGTACTGGTCCTGCAACCAGGATCGCCAGTGGCTGCTCCTTGCTTTAACACTCCTATTCCCCCAGGCTTAAATCTCGTTCTGCTGAGTCGCATACGAGTGGGGAGTTGCAGCCGGCTGCGTCTTCCAGACTGCCTACAGCTGACCAGATTATTACGGGGTTGCAAAGCGCTCGGGCTCTGGTAAGAAGCGGTCCTCAACGCCCCCTGTTTCTGCCTTTGCTAAGGGATCGGAGGAGTTCACTACTCCGCGTGCCTGCACCCCTTCTGATGAAGGAGGGCTGTTCTCTGACTCGGGCTCATCTGATGAGAAGCCGAGGAGTCATGACGATTCTGACCATAAAGACTGGAACCAGTTTGACACCATTGTATTGTTGATTAGGATCTTTAAGGCCCTGTCTATCTCTCTCCCTAACGCGGCTCCCAAGCCGAGAGGGGAGAGTTTCCATACAGCGACACCACGCTTGGAATTCCTAGAGCAGGCTCACTTCCATGCTCTTGTACTCGAGGAATGGGAACACCCCGGTAAACTTCCAGGGGCCCCAGGGGACTGGGATTGGAAATACCCTTTTCCCCCTGAGATGGTTGATTGTTGGTCATCGCCCCCTGTGGTAGACGCGCCGGTCGTTGGGGTTCCCAACCCCCCCTTTATTGCAGCTCCTGCTTAAAGTACCCTTCGGGAGTACTGGTGCATGGATAAGCTGGCTTCACACGCCTTTTCTTGTGCAGGAATGGCGCTGCGCCCGGTCTGTGCCGCGGCCATCACTGCAGTTGCCGCCAGAACCCTCATCAGACAGATGCTTGAGCATCACCCTGATGATCTTCCCTGGGAGGTGTTTAATGCACTCGCCAGTTGAGATGTATTTGTAAGATTTATCCTTTTAGCTATGGATGACACCATTAGAATGTGTGCGAGGACTTCCGCCCTTGTGGTGGCTATGCGTCGCTTGGTCTGGCTGCGACAGTGGGGTGCTGACTATGCTGCTAAAAGGACTCTTACCAGGTTCCGCTTTAGAGGGCAACGCCTGTTTGGGGCCCGTCTGGACCTGTTTGGAAAAAAGGGCAATTCACCCCAACTCAGGCGCCCGTCTCGGCCCCCTCGGGACAGGGACACCCCTCCCCCTCCATACCATAGCGTTAAACAAGAACCAGGGGTGTCCTTACGGAGTCTTAGTGCAGACTCCTGCCCCACGAGCAGCAGACAACACTCTGGGCCCTCCGGCGGGGCTAAACCTAAATCTTTCACCAAGTCCCCTCAAGCATGATGGGGGCCCTCGCCTGCCTGGGTGAGGGGATGACTGCAGCACCTTGTTCCTATCAGGAGGCATTTTGCCACATTCTGGTGGATACAGGTGGTAGTTTCCTCCGGATACAGGATAAAGTTTGCTGCGTTGCCTCCCCCAAGATTGTCAGGGTACTTCTGGTCCCTGCCTCTGTTCGGGTGCTGGTGCAGGCCATGCACGGCCTGCGGGGTCTGGAGGTCACTTGCAGTTTGCCCATTAACAGGCAGAGGCAGGTGCCGCTACACCAACCTCTTCACATTTCCCCAAAGGGATGAGTCAGTCTGCCCTTCTGAATTCACAGGTTGTCAGCAATTCTACTATTACAGGCAGTTTCTGCATGAAAAATCTGAGATGGGCCATCAGCGCCTTGCGCCTAGTGGGCCCTTGCCGTCTGGGGAGATCAAGGATGCTTATGCTCACATCCCTGTGTCTTCTAGACACCGAGGCTCTTCAGGTTTGTGTTGGAAGTCCAACACTGCTAATCTGTGGCCTTGTTATCTGGCCTCTTTTCTGCCTCCAGAGTGCTCACCAAGGTACTGATGGAGGCTATGTCTCTGATGAGACCAAGGGGCGTCCACGTGAGACCTACCCGGTTGTCCTTTATCGCTTCCCAATCTCTACATCAGGTCGAGTTAGCTACTCGACTGGTGGCGTCCATTGGGAGTTATTTGGATGGGTGTTCATTCACCTCAAGTCCTCCTTGTCCTCTTGATTGGTATCTCCATTCCTAGGGATGAATCTAGATTCAGTTCAGGCGAGAATCTTCCTTCCTCAGCAATAAGGTGGACAATCTGGTTGCGTGGGCTCAGCCCCTCCTTGCTGTTCCCGTCCCTTCACCAGGCAGGAATGCAGCTGGTGGGCCCGTTTGGTGACTTGCTTAGAAGAAGTCCCTTATACTCTTCTACCTGGGGCCCTTCTTCAACTTCTATTGTTAATACTGGACAGGGACCCAGCATCCCTGGAGCAGGGTCCTGTGTGCCTTTCCCCCTTGGTTAGGAGTCCCCCTTGGAGTGGATGTACTCTAGGAACCTGTCTGGGGGCAGTTCCCTTCTTGCCTTCCTAGAGACGGTCACCATGGATGCCGACCTATCAGGTTGATGGGGAGGTTTTCTTCTGTAACCCCATGCGGGTCCGGGGGGAGGTGGGGCTTTTAGGAGGTCCATGCACCTATCAATATTGAAACAGTGAGTTTTTCAGGTTGACACTATCCTCTTCACGGCCTGCCTGTTTGGCGGCGCTCGGTCTGTCTGACGACTGTGGCCTACCTCAATCATCTGTGTGGGACCTGGAGCAGGATGGTCCCCCAGGAAGGTATATGTTCCTGATCTGGGTGGAGGATAATGTTTCCTGCATATCAGTGATATTTGCTCCGGTGGAGGTCCCTCTGTGACGGGATGTGCTAATCCTTGTGTCACTATGAGGTTCATCCAGTGTGGATCTGTTTGGTGCCCGTCACTATTTCAAGCTCTCGCCCCTCGTTTCCCTGCCCCTGGATCCTCTGGCTGTGGTCATGATGCTTTAGTAATGTTATGACAGGACATTCTGGTCTGTATGTCTTATCTCCGTTTCCCCTGCTAGGTGGGGTTCTGCGCAGAATTGCTCTGGTAGGGGGGCCATTGATACTGGTGGCCCCTGGGTGGCCTAGTGGAGTGTGGATTCGCAGACGTGATACCGAGGGTGGTAGATCTTCCTTTACGTCACTCCAATCTACAGTCTCTGGCCTAGCCGGCCTGACTGCTGATTCTTCTGTCTTTATGGAGACAGGCTCCTCTTCTCTGTGTTAGTAAATATTGGAAATCTAAGAGCAAGCTTCTTCTTCCATCTCTCATGAGGTATGGCGTACCCATATGGATTGGTGTGAGTCTAGGTCTCTTCCCTGTTGGGCGTTCTTTGTTCCCAGGGCTCTAGAGCTATTACAGTATGGCTTGGAGTTGGCTCTCCAACTCAGTACTCTGACGTGTCAGGTTCTGCCCTGTCCGCCTTCCTGTAGAAGTCTTTTGCTTATTTTCCTTGGCTAAGCATTCTTTCGGGGGTTGCTCACTGCATTCCCCACTTAATTCTATGGTCCCTGTTGGGATTTGAATTTTTATTCTGTTTGCCTTGCGGGTGTTCCTTTTGGACCGATTCAGGATGCTGTCTGGCTGTCTTTTACCTTCAAAGTTGTCCTTCTGGGACTGTTACTTCAGTCAGACGTGTGTCTGAGCGGGCGACTCTGTTTAGCTAGCCCTCGTTCCTTGATATGCACCAGGATAAGGTGGTGCTCTGCTTTACGCTGGACCTTCTGCCTATGGTGGTGTCTTAGGCTCAGGTATTTTAGACATTGTCTTTCTTCTGTGCTTTATTCCTAGTAACGCTGAGGCAAGGAGATCTACTTTCCCTCTACAGGTGCTGGAATTTTTTCCTGGATTGTCTCTTGTCCCCTAGGGGGACTGATGCCCCTTGGGGTTTGTGGGCACCTACCTCTGTATGTGCCTGATCTCGTCTGCTTTCAGTGGTTAAGTGGTCCCTTGGCCTAGCCTTTACTTGGATGGTTGTTCCTTCTGGTCCGAGGGAAGGTTTGGCTTCTTCCTGGACTACTGTTAGCGTTTAATCTTGTCAGGCTGTTACTCAGGCCTATTCCTTTAAGGGGATGAGTTTCTTCTCACTTTATTTCTGATTCTACTGGTGCCTTGGTATTTTGACCTTTCAGCACCAGGTTTTGTTGAACAAGTTTGCTAGACCCCTACTTGTTTTTTTGTTAGTACCTTTTCAAAGGTTTTTATGATGTTGACGTTGGAGCTTTTGCTCATGTCGCTTTAGGTGGCAAGGTTTGCAGGTGACAGTGCCTTTACTGTCTGCTGTGCCTTTTTTGTTGGGGATCCCACCCTACTTTATGGACACTGCTATTGGATGTCCCAAGTGTAAGTATTATATCTGGAGCAGGACGTACTGTATACTTAGAATAATACAATTCTGTGAAATACTCACCTGTAGAATTGGTATTATACGTATACAGTACGTCCTGCTCCACCCCACCCTGGTTTTTGCATTATTCTGGATCCCCTGTATGGTTATTGTTATCATTGTTATCATTACCAGTTTGTTTTGGTGGTCAAATTCTCCCGGCTTCTGGTTCACTGCTTTTCAATGCTGGGGATTTGTGGGAGGTCCCCGGGTATATGAAGGGCCGGGAGGAGCCTGTTTTTTGCATGTCTGCAGTGCACAGCGCCATCTGGCGGAGGATAACCCAAGTGTAAGTATTATATCTGGAGCAGGACGTACTGTATACGTATAATACCAATTCTACAGGCGAGTATTTCACAGAATTGTATTTTTTGGATCCAGACCCTTCAATCCAATCAAATTTGATTAAAGTAGTGCCCAGTGCTCCATTTTGCCATAAAGACCTGCGTATTGGCTCTTCAATGCCTCACGTAACCATGTAGTGAGGCTGTAATGGTGAAGCCCAGTAGGTGAGTATAGTAGTTTGACTTCAACAACTTTACATTAGATCTGCTTGGGTCAGACATCTTCACCGCTAAAAGAAGAGGTGCGTACCCGAATGGTCCAGTTCTCTTTTTTAGCATTGCTTCGCGCTGCCCCGTAGCTGTATATCAAAGGGAAACTCCAGTCATTTTTTACCGTGGTTCCTCTTTAACTGAATGTATGATTGCGGGAAAGCACCAGGAGGCAATCTAGCCTACCATTCAAAAAGCAGACTGCATCCAGTTTTTATGAACATAGTGCAAAGGCTTTAGATTAAAAAAAGAATCACAGGCTGTTTTGGGACATTTGGACTGGGGATAGAAGGTGATGACATATGCTTTTTTGGGGGGGTATAGGATCACTTGCGGTCTCAGATATTTATGTGAGGGCCAGGGAAAAGATTAATTTTGCGGGGTGGGGAGGGGGGAGGTTTACACAGTAGGGCATCCCAATTTGGGATGGCCCAGAGGAAGGCCAGCATCCGCCCCTGGAGTCTTTAAACTCCAGGACCAGCACACCAGCTTTTTTGTTCCACTTTAAAGAGTGATTGTGGCTGTAATCACAAGTGCTTTGGTGCACATCACCACTTTGCCATTAGTGTTGGCTTCTCTGGCTTGACCCACCAACTTGATATATGCTTAATACAAGCTAATAAAGAGAGAGTTATTAGCCTGCCTAGTAGTTTTTATCATATATATATATATATATATATATATATATATATATATAATATTTCTAGCAAGCTCTCTAGGATTGCCTGTTGTCATTGCCATGCTGAATTGGCAAGTCATGTCTCAGCCGATGCTGTTCTCTTCTATCTCTTTTTCTGCTAATTTCATATTGGCAAATGTGATGAAAGGGAGAAATTGCTAATAGATTTTTAGCATAGGAGAATAATGTCTTCAGTGTTTGTTAGTACGATCCAGAAAGTCCTAGTTGTTTTTCTATTAGCACTCTGATTTACAACATATTAATATGTGATGGCTTCATAGTGGATGACCTACTGATCTATCATCTACATTCTACGGTACCAAGATAATTTATAATGTGCTAAAATATTGATCGGGCCTTTCCCTTTCCTCCCCCTTGTTCTAGTTCTGCTCATTGTCATTCCACGAGGCAGAGGTTTTTTGCTGCAGTAGAAACATTGTTGAGCTCCTACAGGCTTTTATTTCAATTCAGTGAACTAACTGATCTATGCATAAAAGCTCCATAGACTGACCCACATACAATGATGTGTTAAATGTTAGTCTTTGTAATCAAATGTAAGTCTTTATGAAATAATCATTTCACAAATTGGATGAAAATACATTACTAAAGCGGAAATGTAGTCCAAAGTCTGATATCTACAGTCCCAGACAATTGACGGCCTTTGTAAGATGTTGTGAGGATATATAAAATATATGGACAGATGACCAAAACGATGGTTAATCTCAGGAGGTCAAAAACACACCTTGCCAATTAGAGGCATGCTAGTACATTTGTCTGGAGTTACAACAGGAAGCCATTTACATATGACAGGACAGGAGAACAAGCCATTTTAGAACCTTGTGCTAACTCAGCCTTTTGGCTGAATCAAGTGACACCTCCCTATGTGTTAATTGACATCTACTTATTACAAAGCAGTGAATGAGACATTTGCTGCACATCTCTCTTCAAAATAAAATAGACATTAAAGCATAACTTTTAACAATGGAACTCCCCTGAGACCCCATTGGCTGCATCCAGCATGCTGCCTGCCCCTATAACCAGTTTAAAAATGAGAGAGGTGGCACAGATTACATGACATGCCAGGGGATTGTTTCTGTTAAGTAGGCTGTTATCATCACTTTCCGTGTAACCCTCACAGCAGGACATTATCTTCACAAAAGGTAAAGGATTTCTGTTTATTTCTCCTTTTGATTTTACAAGCACCTTTCCATATTTTGTATGACTGTTATTTTTATTGTACATCTTTGTTTTACATGCACTGCCCCTTATGGGTGAATGAAATCCTAAAGTGGTCTTCTGTGTGCTAACCCGCTTAACTTCAGGAGAGAGATTGTATGTGTGCTAAATCTTGTGCCCTGTATGCTTGCCTATCGCTACAAGTGCTGGTCTAGGGTTGTGAGATCACTTTACAATCTGTAAATCGGGGTGTGACTTTATAGCTGTATAGTCGGGCCGAGGCCCTAACGTTGTGATTGGGTATATTAACTGTATAAGGAGAGATCTTAGCCTGAGATATGTGTGTGTATGTGTTGCCTGGCTATTTAGGGCCAGTGGTGGCAGCATTCCACAAGACCCGTGTGTGTGGGTAAACGATTGTAGGAAGTATGATCGAAATCCTGTCTGGATGTCACCTGTCTTCCCCCACCCCTCACTAGGAGGTGGGTGCCCTCATGGTGGGTTTGGTTTATGTTTTAATTTGGGTGTCCTACATGATCAAACCAGGTGACTCATATCGAGTTGTTATAAAGACTGGGTCACAGGAAATATGAGCCATCCGCATTATCTCTTACCCCGCCTCCCCCGGCACCCCCCGTTAAATGCCTGAAGTTGTTTCCCAAGCCCATAGTGTGAGATCAGGAGGGGAGCGTGCACGGGTCCAGCTAAGTGCACCAGGGCTCCCCTGACTGGGTCTGAGCCCCGAGGATCAGGAACCTGGTGCCTGTAGTGTATCTGTTCTCTGGGCCTTGCATGGTGGCTCTACTGTGTGCCTCCCACTGAGCCCCCATTCCCCTCTACCCTCAGTGTCATCCACCCACCCTGGCCGCAGTCTCCCTTTCCCATGACTGCTGTGGGGGGGGGGGGGGGGGGGGCTGAGGTTGTTCCTGCAGTGCCTCCCTGTTTTCCTGAGCTGAGGGTCGAATCCAGTGCGGCTGCCTCCCCACGGTTTTCCCTGTTCAGGTAGGGCTCTCTTTGGGGGAAAAGCCTATTGACTTGTACTGATTCGCTTAAGAATCTGAGCAGGCTGCCAGATCCATTTGTGTCCCAGGGTCCACCCACGGATGGGGTTCCTCCTTCGGACGTGGCGGACAGGGTGGCTCAGTTGGAGTGTATGGTCAGTGACCTTTGTCATCCCAAGTCTGTCTCTGCCCGCTCAGATGGGAAGCCTACGGCCAGTCATAGGTATTTACAGACAGAATCCTCAGAGGCTTTTAGCTCCTGCGTCGAGGACCTGTTTAGTGGTTTAGGATCTAGTTCCGGAGGGTCAGAGGGGGAGTTGTCGTCCGGCAGCGGAGAGGAACCAGAAGCCGCACATGCGTCGGCGAACACTCCAGATCACCCATGGATCAGACTGAGGAGCTTATTGAGGCAATATTGGAGGTTCTGCACTTCTCTATTCCTTGGGCCAGCTGGAAGAAGCATGAACCATACAAGTGGCAGGAGGTCAGGCAGGCTTGCCCTTTTCGACAGGCTGGTAACAAAGGAGTGGGAAGAACCGGATAAGCTTTCTTCTCTTCCCAAGGCCCTGGAAGCCAAGTACCCCTTTTTAGATGAGGCGGTCAGGGTTTGGTCTTCTCCACCTAAGGTAGACGAACCGGTGTCTGGTCTGGCTCAGCACACTCTTATCCCTACTTCGCATAGTGCGACCTTGAGTGATCCGGCATATAGGAGGTTGGACCAACTGGCCAGGCATGTGTTCTCCATGGTGGGGCCGGCCAAGCGCCCAGCTTGCACCAATTATATGGTAGCTCTGGATGAAGCAGTAGAGGAGGCATTTGTGACATGGAGGTTCAGGTTCCTCTGCACTTCTCTGGAACTCTATTACTATGGAGGTCTACAAATTGTGCAGGCTATGAACATGGGGGCTTGCCTTGGTCGCACGGTCTGGCTGAAACGGTGGCTGAAGACGCTTACTGACTTACACTTTTTAGGGGCTTTTTTATTTTTGGGCTCTTTTTCGTTGAGACCCGGCAGATTTTTCGGGTAAGCAAAAGCCACGGGGAAAGCCCCCAGCCAGCCAGACCCTCTCAGGGTTGATAGGGCGCCCTCACTCGATTGAGTGGGGTGATGTATTTTGCAATGCAGCGGTGTGGAGGGAATGTATATCCGACGCCTGGGTCCAGGAGGTTCAGAAATATGTATATATGTTAATTCCGCACCACAATTTTAATATTGTAATCAAATATCTGTGGCCGTGCAGTGGTGGGAAACTATCTCAATCCTAAAATGGCAAACTAATATATTGGTGGTGAATCCAGCAAATCACCCTAAATAGTTCCAAAACCACCGCACCTCCTCCACAGGATGAATAATGCAACTAAGTATGTATCATAAATTCATAGGTACATTTATTTATTAATAATTACCCACATAGATCACATTACAAACAATTAAAAAACATTAAAAAACTGGACCGTACACTCCCAGGGGCATTCCAATTTTACCTATATCCCATCCCATAATTCCAATATTTCAGTGCAAATATTGCAATCAACAAAAGTGCATAAGTGCTACTGTGCAAATATCTGTTTAAAAACACAATGTGGCAAGAAAAAGAAGGAAAACAAACTCAATTGTGAAATACAACAATCAATTTTAAAAGCAAACACATCACCTGAATATGTGACACCGAATAACCCTCAGGACTGCCCAGGTCGAGTAGCAATCCCCCTTGCTACTCGACCTGGACAGTCCTGGGGGTTATTCTTTTTCTTGCCACATTGTGTTTTTAAACAGATATTTGCACAGTAGCACTTATGCACTTTTGTTGATTGCAATATTTTCACTGAAATATTGGAATTATGGGATGGGATATAGGTAAAATTGGGATGCCCCTGGGAGTGTACGGTCCAGTTTTTTATGTGTTTTAATTGTTTGTAATGTGATCTATGTGGGTAATTATTAATAAATAAATGTACCTATGAATTTATGATACATACTTAGTTGCATTATTCATCCTGTGGAGGAGGTGCGGTGGTTTTGGAACTATTTAGGGTGATTTGCTGGATTCACCACCAATATATTAGTGGGTCCAGGAGGTTGTTTCCGGATACTAGATCAAGTTATGGACCAGGCCGCCACACAGGTTTGTGGTGTAAAAGCCTTCCCACGTCACGGAAAGGGTAGCAGCTCATAACAGGGCTGTGGCTTCTACTAAATACTATTCGTAATACCCGAGAAGGATGGGTCAGTTCGGCCGTTCCTGGGACTGCGGAATATGAACAGTTACGTTCGGGTGCGGTCAGTTGACTATTCTAAGCATACAGCACGTCCTGCTCCAGAGATAATTCCTTACGTTTGGGTTATACATCCACAAGATGGTGCTGGACTGCAGAGACAGCAAAAAAGTGGCTCCTCCCGGACCCTTATATTCCAGGGACCTCCCACAAATTCCCCAGTTCTTCTCTGCAGTCGGCGCTGCGAAGGCAAGAAGATGGCTCTCTACTCGCAGGTGAGCAGGGCTATTAGCCTGCGGCCCTGTAGGACACTTCCCACCCGTTCCTCTTTTTTTTCTGCCTCACAGCTTTCTCTGCACTGGTCGGGTGACGGTAGGCAGCACCGCTGTCAGGTGCTTAAGGAGCGCTGCTCCAACCGCAATCCCCCACCAAAGGGTAGGCGGTATAGGCCCATGATGAGCCTTATGGGATGCCCCTCCTGCACTATCGCCCCTCGCCCCCTGTCCATCGGTGGGCTCTTGTTAGGTTGGCCACTGCCGTCCCTCGCTCTCCCTGGTATTTCTCCGGGGGTGGGTGTATGTGTATTATTCACTCCTTGGGATTGTATTCCGTGGTATGCCTTGGCTTTGTTTTGCCGTGTGTGTTGGTTGCACTGGTTGCTTTTTTAAAAATGCAGCTGCCGCCACGCGCGCTTTACGGCGTTTCGCGGTCAGCGGCGACTTTACCTCAGGCGCTGCTGCGCCATCATTGGCTGACATGGTCACGTGGGCGCCTTCGCGCTCTTCGGGGGGCGGGCCTTGTGGATGGCGCGTTTGCATCACTGTCTCTGCGGCCCGCCCCTCGAGGTATGTGCGGGCGCCATTTTGCTCTCCTCGTGCTGCGTGGCTGGCGTCTACCTACCGCGGTCCGTAAGTGCCCCTGCGAGCTGGCTTATTTTTTATATTTTATGTATGCATACCACTTATCTCCCACTTCCCTAGCGGGCTATTGGGGCATCCCGGGTGGCCTTATAGCGTAAATCCCTATTGGCCGGTAGGCCGCGTTAATCACCATATGGAGGCTTCTCAGGATAATGTGCTTGGGGTTCCTTCGGGACAAGCACGGCTGTGTGTGGCGTGTGGGGTGTCCCCTACAAGTGATGACAATGTGCGGGTTTGTGTATCCTGTGCCCAGCAGGCGCTTGCGCTACAATCTAGGTTACCTGTGGCTGGGCCTGTGCCCCGTGTGGCTTCACCTACTCCCCACACTTACATCTGATTCCCAGTGAGGTGCATACCAGTGGGGAGTCTCAGCCTGATTTGTCTACCAGGGTGGCTAGCATTGAGAAGCTGATTGCTGGCTCTACGGCGTGTAAGGCCTCTGCTAAGAGGCGGCATCTGGCGCCTGGCGTTAACCTTTTTCCTATGGAGGCTGAGGAATTTTTTGACCTGGCCGGCTATACCCCCCTGGAAGAGGGGGAATTGTTTTCTGATTCAGAATCATCTGATGAGCAGCCTAAGGGGTATGCTGATTCTTGCTCTGACCCATGGGCTCCAGATGATACTGACAGGCTTTTGGCTCACATTTTTGAAGTACTTTCTATCTCTCCTCCTGCTGTGGCTCCTCGGCAGCAGGGGGAGTTGTTTCACACTGCTAAGCCATGTTTGGAGTTTCCTGAGCAAACTCACTTCTAATAATCTCGTGCTCAAAGAGTGGAAGCGACCTAGCAGGCTTCCGGGGGTGCCTAAGAGTTGGGATAGGAGGTATCCCTTTCCTGCTGAAGTGGTTAAGCATTGGTCGTCCCCTCCCGAAGTGGATGCACCAATTCTGGGGTTGTCCAACACTTCTGTCATGCATTCCCCTGACTCTACTACCCTGAGGGATGGTGAGGACCAGCCCATTGATCAGCTGGCTTCCCATGCCTTTGCCTGTGTGGGGTCCGCGCTGTGTCCGGTTTGTGCTTCTGTCATTACAGCTGTGGCTATTAGGACTCTGCTCAAGAGTATTTTAGATGGGGCTCCTGATGATGCTGCTAGTGAAGAGTATAGAGCCCTTCTGTGTTGTGAGGAATTTGTTGCATATGTCCTCTCTGCCTTGGATGATACCATTAGAATGTGTGGCAGGGCTTCTGCCTTGGCGGTGGCTATACGTCGCTTGGTTTGGCTGCGCCAGTGGGCAGCTGACAACGCTGCTAAGAAGGCTCTCACTGGGTTCCCCTTTAAAGGACTGCGTCTATTTGGGGATTGCCTGGACCTGTTTGCTAAGGGAGGCAGGTTACCCCAGCGCAAGAGACAGTCTCGGCCCTTTCGGGGTTCAGGTTCCTTTCTTCTCTCCTACCGTGGGTCCAGAATGGGAAGGGGAGCCTCATTTGCAGGGGCCCAGGGAGATTTCTGGGGCAGGGGCAGAGGGCGTGGCCAACCTGGCCCCTCCTGGGGTGCCAAGTCTAAGTCTTCCCCCAAGCCACCTCTGGCATGAAGGGGCGCCCTCACCCATCCGGGCGGGGGGACGGCTTCGGCTCTTTGCTCACGTCTGGAGGCATCATGTCTCAGACCGGTGGATTCAGGAGGTAGTGTCCTCCAGTTACGAAGATAGAGTTGGCAGCCTGGCCGCCCCCAAGATTCATCAGATCCCGGATGCCTCAAGACCCCCTGTCAGCTTGCTGTGCAGAATCTACTGGAGCTGGGTGTCATCTGCCAGGGGCCATTAAGGCAAAGGGGCAAGGGCTATTATTCCAACCTTTTCACCGTTCCCAAGAGAGATGGATCTGTCAGACCCATCCTGGACTTAAAGCTTCTCAACAAGTTTGTCAGATCCGGGCGTTTTCGCATGGAGACTCTGCGCTCAGCTGTAAGTTCACTACGCCCAGGTGACTTCATGACCTCTGTGGACATCAAGGATGCTTACCGCCATATTCCAGTCTTTCCAGGTCATCAGAGATTCCTCAGGTTCGCTCTGGAGGATCAGCATTACCAGTTCGTGGCATTGCCCTTCGGTCTCACTTCGGCTCCCAGGGTATTCACCAAGGTGCTGGCGGGCATTATGGCTCTGCTGAGAGCTCAGGGCATTCGCATCCTTCCCTATTTGGATGACATTTTTATCACTTCTCCATCCTTCCAACAGGCAGAGCTGGATACTCAGCGGGTAGTTACCACACTGGAGTCATTTGGCTGGGTGATAAACCACTCCAAATCTTCCCTGTCTCCTTCTTTGGTGAAGCCATTTCTGGGCATGAATCTGGATACAGCTCGGGCCAGGATCTTTCTTCCTCAGCAGAAGCAGACAGTCTGCAAGCGCAAGCTCAGCTCTTTCTGTCCTGCCCTCATCCTTCCATCAGGCAGGGAATGCAGCTGGTGGGCCTGATGGTGTCCTGCTTCGAGGCGGTTCTTTATGCTCAGTTTCACATGAGGCCTCTTCAATTCCACCTCTTGTCTGTATGGGACAGGGACCCTGTGTCCCTGGATCAGGTTTTGGTTCTGTCCCCCCTAGCCAGGCGGTCCCTCTCGTGGTGGCTGGACTCAAGGAACCTGTTGGTGGGCAGATCCTTTCTGGCCCCTTGCTGGGAGACAGTCACCACGGATGCCAGTCTGACAGGTTGGGGGGGGGGGGGCTTCTGGAGGTCTCTAACATTCAGGAGGCCCACACCCCTATCAACATTCTGGAACTGAGGGGGATCAGATTGGTTCTAGCCCGCTTGACCCCGCACCTTCGGGGTCGGGCTGTTCAGGTACGCTCGGACAACCAGACGGCGGTTGCCTACATCAATCATCAGGGAGGGACCCGGAGCAAGGGGGCCCTCAAGGAAGTGTCTCTGCTGTCCTGGGCAGAGGACAATGTTCCCTGCATCTCAGCTGTGTACATTCCGGGGGTGGAGACTCTCTCTCTTTGGAGGCAGACCCTCTGAGCAGGGGGACTTCTCGCCTGGGGGAATGGTCCCTCAGCAACAGGGTGTTTCGCTCTCTGTGTCACCATTGGGGTCAGCCAGATGTGGATCTGTTTGCATCCCGTCACAATCACAAGCTTCCAGTCTGTGTCTCTGTCCCAGGACCCTCTGGCCTTAGCCATGGATGCTCTGACAATGCCCTGGCAGGGCTTTCAGCTACTGTATGTCTCTCCCCCGTTTCCCCTGTTGGGCAGGGTTCTGCGCAAGATAGCTCAGGAGGGGGTGCCAGCAATCCTGGTGGCCCCCCATTGGCCAAGAAGAGTGTGGTTCGCAGACATCGTGCAGCTGGCGGCAGATCAGTACTCCCTGGCCAAGGATCCAGACCTGCTCACTCATGGGCGGCTATGCTACCCTAATTTACAAATGCTGGCTTTAATGGCCTGGCTGCTGAAACCTCCATCTTAATGGAAAAGGGGCTGCCTGCCTCTGTTGTTAACACCATGATCAGGGCTAGGAAAAAGTCCTCTTCTTCCATCTACTATAGGGTTTGGTGTACTTACATTGACTGGTGTGAAGCTAAATATCTTCCCTGTCGTGTGTTTTCTATTCCTAGGATTCTGGAATTTCTCCAACATGGTTTGGATCTGGGGCTTCAACTCAGCACTCTGAAAGGTCATGTTTTTGCCTTGGCTGTTTTCTTTCAGAGATCTTTTGCTCAGCATCATCTGGTCAAGACTTTTTTCCAGGGGGTTACTCATGTGCGCCCCCCCACGTAAGCCTATGTTACCAGTCTGGGACTTGAACTTGGTCCTATCTGCCTTGCAGGGGTCTTTTTTTAAGCCTGTGTATGAGGCTGCTTTGTCCATTCTTACGCTTAAGGTAGTCTTTTTGGTTGCTATCACTTCTGTTAGGCGTGTTTCTGAGTTGGCGGCGCTTTCCATCAAGCCCCCTTACTTTGAGAGACACCAGGACAAGGTGGTGTTTCGCTTTAAACCAGATTTTCTGCCTAAAGTTGTGTCTGCTTTTCATCTCAATCAGGACATTGTTCTGCCTTCTCTGTGCCCTAATCCTAGTAGCCCTAAGGAGAGGGCTCTACATTCCTTAGATGTGGTCAGGAACCTGAAGTTCTATTTGGTGGCTACTTAGCCCTTCAGGAAGACTGATGCTCTTTTTGTGGTCCCTTCTGGTCCTAAGAAGGGTCTGGCTCCAGCTAAGTCTACCATCAGAAAGTGGATCCGTCAGGCTGTGATTCAGGCCTATTCTGCTAAAGAGAAGGATCCTCCCTTCCGCCTTACTGCTCATTCCATTCGTGCTATTGGTGCCTCTTGGGCTTTTCAGCACCAGGCTTCTGTTGAACAAGTTTGCAAGGCCGCTACTTGGTCTTCTGTTCATACTTTTTCTAAGTTTTACAAGGTTGATGTTAGGGCCTCAGCTGATGCTGTTTTTGGCCGCAAAGTTCTGCATGGCTTAATCTGCATGTTGTTGCTTTTGGGGATCCCACCCTATCTTACGGACACTGCTATTGGATGTCCCAAACGTAAGGAATTATCTCTGGAGCAGGACGTGCTGTATACTTAGAATAATACAATTCTGTGATTACTCACCTGTAGAATTGGTATTATATGTATACAGCATGTCCTGCTCCACCCCGCTCTTGTTTTCATTATTCTTAGTGCCTCTGTATGGTGGTTGTTATCATGGTTCAAATTGTTTGATTATGGTTGTTATTCTTCCGACCTCTTCCTAACTGCTTGTCGCTACTGGGGAATTTGTGGAAGGTCCCTGGAATACAAGGGGCCGGAAGGAGCCACTTTTTTGCTGTCTCTGCAGTCCATCGCCATCTTGTGGATGTATAACCCAAACGTAAGGAATTATCTCTGGAGCAGGACGTGCTGTATACATATAATACCAATTCTACAGGTGAGTAATCACAGAATTGTATTTTTGCTCATCTGAGCATCTGTGGCAGAGGCACTGCGGGATGTTCAGACGGTCCTGTCCACGCTGGAACATTTCAAGTGGGTGATCAACTACCCCATGTCCCAGGTGATTCCCTGCATGGTGGCGACCTATCTAGGTATGACATGGATACTCGACGTGCACTGGTCCTTCTTCCGGGGCAGAGGAGGTGGTGAGGTCACTGCTGACTGACGAACATTCCATGATCAGGCAGGGAATGCGTCTCCTTGACCTGATGATGTCTACCCTCAAGGCAGTTCCGTATGCCCAGTTTCACTCCAGGCCTCTACGGATGCTGCTCCTATCGAAATGATGCAGGACTTTGCAGACGTAGAGCCTCAGATGTTGGAGAAGCACCACAAATAGGCCGTAAGACCCTATAAAGGTAGGTGTTTGTGGGGATTCCCCAGGGGTGAGGATGAAAATTTGGGGTTTTGGTCCACTTAATTAAATGTTTGTGTGCTTCTTTTTTTTATTATTATTTTTCTTTCTGGTATATATATTTTGTCATGGCATTATGTATTGTTTACATCACTTACATTTGTCAAGTTGTGCAGCGACATGCAATGCGGTACATAAAACCTTCCACATGTTACTGTCCTCATGTTGTGATTGGCTCATGTGTTTTGCTCATGGTGCCCCAAGATAGTTTTGACCGCACAGTGGATAGTAGGACTTTATGGTGGAAGTCAGAAAACTGACTTTCCTCCTCCTGAAAGCTGCTGTAAAAAAGTGTGTGAAACACTTGAATTTAACTCATGTGTGGAGCCATTCAATGGCACCTGAATCGCTAGATTTATTTTGCACTTGAAAATTCCACACAAATTATTTTCAAGTGCTTTTTGTCGCATTCATTGAATTAGCAAAAACGGAAAAACGTCTTTCAAGGTTGTTGAATCGTGCGTGGAAAAATCAGACTTCTTTCTAAAAAAAAAACATGAAAATTTGAATTCGACCTTTAATGAATCAGCCCTATATAGTAATATTCTAATGTTTAAGTTTTGTTTTACACTTAAAAAACAAAAAGGCAAAAACAAATTGTTTTTTTTTTTTACATATCATGGGGTACATTTCTGGTGTGCTGCTGAAGACAACTCTTGACTTACCAGTACTTGCAAATGCAAGGGAGGATAGCTTCTTCTTGCTTTGCTCGTCTCCCTCACCTGCTTATTTGTATACTGCATAGATAAAGTGGACCAAAACCCAGGATTTTGACTATCCTGGGTTTTGATCCTTGCCCCTGGGGCACTCCGATCTTGTGAAAACCCCCCAGGTTGCCGAAACAAATTCACCTCTTCCCGGCCCTACAGCACATGCATGGCCACTCATCCAATTGTTGCGCTCGGGTCCGTTGATGTCCCTTTGTCGAAGCCTTTGTCTAAGGCGAGCTGCTCCGAGTGTGCTGACTGCCGCAACCCCCTCTACCCTCTAACAAGGAGCGTTCTCACGCCGGCCAAGATGCAGCGGGGGCTATGGAAGAAGGTGATTGAAAGTGGTGATGGGGGGGTTTCAAACAGAGGGCCAAAGAGAGGAACTCTGAAGGCCCTAAAGTCTTAGACTCCAGGGCCTCTGATGTACCTCTTTAAAGTCTGATGCTTTTGCATTATGGCCGTTTTTTGGCTTTTGAGTTTTATAGCTTTTGTGTGGCGGTGTATGTGGTTCTTCCTGGTGTGGATAGTGGTTCTCAGATTAATAAAGGTTGGGACCCCTGCTGTATATATTAATAGTTAACACAGGGAAAATCTCGGTGCTGGGCTAGACTCTGCAGCTTCATCCAGCCTTTGTCATGTCTTTCCATTCCATCTAATACATTGCTGTTAGAGAGGTGGCACTAATGCACTTGAAGCTGCCTTTCAAGGATGAGGGAATGGGGGACAAGGCTGTTAGAGAACATGTAGATGGCAACCATATTATCTTTAGTCTGATGTTTTCCCTACTCAGATCTGGATTTCTCGTAAAAATAATTTTGTTTTATGGAGTTTCCTTAAATCTCTTTAATTTCATACAAGACAATAAGTTGATGGAAAGACTCATTACTAAAAACTTATGGGTATTCCAACTATTTCTGTAAGACCTTGGCTTTCTGACAAGGAAGCAGCCCTAAAGCTAATTAACATTAAGAGTTTTGCTGATTTCTTGCCCTTGAGATTATAGAAAAAAGATGCTCTGCTCCAGCTTCATGTCCAGGAGTCTGCTCCAAGCTCCAGATCAGTGGCACACATAGCTTAAAACTCTTAAAGCATTGTTACACAAATTGTCGAACATAAATCAATATTTAAAGAATCAGATGTTTGAAACAATTGGCTTTACTGTAAAAACTATTAAAAGCCATAAACAGTAAGCGTTTCATAAAGTTATTCAATATTTCTGTACTTTAAACATCAGTAATTATACATTATGGGCCATGAATATAAGCCATAGAATTGTCACATTCTGGCTTAATACGTTTCTATTATACTCAATGTCACCTTGCATATCAGCATTTTTTTAATTAATATTCTAGAAAAGAGCAGCTAATCGCTGGTGGGGAACAGATTCTGCAACCAGATTATTGCCATATAAAAACTAAATATTCTTTTCTCGTTTTGAAATGCACAGCCTGTCTAAGATTTACCTTTTTAACTTTTTTTTTACTTTAAATGATTATCTCTAGAATTCAACCCTTGGCAATATGGTGCCTAGAAGCTGATTGACTATGAATTGGGGGGGGGGGGGGGCATAATTGTTTTATAAAAAGAAAAAACAAAAAAGTATAGAAGACCCATAAGATTCAAAGAACACCCCCCTAGAATGCAATGACATTTGCAAAATGAAAGCAGACAAGGTTGGAAATGTTAGAACGAGCATTCATTTTACTTCCATGTTTAAGTAAATAAAAGGTGCAAAGTTAGTTTCCTGGAGGAGACTCCTCCTTCAGAAACATTGTCAAATAGGCCAAAAGGTCTAAAGTAGAATAGAGTAGGTACAAAACCAGTGCTCATGTTTATAGTTAGTCTTGGAACACCCCCCAAGGTTTGGGTTCGTCCGAACTCTGAATAAAAGTTTGGGAACCAGGTCCCCATTGAGATCAATTAGGCTGCAAACTTGGGGGGGGGGGGTGATTCTGTCTCACACTGGGGTTTGCCGAGTGTGCAGCAGGAAGCGCTGCTGTAACTCACCTGAGCCCCAATCTGGTCAACAGATGGGCACTGCACCCATGAGTCCTAGTGCCAGCTGCAAACTCTCCATAGATAAGCTGGCTTAATGGGCTGCTCAGCCCATCAACCAGCTTTTCTGTGTTCGGGCCAAACTTGTGGCTAAAGTCTATGTTCAGGTTTAGGAATCCGAACTTTGTGGTTCGGGTTCGCCCATCAATATTTCTAATGAATTAAAAGTCGAGCTACTACTAATATGCTACCCAAACACTTTTCCTCCTTATTCGCTTCTGAGGAGTCTGCTGAGGCCTCTTCTTGGTATGCAGAGACTCTCCTATTCATGGATCCATGTGTATCACCAGTTATTATGTTATTAATGGCATTTACAGAATAACTTTGCAAAGTGCTTTTGGTGTATGCAGACTTAAACCTGTTGTGATGTATCCTTTTTTGTTCATCTTTTTATATAATAGCTGGGAAGTTCTAAGATTCCTTCTGTCTAATCTGCGATGGTGGATTGAGGAGTATGGTTTTGATGGCTTCAGATTTGATGGTGTTACGTCGATGCTTTACCATCACCATGGCATTGGTAAGTACAATATATTCCAATGTTTATTTTCTTAATTAACTTCGCAGCAGCATTATTCTTTGTGTGTCACACACACCCCACTTCCTGTAGTAATAACGTTCGGGTAAACCATCTCCAGATGTCATTGCAGAGAGAGAGATCTTGAAACCGGCCCCTCCCAGTCTATATATACCTGGGACCTCCCACTTAATCCCCAGTGTTCTCTCTCTTGAAGATGCGTCAAGACAGAAGAAAGAGGTCTCCTGCTTGCAGGTAGCCGGGGTTACACCCAATCACCCCCCCTGGTCTATTTCTGCCCAGTTCTTGTTTACTTGTATTTTGTAATTATCGGAAGCCTCCCAGCCTCGGCTGCTGACTGGGTAATGGTAGCCAGCACCTGGTGGTGCCTAGGAGCTTATCTCCTCCACTAGTCTCCATTATTGGGGCAGAGTGGTTATCCGGTTGGTGACCCGGATTTTGGGATGCCCCGTCCCGTTGTCCCCATATCTCTTCTCTCCTTCTCAGGGTCTCCCCTTTTTGGTGGGGAAGTCCGTTAGGGGGGAGGGGGGGAGGTGAGGGTCTTTTCTGCCTTATGCTACTCTTTTTATCCTGAGGTAATTTTGGTACTGATATATGTGGGCGTCGGTGCGTGCGTGTCTGTGTGTGTGTGTGCGTCTTTAATCTGTGTGTGTGTCTGTGTGCGGCGTTCCCAGCTCAGACCGGGTCCGTTTTTTTTTTGTTTTTTCTTTTTCTGAATGGCGCTGCCGCCATTTTTTACCTCTCTGAGGTAAATCTGTGCTTAAGGGGCGGGGCCGCGCTCGGCGCGGCCCGTGCTGTGCGGTGATTGGCTGGCAGGGCGGGGTAAGAGCGCTTTGCGTGCGCTCTCTGCCTGCCTGTCTTCTCTCAGCTGTGGGAACGCTCGCACCGGCCTCTGAGGTGATTTCCGGTGCCAACTTTGGAATTGGGTCTCGGTTTCTATTCCAATCTTTTCACGGTGCCCAAGAAGGACGGATCGGTGCGCCCTATCCTGGATCTGAAGTTCCTCAACAGGTTCATTCGTCCACGGAAGTTTCGCATGGAAACTCTGCGCTCAGCCATCACTTCTCTTCGGCAGGGGGACTTCATGACGTCCATAGACATAAAGGATGCTTATCTGCATGTTCCCGTCTGCCCGGTCCATCAGCGTTTTTCTGCGCTTCATGGTAGAGGATCGGCATTTTCAATTCGTGGCGCTTCCGTTTGGTCTTACCTCGGCGCCAAGGGTGTTCACCAAGGTTCTAGCAGGGGTGATGGCCATTCTCAGAACTCAAGGCATTCGAATTTTGTCTTACCTGGACGACCTTCTCATCGTGGCTCCTTCCTTCAATCAAGCGGAGAAGGACACCAGCATGGTGGTTTCTACGCTGGAAAGCTTCGGTTGGGCAATCAACTATCCCAAGTCCTCCCTGACTCCGGCCAGGGTGGCGTCCTTCTTGGGGATGACAATAGACTCTTGTCAGCACAGTGTTTTTCTACCTCAGTCGAAGATACGTTTGATTCAGGATTTGGTTCGGTTTCTTCTCTCCAATCCTCGACCGTCCATCCGTCTGGGGATGAGGCTGGTGGGGTTGATGGTAGCCTCCTTCGAGGCAGTTCCCTTTGCTCAGTTTCACACTCGAACGCTTCAGATGCATCTGTTGGCGTCTTGGGACACTTGTCCACTTTCATTGGACCAACCCTTCCAGTTGTCCTCCCGGGTCCGGCAGTCTCTTCAGTGGTGGTTGGTTTCGAACAATCTCCTGAAGGGCAAGTCCTTTCTGACTCCTCTATGGGAGACTGTCACCACGGACGCCAGCCTTTCGGGTTGGGGGGGATTCTGGAAGGATCTTCAGTTCCAGGGGCAGTGGGGTCCTCGAGAGGCTCACTTGCCCATCAATGTTCTGGAGCTGAGAGCTATCCGTCTGGTTCTTTCTCTTCTGACTCACCATGTCCAGGGCCTTCCGGTTCAGGTGCGTTCAGACAACAGGACGGCAGTTGCCTGCATCAATCATCAGGGAGGGACTCGCAGTCTGGGAGCTCTCAGAGAGGTTTCCCTGATTCTGACCTGGGCGGAGGCTCATGTTCCTTGCCTGTCGGCAGTTTACATTCCGGGGGTGGAAAACACGGAAGCGGACCTTCTAAGCAGATGCTCCTCCCGTCTGGGGGAATGGTCTCTCCAGCCTCGGGTTTTTCAGGCTCTGTGTCTTCGGTGGGGAACACCGGAGGTGGACCTGTTTGCCTCTCGTCACAATTACAAACTTCCGACTTTTGTATCAATGTCTCAGGATCCTCTGGCTCTGGCGGTGGATGCCATGTCTCTGAGCTGGGGGAAACTGGGGTTCCTGTATCTGTTTCCTCTGATTCTCTTGCTAGGAAGAGTGTTAAGAAAGTTGATTCTGGAAAAGGTCCCCGCCATTCTCGTGGCTCCAAGGTGGCCAAGAAGAATGTGGTTCGCGGACGTTGTTCGGATGGCAGTGGATCAGATCTTCTCACTCAGGGTCGGCTGCGTTACCCCAATTTACCAACGCTGGCTTTGACGGCTTGGCTGCTGAAACCTCCATCTTAAAGGAGGAGGGTCTTTCTGATTCAGTTATTAAGACTCTTATCTGTGCTCGAAAGAGGTCTTCCTCTGCTATCTATTATAGAACCTGGCGTTCTTACATCGATTGGTGTGAGGCTAGATCTTTGCCCTGCAGAGTCTTTTCTGTTTACAGAATTCTGGATTTTCTTCAATCTGGATTGGATGCTGGTCTCCAGCTTAGTACCTTAAAGGGGCAAGTTTCTGCCTTGTCTATTTTCTTTCAGAAGGCTTTTGCGCTTCATCCATTGGTCAAGACTTTTTTTCCAGGGGGTTACGCATCTGCGGCCTCCTAGGAAGGCGTTGCTACCTGTTTGGGATCTGAATTTGGTTCTGTCTGCTCTTCAGGCTCCTCCTTTTGAGCCTTTGTCGGATATTGCTCTTTCCACTTTGACTCAGAAGGTAGTCTTTCTTGTGGCTATCACTCCGGTTCGGCGTGTCTCTGAGTTGGCGGCCTTGTCCATTCAGGCGCCCTACCTTGAGAAACATCAAGATAAGGTGGTATTTCGGTTCAAATCGAATTTTCTTCCTAAGGTTGTTTCTGCATTCCATCTGAATCAGGACATTGTTCTTCCCTCCTTGTGTCCTAAACCCAAGAATGACAAGGAGAAGGTTTTGCACTGTTTGGATGTTGTTCACTGTGTTCATTTTTATTTGCGTGCTACGTCTTCTTTCCGTAAGACTGATGCCTTTTTCGTTCTACCGTGTGGGCCTAGGAAGGGTTTGGCCCCAGCTAAATCTTCCATTAGTAAATGGATTCGTCAAGCCATTATTGGCGCCTATACGGCTAAGGGAAAAGTTCCTCCCTTCCGTATCACTGCTCATTCTACTCGTGCTATTGGTGCGTCCTGGGCTTTTCAGCACCAGGCTTCTGTTGAACAAGTTTGTAAGGCGGCTACTTGGTCTTCGGTTCATACTTTTACAAAGTTTTACAAGGTTGATGTGCGAGCCTCAGCGGATGCTGTGTTTGGCCGCAAGGTTCTGCAAACTGCAGTGGTTTGAGTTATCCTTCATCTTCCTGCTGGATACCCACCCTTTAGGGACACTGCTTTTGGATGTCCCGAACGTTATTACTACAGGAAGCGGGGTGTGTGTGACACACAAAGAATAATACCATTTTGTGAATACTCACCAGTAAAATGGTTATTATTGGTGTGTCACACACACCCCGCTTCACCCGCCCTTTTTAGTATCCTGGTTTTCTCTATTTGGTGAAGCTATAAGTTTATTGAGGGTTAATTTTTCTGGTACCTTGTCTTACTGCTTTTCAATTACACTGGGGATTAAGTGGGAGGTCCCAGGTATATATAGACTGGGAGGGGCCAGTTTCAAGATCTCTCTCTCTGCAATGACATCTGGAGATTATTTACCCGAACGTTATTACTACAGGAAGCGGGGTGTGTGTGACACACCAATAATAACCATTTTACTGGTGAGTATTCACAAAATGGTATTATTTCTACTGCACTGATAGGCTGACTAAGCAACCACTGGTGAAAAATTATCATTTATTTTTAAGCCAAATCGGGCTTGGTGGGTGGAGGGTTTGTATGTTTCAAGGCTAATAGAGGGGCATATTATGTATAATTTGATTTCATTTGTGTTTTTTTTTTTTTTTTTTTTTTTGCTGTTTAGTTTAAATATAGACATGAGTGCCCCATATACAAGAGTACTCACAGTTTCCTCAAGGCTGTTAATATGATGTACAGTATTGAAATTTGTGTTTATCAGTAGGGAGGAAATGCCTAGATTTAAATATAGATAATTATAGAGCTAAAAATTACACTTATTATTTTACTGCTACAATCTTCAATTTCATAAATCATTATCAAAATATCAAAATCTACGAACTACAGTTAAAAAGCAAGTGCATTTATAAACACAAATACATTTAATTTGATGGCTTTAAAGTGGACCAACACCCAGGATTTTGACTATCCTGGGTTTTGGTCCACTTGGGCGGGGCACCCCGATCGGGGGTGCCCCGCTGTGTGAAACCCCCCAGAAACCCCAAAAAACTCACCTCTCAACGCTCCCACGTGAACGCCGCAGCCAATCCCCGCCAACGTCCAGGCGGGGATCAGGAACGTCCAAGCCGCTGCCGCCTCCCGCGCGTCACTCCCGCGCGTCACCGTTCACAGAGGGCCGGCGCGGGCGCGCGCACGTCTGGAGGGGCGCGCGGGAGGCGGCGGCGGCGGAAGCGGCGGCGGATCAGGTAAGGTGTTTTTGGGGTTTCTGGGGGGTTTCACCCCGCGGGACATCCCGATCTCGGATGTCCGCGGGGTGGGAGGTGATCGGCCCGGGAATCTTATAGATTTCCGGGCCGATCACCCCTGGGTGTTGGTCCTCTTTAATATACCTCAGGGGTGGGCAATTATTTTTTCCATGGGGCCACATGAGAAACTAAAAATATTGTGGAGGGCCGCTGAGCTATGGGCGTCTAAGCGACGTCTAAGCTCAGCGGCTCTGAGTGCGCTGGCGGCTGCATCTCGAGCTTCCCTCTAACAGGGAGCGCGCCCGCGCTGGCCATTCTCAAATGGCTGACACAGGCACGCGCCCTGCTAGAGGGATAGCGGGCATGCGGCCGCAGCTCGTGCATGCGCCGTTGAACTGGGAAAGAAGGTGAGTTTATGGGCGACCTGGGGGTTTCACACAGCGGGGCATCCCGATTTTGGATGCCCCGCGGGGAGGGGATCTATAAGATTCCCAGGCTGATAAAGCAGGGTTTTGGTCCACTTCAAACGTTCTGATGTGATAATTTCCCAGCCAATCAGAGAAGCCCTTGGCTTCTGGCAGTCTGGAAGGAGAGCTCATATCAGCTGGAGCAAAGTGTAAGAATGGTGGGCAGCAGGAAGGGGGCATGGTGAGAGCATGGTGGACAGCAGGAAGGGGGCATGGTGAGAGCATGGTGGACAGCAGGAAGGGGGCATGGTGAGAGCATGGTGGACAGCAGGAAGGGGACATGGTGAGAGCATGGTGGACAGCAGGAAGGGGGCATGGTGAGAGCATGGTGGGCAGCAGGAAGGGGGCATGGTGAGAGCATGGTGGGCAGCAGGAAGAGGGCATGGTGAGAGCATGGTGGACAGCAGGAAGGGGGCATGCTGAGAGCATGGTGGACAGCAGGAAGGGGACATGGTGAGAGCATGGTGGACAGCAGGAAGGGGGCATGGTGAGAGCATGGTGGACAGCAGGAAGGGGGCATGGTGAGAGCATGGTGGACAGCAGGAAGGGGGCATGGTGAGAGCATGGTGGACAGCAGGAAGGGGGCATGGTGAGAGCATGGTGGACAGCAGGAAGGGGACATGGTGAGAGCATGGAAGGGGGCATGGTGAGAGCATGTGGACAGCAGGAAGGGGGCATGGTGAGAGCATGTGGACAGCAGGAAGGGGGCATGGGGAGAGCATGTGGGCAGCAGGAAGGGGACATGGTGAGAGCATGTGGACAGCAGGAAGGGGACATGGTGAGAGCATGGTGGACAGCAGGAAGGGGGCATGGTGAGAGCATGGTGGACAGCAGGAAGGGGACATGGTGAGAGCATGGTGGACAGCAGGAAGGGGACATGGTGAGAGCATGGTGGACTTCAGGAAGGGGGCATGGTGAGAGCATGGTGGGCAGCAGGAAGGGGGCATGGTGAGAGCATGTGGACAGCAGGAAGGGGGCATGGTGGCGAGCATGTGGACAGCAGGAAGGGGGCATGGTGAGAGCATGTGGACAGCAGGAAGGGGGCATGGTGGGAGCATGTGGACAGCAGGAAGGGGGCATGGTGAGAGCATGGTGGACAGCAGGAAGGGGACATGGTGAGAGCATGGTGGACAGCAGGAAGGGGACATGGTGAGAGCATGTGGACAGCAGGAAGGGGGCATGGTGAGAGCATGGTGGACAGCAGGAAGGGGACATGGTGAGAGCATGTGGACAGCAGGAAGGGGACATGGTGAGAGCATGTGGACAGCAGGAAGGGGGCATGGTGAGAGCATGGTGGACAGCAGGAAGGGGGCATGGTGAGAGCATGTGGACAGCAGGAAGGGGACATGGTGAGAGCATGTGGACAGCAGGAAGGGGACATGGTGAGAGCATGTGGACAGCAGGAAGGGGGCATGGTGAGAGCATGGTGGACAGCAAGAAGGGGGCATGGTGAGAGCATGTGGACAGCAGGAAGGGGGCATGGTGAAAGCATGTGGGCAGCAGGAAGGGGACATGGTGAGAGCACGGTGGGCAGCAGGAAGGGGACATGGTGAGAGCATGTGGACAGCAAGAAGGGGGCATGGTGAGAGCATGGTGGACAGCAGGAAGGGGACATGGTGAGAGCATGGTGGGCAGGTACATGGTGAAAAAGAGACAGCAGGCAGGAAGGGAAAACACAAGCAAACTACATAATCTTTCTGAGCAGACTTACTGATGCTCTGGAGCCCCTACTCTGTCCTTCCAAAGTCCCCAGGTCTCTATCACCTGCTCATCGGGTCTGGCTTCCTCAGAGGAAGGGAGAATGTGCCAGACCCGACGAGCCGAGCGGCCGATCAGCTGCTGCTTAACCTAAGCCTCTCACACTGTACACAGGCGATCACCTAAGTTAAGCAGCAGCCGATCGGCCACTCGGCTCGTCGAGTCTGGCATGTTTTCCCTTCCTCTGCGTCTCTTACTGGCCAGCTCAGCCCGGGCCGGTAAGAGCCTAGCAAAGGGCCGTATACGGCCCGCGGGCCGTACATTGCCCAGGTCTGATATACCTGATGATTGTACTAATGCTGCAGCTAGGAGTAACCACTGTCACTTAATAACATCAGATTTACAAAACAAATCAATCATTGCCCAGCAATAAATCTCATGGAAAGATTCAAATAGTACAAACCAAAAGGTAAAGTTGGGTTTCCTCCTCATCTTTTGTTGGTATGTGGCAGCTGCATGATTGCAGGCTCACATCTTCCCTTTGTTACTTCCCCAGGCATCACTACCCCTTCTCTTAGTTGATGATAGGAGCGCTGTTCTCGAGCCCTAAGCACCACCGTGTAGAGCCCCACAGCGTTAGCAGACACTGTGAAATTCCCCCGCGCAGCGCACCCCATCCTACAGCTGCAATGAGCCGATGAAGGCTTTCAACTGCGCTGACTGTGGTGCTCAGCGTAATTGCACATATAAGTTGTGCACATGCTGTTAATAGGGTGCCTTAGGAGGGAAGGAGGAAAGACTACATAAGCATCAACATATGATGACTTCTGATATAAAAAAATAATGCTGGACGTTTATTGAGTAAACCTATAGGTCCAGTATAGTTAATGCGGACCAACAGTGAAAAAATTACTTAAACCGGACCAACACAACAAACAGTGCTCATATGCATCCCTCCCCATGGCAATTTAGATTGCTGCACATAAAAATGAATTCACCTTTTTCTAACCTAACTCCTTCTGTAGTAAATATTAGAAACAAAATCGCGGCTCATGCATTTGCAGGCCACCTGCAAACAGGAAGTGCTGCTGGGCTTCCTGTTACTCTGCATTGTCAGTTGAATCCAGGCAGCAGCATGGCTGAGATGCTGGGAGAGGAAGCTGCAAAATGTTTGCTACCTTTCTTTTCCTACTGTGCCAGGCAGTTAATCCGGTTTAAAAAGAAAACAAAAATTTACTTTGTTGCTGTATCATTTGCTTAATTCAGTTAGAAATAAGATTACATAAGTATAAAATCAAAGATCAACTTTAAGATTACCTGCAATTTTGTATAAGTTACTAAACAAAGTATTGTAATTTTAATGATAAATATATTTAATTATGCTAACCACTTCTTCATTATTAATGCAACAATAATATCAAGAACTAAAAATAAAATACCAATTATATAAAGAAAAACAAAATGGCTATTAAAATTAATTTTAGTTTAAACTTTGATAATAATTCTCTTAATAACAACATTTTAAAATATTAATTTAGAAAAATGATCATAAATTTATTTAATAACGAAGTTCCTGAATCATATGGTATATAATTGTAATTGTTAAAATACATTTTGTTTATTACAAAGGTCACCCCCTCTCATGCGTGGGTGCAGTTGCGTCAGGGCCTGGAACTGTATGTCAGTTTTGTTACATTGTTTACAAATTTAGTTTTCTTATATCAGTCATGTTCATACATATGTTTACCTAAAGTTCTATTTGTATTCTCAGTGTGTCACACACCCCGCTTCCCCTTTAATTCTGACGATAGGGTTATCCTCCAGCAGGAGGCGATGTTGCAGAGATAAGTCTTGAAAACGAGCCCCTTCCGGCCTACATATACCTGGGACCTCCCACTTAACACCCAGTGTTTTCTCTCTGCAAGATGCGTCAAGACAGAAGAAAGAAGTCTCCTGCGTGCAGGTAGCCGGGGTCAGACCCCGGCATCCCCTCATGGTCTATTTCTGCCCAGCTGCTTGCTTTTTGTATACTCTGTTAAGGATATTGGAAGCCTCCCAGCCTAGGCTGCTGGCTGGGCAATGGTAGACGGCACCTCATGGTGCCTAGGAGCTTATCTCCTCCGCTCATCCCCACGCGTGGGGCAACGCGGTTATCCGGCCGGTGAGCCGGATTTGGGATGCCCCGTCCCGGTCCCCCCTTTTAGCCTAGCCTTCCCTCGCCTGGTCCCTTCTCCCTTAGCGTGGGGGGGGGGGCTGGCGTTTGTGGGGTGGCTATACTGGCCTTGTTTTGACTAGAGTGTGTTTGTATGTGCGAGAATCCATTGTGCCTTGCATGCATGTGTTTGAATACCATCCTTGTCGGTATGCTTTAAGCACTTTTGATAGCAGCATGTGGGGCCGGCGCTGCGCTCTAGTCCGCAGGTGTTCCTGGACTGCGGGGGTTCCTTTTCCGGTGGTAGATGTGTCCCTGGTGGTCTAGTGGTATGTATTTTTTACTGGTGCTGGTGCGGGCGGGATGCCTTGTTTGTCTGGCACCCGCCTCGCTCGTACGGCGTCGCCATTTGGTGGTGCTCATCTCTAGGGGCGGGGCCGCGTTGCTACGCGCTGTGCTGACGTGAGCGGGGGCGGGGCCGGAGCGCTTTGCGCGCTTTGTCCGGCCCGCCCTGCGTCTTCCCTCCTCCGGAGTTGTCTGCTGCGTCCGGACTGCTGAGGAGGGCTCTGAGAGGCTTGCACAAGTATGGGCTATGCTTATGTCTGTTGTCATGCAAGTTTTCTGGGACATGTTTCATGCAGTTATATATTCCTATGTTGTGGCTCATATGGATGTAATTACTCCTAGGATTGGTTGCACTGGCTCATCACTGTGATGGTGCACTTTTTATAATGCCCTTTGGGGTATAAAGGGCTGCATGTTGATATTTATAATTTCATATATATATATATATATATATATATATATATATATATATATATTCATATGTATGTGTTTACCAGTATACCTTGTCTATTTAATGTATAGTGTCTGTATGTGTATGTTTGCTTGCAGCAGGCCTTTTCTTATATTTTCTGCGGGCTGATTGTGGTCTCTTTCCTACAGGTCCGGGGATTTCCGCACTGCGGTGGGTCTCCCGGTCTGATATACCTGGCTACTCTTATTGGTTAAAATCCTCCCACTCCCGGGACTTTAATTATAAAAGGGGCATCCCGGGTTGCTTAACGCGTAAATCCCTGGGTTATTGCGAATGCCATAATTTCACCATATGGAGGCTTCCGACATTACCGGAAACGGCTCTTCGGGGCTATCCAGGCTGTGTGGGGGTTGTGGGGCTCCGCTCCCAGGCGATGTCATAATATGTATTCCATGTGCACAGCGGAATATTGCGCGCCAGTCCGGCACTCCGGCTTCTGGCTCCTCACAACCTCCGTCATCTCCTACCCCCCCCCCCACCTATTCCAGACCCCGTGTGACATTGTCAAAGGTGGGGATTCGCAATCCGAGGTGTGTGCACGGTTGGCCAGCCTCGAGAAAATGGTTTCCGCCGCGGTGGCTCAGAAGGCTACGGCTAAGCGGAAGCACCTTTCTCCGGCGTCGCCTGTTCCGGAGGATGAGGTGTTGGAAGTGTTGGATTGGTCCGATTGTCCCCCGGCTGAGGAGGGGGAGCTCCTAGAGGAGTCGGACGAGCCTGCAGACCAGCAATTGTTTGATACTGCTGGAGATCAGGCTGCGGGGGTGTTCCTTGACACTCCTTCCATTTTGGCTCAAATGTTTGAGATTTTGGCCTTGGATCCACCTGAGGCGGTCCCCCCGCCAAAGGGTGAGTTGTTTGATGTGCCCAAGCCGCGTTTGGTGTTTCCCAGACAACAACACTTTGTGAGGGTTGTCCTTGAGGAATGGGAACAACCTACGCGTCTTGTTGGAGTTCCTCCTAGTTGGGATAAGCGTTATCCTTTTCCGGAGGATTTGGTGAAGCTTTGGTCTGTTCCCCCTGACGTCGATGCCCCCGTGTTGGGGGGCAATTGGCTCGCCATGGTTTTATCAGTGCTGAATCGGCACTGCGGCCGGTTTGTGCTTTGGCGCTTCTTTTGATGGCTGTCAGGTCCATTGTTAGAGATTTGTGCGCAGATCTTGATCCCACTTGTGATGAGTTCTTTTCTCTCAAGCAGTGTGAGTCGTTTATTTCCTTTGTCATGACCGCCCAGGACGATGCGCTTGCTATGTGTAGCAGGACCGCGGCACTGTTGGTTGCTATTCGTCGGTCGGTGTGGCTGTGTCAGTGGACGGCAGACTTTAGCTCTAAGAAGTCGCTTACAGCTCTTCCTTTTGTAGGTTTGCGCCTGTTTGGCGACAAATTGGATTCGGTTACCAAGGGTGGTAAGTTGCCTCAACGCAAGAGGACGTGTCGTTCCTTTCGGGGAGCGGCTTCTTTTGGTCCCTCCTTTCGGGGAGCTAGAGCGGGCAGAGGGGCCTCCTTTCCCTCTACCAGGGGTGCAGGTTGGACCCGGGGGAGGGGCCGTGGCCGTTCCGGTCAGTCCTGGGGTGCCAAGCCCAAGCCTGCTGGCAAGCCCGCTCAGCAATGAGGGGGTGCCCTCACCCGTGTGGGTGGGGGGACGATTGCGACACTTCTCCCAGGTTTGGGACCAGGCGGTTCCGGACAGATGGATCCGGGAGGTGGTGTCGTCCGGTTACAAGCTGGAGTTCGAGTGTCGCCCTCCTTCACGGTTTTTCCGGTCTTGGGTGCCCACCGACCCTTTGCCCGCGCAGGGGCTCCTGGCGTCGGTGAAGAATCTTCTGGAAATGGCCGTCATCCGGCCGGTGCCGCACTTGGAAGTGGGCCTCGGCTATTACTCCAATCCCTTCACAGTCCCCAAGAAGGACGGGTCGGTGCGCCCCGTTCTGGATCTGAAGTTCCTCAACAGGTTCATCCGTACACGGAAGTTTCGCATGGAAACTCTGCGATCAGCTATCAGTTCGCTTCGGCAGGGGGACTTCATGACGTCCATAGACATCAAGGATGCTTACCTTCATGTTCCCATCTGCCAGGCTCATCAACGTTTTCTTCGGTTCGTGATGAAGGATCGGCATTTTCAATTCGTGGCACTTCCGTTTGGCCTTACCTCGGCTCCAAGAGTGTTCACCAAGGTGCTGGCAGGGGTGATGGCCATTCTCAGATCTCAAGGCATTCACATCGTACCTTATCTGGACGACCTTCCACGCTGGAAAGCTTCGGTTGGGTGATCAACTATCCCAAGTCCTCCCTCGCCCTGGCCAGGGTGGTATCCTTTCTGGGAATGCGGTTGGATTCTTGTCAGCACAGGGTGTTTCTGCCTCAATCCAATATTTTTCTGATTCAGGAATTGGCTCGGTTCCTTCTTTCCAATCCTTGACCGTCCATCCGTCTGGGGATGAGACTGGTAGGGTTGATGGTTACCTCCTTCGAGGCAGTTCCTTTTGCTCAATTTCACACAAGGACACTTCAGCTTCATCTGTTGGCGTCTTGGGACCGGCGACCACGGTCATTGGATTGGCCCTTCCGGTTGTCCTCCCGGGTCCGGCAGTCCCTTCAATGGTGGTTGGTCTCGACCAATCTCTTGAGGGGCAGGTCTTTCCTGACTCCTCTTTGGGAAATTGTCACCACGGACGCCAGTCTTTCGGGATGGGGGGGATTCTGGAAGGATCTTCAGTTTCGGGGGCAGTGGGGGCCTCGAGAGGCCCACTTGCCCATCAATGTTCTGGAACTGAGAGCCATCCGTCTGGTTCTTTTTCATTTGACTCAGCATGTTCTCGGCCTTCTGGTTCAGGTTCGCTCGGACAATCGGACAGCGGTTGCTTACATCAATCATCAGGGAGGGACTCGCAGTCTGGGTGCCCTCAGAGAGGTGTCCCTGATCCTGACCTGGGCGGAGGCACATGTTCCTTGTCCCTCTGCAGTTTACGTTCCGGGTGTGGAAAACAGGGAAGCGGATCTGTTGAGCACGTGTTTAATAACGTGTTTAATTATTCTTTGATGTCTGTCACTATGTAGAGCCCAATGGTAAGCTGTTAGATCTCGATTTCTTTATCCGCTACAGATTCGTTTAGCTTCCTGTTTGATTTCCAAAATATTACTACAATTGCGTCCTGCCCTCAAATATGCCCCTATGGGTATACTTTTTACAGGGGATTTGGGGTGAAAACTTGAGGCATATTAAGATATTGAAGCAATTGGATGCTGTAGGTTTTCGAAAAAGGGTCGTGTTTAATTCTTCTTTGATGTCCATATCTATATTAAGATCTAAAAAAGAAACAGTATGAGCATCGTAATCCAAGGTACATTTTAATTTTAAGTGTTTACATTCAGAATTTTAACAAATGTGTCTGAGAGAGTTATATTTGGCATTTTGTATGTATTTGCCTGAATAGCCACACTTTTTGGTGTTCAACTCAAGGGCAACATTAAAACATAAATAAAAATTCTTGTCTGTCACTTAAATGAGCCACTGGGATGAGTCTGCACCCGCTCACCACACCACTACTGCTCCCGGTGTAAAAAAAACCTGTCCACTCTCTGTGAGGGGCTAGCTCACTGGGAGATTCAAAGGCTGCACCCTGAAGGATTGTGAGATACATACTCATGGGTGTAGCAAGATGGCGGTGCAGGTGTGAGATGACCGGGAGCATACACCCGGTGTAGCAAGATGGCGGCGCGGGAGCAAAATTTCCGGAGCTGGTGGGCTGGTAAAGTGAGTAACTCATTAATAAGCATGATACCTGATTTGGCTAACTAAACATATGCAATATATGTCTGGTACAAGTAATGCATAAAGTATTTTGTATTTCTGCCATGTACCTTAACGAATGGGTCCATGTGGTTCCCATACTTTAGATCTTGTGATGTAATAAACCAAATCACTTAGGAATTTGAGTTCTGGTGGAACCTGCTTTGTATATTTATGATGCCGCCATCTAACGCACCATCACAGCACCATAGGACTTAATCAAGGCATTTGTAGGATGCATTTTAGCTTTTTATTGAATTGTGCCTTAAGGCAGAGATTCTGCGAAGAGTTTAGGTCTGCTTTAAGGCTTTTAAACTAAAATGTTTATATTGCAGCCCTCAAGCATTAAAAAGTACTTGTACCCATTTCTAGGAGCCTAAATAAAGCATATTTATTCGAAGAAAGTGACATTATATTTGGATCACAGATGGAAAAAAGAATTTTAACTTCTTCCAATATTTCCACACACTGTACAGAACTAGAACAACATGATTTTGAGTTTGGCTTTCATTAATAATTATAATGGAACATAGCAGTGCTTACCATGATGATGATAATAGTAAAAATAATAATCTTTGCTTCCTAGGTTGCGGATTTTCTGGTGATTATAATGAATATTTTGGACTACAGGTAGATGAAGATTCGCTTGTATACCTCATGCTAGCAAATTACATGGCTCATTCCCTTTACCCAGACTGCATTACAATTGCTGAGGTAGGTTGATTTTGGAGCTTTAATACAAATATGCATATTACTTAGTGTGGTGCTGAGTGGGGGCTGTGTTACTGTGACAGTTTATTACTGCAGAGCAGTGGTCCTCAACCTTTTTAGCACCAGTGACTGTATTCATGAGAGGCAATTGTTCCAGGGCCCGATGGGGGGTTTGAACGAGGTTAGGGAAGGTGCTGGGGCAGGTATGGTGTGGGCACATGTCTGGCTAAAGGTATAGTGGAGTGCGGCAGCGCCATTTGATCGGGGGTCAGATACGTTTTTACTGGAAATACTGGGGGTTCAAATCGGACAGCAGATCTGACTAAAGTTTTTCTTTAAAGTAGACTTGCACTGTGTACCCAGGGAGAGAAGCGAAAGAGGGCACTAAATTCACTTTAGGTCCTATTTACATACATCACTGGCCTATATGTGGGCATTTTGACTACAGGAGCCTTGAAGTGTTACAGATACTACTTTTAGAGTAACAAAACTTATTTTCACTTTTCACTATCCTGGGTTTTGTTCCTCATGAAAAGATCATGATTTTGGATGCCCCGCTGTGTGAACACCCCCCCCCCCCATGGACAGCACATAGATGGGGCATAGTGAACAAAACCCAGTGAAAATCCTGGGTTTTCTTTCTCTATAAGATAGGCACCCCTAAAGTAGTGACACTTCCAGGGTGTACTGTTGCTGAAGTTCCTCTTTAAAAAAAAGTGTGACTTCCAGTGCAGACATACTCCCCGTGCTGCTTACCTTTTCCTCCCAGCAGCTCCAGCTGCTTCCACTCACTGTGTGCTTGTGATTGCGGTAAATTGCACCCCGGCCGCCCCGCCGCTGCCAGTTTGGCACACAATGCAAGGAGTGACACCACAGAGCAGTGTTGAGAGCCGGTGGGCGGATGGAAGGGTAGGGGCAGGAGCTAGGTATGCACACACATCTGCCTGACTGAAAGGCAGTGTAGCGCCGGTGGAGGAAGTCTGGAACCTGTATATCTGCTCCAGCCACTTCACTACACTGTCAGCCCTGCTGCATCCCTGCCCTGATCAGTGCTGTGGACAGGTGGTTGGGGACCCCTGCTATAGAGAAGGCAAATTTAAAACTCCTCATGAGATCACAATGAGGTTTTAAAGCTTAATCCTTTAAAGTGGACCAAAACCCAGGATAGTCAATAGTTTTGACTAGCCTGGGTTTTGGTCCGTGGCCCGCTGTGTGAAACCCCCCAGAACACCCGAATCCAGCTCACCCAGCCCCGGGGAAATTACCAAAACTCAGGATAGTCAAAATCTTGGGTTTTGGGCCACTTTAAACTGGACCTTCAGCATCATGTAATGAAAAGCTCAAACCCTTAAAAAACTATTCCCCAGCATCTAAAATTAATACATTTTTAGTTTTAAGTCACTTATTAATCTTTCCCCCACTGGGATTCAACTCTGTTTAGGACTTAAGGATACTGGTACCACCATCTAGCTTCAGTAGCATCACATATTGAGGAGAGGAGGAGGGGTGAAAAGCACATGGGGTGGGGTTATAGCTGTACTTTGCACAGACAGAGCAGAGCTGGGGTCAGGAAAAGGACAGCAATCCCAGAATGCAGAGTGGAATAGTCAGAAGACTCTTCCTGTCTGCAGGCAGCCTGATCCTCCATTAGCTGCCATCTTGGATGTTAAATGGTTAAAAAAACGCAAAAGGAGCAGGTAGCATGATTTTTAATGTGGGTAATCTGTATGTAGGGGAGTATTTTTGAGTGAGGTAGGGGTGGGGGAAACATACAAGATAGGGTGAAGGTCGACTTTAAGATTAAGCTTTAAAACCTCATTGTAATTAATGCCAGAGAATTTCTCACTATACAAGCACTATACATGTTCAACTGTGATGTGGTTTTTTGTAGGATTTTCCAAGGAAAATTATGTTGTTTTTTCATTCTGGGCTTTAACATGAAATGTATTTTGTCCTTTTTTAGGTGTATTCTCAATATTTTTGGGTGAAATATGTGCAAAAACATTTTTTTTAATGTAATGATTTCTCCCAGTTACAATGGTACCACATATTTATTGGTAGACACCCTTTCCTGCTCAGGAGAATCCCCCTGACTGAAACAGAGCTTTAGGAGAATTTTAGATAAAATACAACAGATATGCGCACCTTGCATCTCTTCCCGAAAAACAACCCTTTACATTTGAAATCCCTTGCTGAACAAGCACCTTGCGCAGCGCCGTGCTCTTGTCGGGCTTCTTTTCCTGGTTCCCTCCAAGGTGCCGGCACCCCACAATCGGTCACAGTGAGCTCCCACACCCCTCATCGGGACTGATGGCAGGGGTGTTGCTACATTGCAGGGAGACAGGAAGAAAAGCCTGACAAGAGAGAAGTGCTGCGCGAGGGACCTGGATGAAGCTTTTCAGGTAAACGATGCAGCCCTGGACTATGAGCGATGGTCTGCACGGGAGTAAAGGTGTGCAATTAACCTTCTTTTTTTTTTTTTTTTTTGATTTTGTGGACAAAATGGACTTTTAAGTTCATATAGCAGAAAAGCAATGATTTGGAGATTGGCATTGGAGCGTTATTATCTGCTCAGCAACCCTATATTTTCTGCTGGTCACCAATCCTCCGTTCCTTTACACTCATTGGATTATTTGTTGATCTGGAGATAGTCTTCAGGAATTTCTGTTTGATCTCCCTGGCAGGCTAACATACAGTGTTATGCAGCAGTGTGTAATTAAAATAGAACTAATAAAAATTTAGCTAAAAAAAAAATGTATTGACATCACACGCAAGCTGATATATTCAGTACCTGACATTTTTACATTGTCTTACATGTAATTAAAATGAGCATGTAGGCCGGATGCGACATTTAAGACCTTGATATATTGGGCTCAGTGCAATCACGCACATTATATTGCTAATTTAGTTTTAATGAAAACACGATAACTGTCTGTATTGTGCTGCAGTGGGAAGCTTGCATAGAGGTACAATGACAAATCCTTTCTTCTGTTCACTGGAGATGAGCAAAAGTGTTATTCTTAGTATACAGTACGTCCTGCTCCAGATAGAATACTTACACTTGGATTATCCTCCGCCAGATGGCGCTGCACTGCAGAGACATGTGAAACAGGCTCCCTCAAATACCCGGGGACCTCCCACAAATCCCCAGATTTCTCTGCAGTGCTTACTGCGAAGACATGAAATTATCACTCTGTCGCAGGTGAGCGGGGCTATTAGCCTGCGGCCCTGTTGGACTATTCCCACCCTTCCTTCGTGTGATGTGTCTCCCAGCCTGGGCTGCGCTGGTCGGGTGAAGGTAGGCGGCACCATGCGTGCTTATGGAGCGCTGCTCCACCGCAGTCCCCCACCAAAGGGTAGGCGGTATAGGCTGATGGTGAGCCTTTATGGGATGCCCCTCCCGCATTATTGTCCCATGCCCCGGTAGCGGTGGGCCCTGTACAAAGGGCCGCCATCCCCCCTCATTCTCCCCGTAGCCTTTGGGGGGGAAAGAAGGGGGGGGTGTGGGTGAGCGTGTATCGTGATTGTGCATACCGCCTGTTGTCATGTTGTTTGGACTAGTATATGTGGTGTCAACCGCCGCGCTGACTTGTCTTTTTTACTATTGCAATGCCGCCGCCGTGCGCGCCTTTTCCTTCATTTGGATGTTCCGCGCCGGGCGGCGGCGTTGCCTCAGACGCTCCTGCATCCTCATTGGCTGCTTGTCGGATGGACTTCGCGCTCTTCAGGGGGGCGGGGCCAGGCCTGGCGTGCCCTGCGTCACCGCTCGCTCTGGCCCGCCCTTCGAGGTTCGTTCGGCGCCATTTTCCTGTACAGTCGCGCGCGCGTGTGTAACGGTCCCCCCTTCCGCGGCCTGTAAGTGCCCTCGCGGGCGACTTTCATGCTCATTATTTACTCTGTATGGTTCTGACGCCCCTTCTTCTCATTGTGTCTTTCAGACGGGTGAATCCAGTGGCTTCTCCCGGCCCGGTGTAATTGTTAGTTGGGCCTAGTATAATTACTCCCACTTCCCTAGCGGGTCATTGGGGCATCCAGGGTAGCTTACAGCGTCAATTCCTACTGGCCTATTGTGCCTATTAATCACCATATGGAGGCATCCCAGGATAATGTGACCGGGGTTCCTTCGGGACAAGCCCGGCTGTGTGTAGCTTGTGGGGTCTCACCTATCAGCGGTGACAGCGCGCGGGTCTGTGTTCCTTGCGCACAGCAGGCGCTAACGTTGCAACCCGCCCCTCCGGTGGCTGTGCCTGCACCTCGTCTCACTTCACCTACTCCCCCAAGCTTGAGTCTCGCCCCCATTGAATTACATACAAGCGGGGATTCTCAACCTGATGTGTCTGCTAGACTGGCCAGTGTTGAAAATTTGATCACTAATACCTTAGCGCGTAAGGCCACCGCTAAAAAGCGTCACTTAAATCCTGATGCCACTCCGTCCCCTATGGAATCTGATGAGTTGTTGCATCTGTATGGCTACACCCCATCGGACGAAGGGGAGCTGTTCTATGACTCATCTGACGAGAGATTCAGGGGTCATGACGATTCTGGCTCTGACCCCTGGACCCCGGATGATACTGACAGACTGCTGGTCCAGATATTTGAGGTTTTGTCCATCTCTCCCCCTGTTGCGGCTCCCAGGCAAAGGGGGGAGCTTTTTCATACTGCTAAGGCTCGTTTGGAATTTCCGGAGCAAACCCATTTCAATAACCTCGTGCTTAAGGAGTGGGAACGTCCCAGTAGACTTCCCGGTATACCTAAGAGTTGGGACAGAAAGTATCCCTTTCCTGCTGATATGGTCAAGTGCTGGTCATCGCCCCCCAAGGTCGATGCTCCTATTCTAGGGCTGTCTAACACCTCCATTATGCACTCCCCTGACACTACTACGCTGCGGGATGCTGAGGACTGGTGCATTGACCAATTGGCGTGCCGCGCCTTTGCATTTGTGGGGGCGGCGCTGCTCCCGGTTTGCGCCTCGGGCATTACGTCTGTGGTGCTCAGGGCCCTGATCAGAAGTGTACTTGAAGGTCCTGATGAATTGCCACCTGATACGTTTAATGCACTGTATAACTGTGATGTGTTTGTGAACTTTATCCTATCTGCCTTGGATGATGCCATTAGGATGTGTGCCAGAATCTCTGCCTTGGCAGTAGCTATATGCCGCGCGGTTTGGCTGCGCCAGTGGGCTGCTGACAATGCTGCTAAGAGGGCCCTTACTGGGCTTCCATTTAAGGGGCTACACCTGTTTGGGGACCGCCTAGACCTTTTTGCTAAAGGAGGTAAGTTACCCCAGCGCAGGCGGCAGTCTCGGCCCTTTTGGGGTCAGGGCCCCCTTTCCTTCCCCTACCGCGGTGCTAAGCAGGGAAAAGGGGTGTCCTTCGCGGGGGCTCGTGCAGATTCTTGGCACAGGAGCAGAGGACGACGTCCTGGCTCCTCCTGGGGGTCTAAGCCAAAACCCTCTCCTAAGCCCCCTCAGGCATGATGGGGCGCCCTCGCCCGTCAGGGTGGGGGGACGGCTACAGCACTTTGCGCACGTCTGGAGGCATCACGTCTCAGACCGGTGGATTCAGGAGGTAGTGTCCTCTGGTTACAAGATAGAGTTTGCTGTGCGGCCCCCCACAAGATTCATCAGGTCCCGGATCCCCCAGGACCCTGTCTCAGCTCAGGTCTTGATGCAGGCCGTGCAAGGCCTTCTGGATCTGGGGGTCATTTGCAGGATCCCCTTAAGAGAAAGAGGCAAGGGGTTCTATTCCAACCTTTTCACAGTTCCCAAAAAAGATGGGTCAGTCAGGCCCATTCTGGATTTAAAGATCCTCAACAAATTTGTCAAGAACAGGCGCTTTCGCATGGAAACTCTGCGCTCGGCCATTGGCTCCCTGCGCCCAGGGGATTTCATGACGTCTGTGGACATCAAGGATGCTTACCTTCACATCCTTGTGTTCCCGGGACACCAAAGGTTTCTCAGATTCGCGTTGGAAGTTCAACATTACCAATTTGGGGCCTTGCCATTTGGCCTCACCTCAGCCCCCAGAGTGTTCACCAAGATGCTGGCGGGGGTGATGTCTCTGGTAAGGTCAAGGGGCATACGCGTGCTGCCCTACCTGGACGACATACTCATCACCTCTCGGTCTCTACAGCAGGCAGAGTTGGACACTCAGCTGGTGGTGTCCACCCTGGAATCCTTCGGCTGGGTGATCAATCACCCCAAGTCCTCTCTGTCCCCTTCCTCGGTGACCCCATTCCTGGGAATGATTCTGGATACGATTCAATCAAGGATATTCCTTCCTCAACAGAAGGTGGAAGCTCTAACTGCGCAGGTGAGGTTCCTGCTATCGTGTCCCCAGCCCTCCCTCAGGCAGGGAATGCAGTTGGTGGGCCTGATGGTGGCGTGCTTCGAGGCGGTGCCTTTTGCTCAGTTCCATTTGAGGCCTCTACAACTTCACCTTCTGTCAGTATGGGACAAGGACCCAACGTCCTTGGACGGGGTCTGTGTGCTTCCCCCCTTGGTCAGACTGTCCCTTTCGTGGTGGCTGGACCACAGGAACTTGCGGGGGGGCAGGTCCTTTCTGGCCCCCTCCAGGGAGACGGTCACCACGGATGCCAGTCTGTCAGGATGGTGGGGATTCTGGAAGTCCCTGCGGTTCCAGGGGAGGTGGGGCTTTCAGGAGGCCCACTTACCCATCAACATTCTGGAACTACGGACAATCAGGTTGGTACTGGAGCAGTTGACCATTCACCTGAGGGGTCTGTCTGTGCAGGTGCGCTCAGACAACAGGACCACGGTTGCCTACATCAACCATCAGGGAGGGACCCGGAGCAGGGGGGCCCTCCAGGAGGTGTCGCGGATTCTGACATGGGCAGAGGCCAATGTTCAATGCATTTCGGCTGTGTACATCCCGGGGGCAGAGAATCTACTGGCAGACTCTCTGAGCAGGGGGACCTCTCGTTGGGGAGAGTGGTCCCTCTGCAACAGGGTATTCCAGTCCCTGTGTCACCGTTGGGGTCTACCGGATGTGGATCTGTTTGCATCACGTCACAATCACAAGCTTCAGGCCTTTGTCTCCCTGTCTCCGGATCCTCTGGCCTTGGCCACAGGTGCTCTGTCCATGTCATGGCAGGAATTTCGGCTCCTGTATGTCTTTCCTCCATTCCCCCTGCTGGGCAGGGTCCTGCGCAAGATTGCTCTGGAAGGGGTGCCAGTGATTCTGGTGGCCCCCGGGTGGCCAAGAAGAGTGTGGTTCGCAGACATGGTGCAGATGGCAGTAGATCAGTACGTCCTGCCAGGAGTGCCAGATCTGCTCACTCAGGGCCCCTTACGCCATCCCAATTTACAAACTCTGGCTTTGACGGCCTGGCTGCTGAAACCTCCATCTTGATGGAGAAAGGCTTGTCTGCCTCGGTGGTTGAGACCATGGTGAAGCCTAGGAAGAAAACTTCCTCTTCCATCTATTATAGGGTATGGCGTACCTACATTGACTGGTGTGAGTCTAGGTCTCTTCCCTGTAGGGTGTTCTCAGTTCCCAGGGTTCTGGACTTTTTACAGCATGGGTTGGAGTCGGGTCTCCAACTCAGTTCTTTGAAGGGTCAGGTTTCTGCCCTGTCTGTCTTCTTTCAGAAATCTTTTGCTCAGCATTCCTTGGTTAAGACTTTCTTTCAGGGGGTTACTCATGTGCGTCCCCCACGAAAACCTATGGTCCCTGTTTGGGATTTGAACTTGGTCTTGTCTGCCTTGCAGGGTGCTCCCTTTGAACCTATTCAGGATGCTGCTCTGGCTGTACTTACCCTCAAGGTTGTCTTTCTGGTGGCTATTACTTCGGTCAGGCGTGTGTCTGAGCTGGCGGCTCTGTCTATCCAGCCCCCATACTTTGAGATACACCAGGATAAGCCGGATTTTCTGCCTAAGGTGGTGTCTGCTTTTCATTTGAATCAAGATATTGTTCTTCCTTCATTGTGCCCTAATCCTAGCAATTCTAAGGAAAGGGTTTTGCATTCCTTGGATGTTGTCAGGTGTCTGAAGTATTACCTAGTAGTAACTGCGTCCTTCAGGAAAACTGATGCTCTTTTTGTGGTCCCTTCTGGTCCTAGGAAGGGTTTGGCTCCTGCCAAGTCTACTATCAGCAAATGGATCCGTCAGGCTGTGATTCAGGCCTATTCTGCTAAGGGGAAGAATCCTCCCTTCCGCCTTACTGCTCATTCTACTCGTGCTATTGGTGCCTCTTGGGCCTTCCAGCACCAGGCTTCTGTTGAACAAGTTTGCAAGGCCGCTACTTGGTCTTCTGTTCATACCTTTTCAAAGTTTTACAAGGTTGATGTTAAGGCCTCAGCTGATGCTGTTTTTGGCCGCAAGGTTTTGCACGCGGCAGTGGTTTAAACTGTCTGCTGTTACCTTTTTTATTGGGGATCCCACCCTACTTTATGGACACTGCTATTGGATGTTCCAAGTGTAAGTATTCTATCTGGAGCAGGACGTACTGTATACTAAGAATAATACAATTCTGTGAAATACTCACCTGTAGAATTGGTATTATAAGTATACAGTATGTCCTGCTCCACCCCACCCTTGGTTTTGCATTATTCTGGATCCCCTGTATGGTGATTGTTGTCATTGTTATAGTTACCAGTTTTTGGGTGGTTAAATTCTCCCGGCTTCTTGTTCACTGCTTTTCAATGCTGGGGATTTGTGGGAGGTCCCCGGGTATTTGAGGGGCCGGGAGGAGCCTGTTTTACATGTCTCTGCAGTGCAGCGCCATCTGGCGGAGGATAACCCAAGTGTAAGTATTCTATCTGGAGCAGGACGTACTGTATACTTATAATACCAATTCTACAGGTATTTCACAGAATTGTATTTTTTTTTTTCTTTTTTAATAAACCAAAATATACAGGACCCTTACAACCATATTTAATTTGCCTTCATTAAAGCAGACCTTTACTCTGAATAAGAGTCTATCTTGTATGTTTCCCACACCCTGTACATACAGATCGCTCACATTAAAAATTATCCTACCTGCATCTACTGCATGTTGTGAGCCTTTAAACATCCAAGATGGCGGCTTATGGAACATCAGGCAGCCTGCAAACAGGAAGTGTCTTCTGACTGATTTCCGCTCTGCATTCTGGGAGTGCTGACCTTTTCCTGACCCCAGCTCTGCTTTTTCTGAGCAAAGCACAGCTATAACCCGCCCCCTGCACTCTATCCCACTCTTCTCTCCTCAGTAAGTGTGATGCTTCTGAGTCAAGATGGCAGCGCCCGTATCCTAAAGTCCTTAACAGAGTTGCAGCCCAGTGGGGGAAAGAATAATAAGTTAGTGACTAAAAACTTAAAATATATTAACTTTAGATGGTGGGGAATCGTTTTTTTAAGGGTTTGGGCTTTTCAATAAATCATGGTGAAGGTCTAGTTTAACCAAGCTGCTAAAAGTTTTAGAGAGAACTCTAGGTGAAACATTTTTTGGTTTGTGTCGGTTTCAAAAACCAGCGCAAGTGGTTCCTGTGTCTGTGACACCACTTTTACTATGGGAACAATCATTTATTTCTCATTAAATTAACTTTGAACTTTACATTTCCTGTATTGGAACCTTAGGCAGGAATTGGAGTATACCCGTCTAGTGAGTATTAAAAAAAAAGGAAAAAAAAAAAGCCCTTTAACACCTACCCAAAATGCATATAAAATATGAAATAAGAAAAAATCAACATTCAAAGTAGAGTGGATTTTTTATTTTTATTATTTTCTTTTGTTTTTGCTTTTACAGATATTCAGTTATTTTTCCTTCTTCTCAGTCCCACCATGTAGCGCACATGTCTGTAAAAAGGAGCTTTGGGCGCCATTTCCGTTGCTAGCAGAAAAGCTAAGATAGCGTGCACACAGCGCACCTCCCATGGCAGCGCTGTTCTTGCCATGTACAGCGTAGATTTGTGGATTGGAGTTCAATTAAATTAAGGCGCTAATGTAGTTGCTAGGAGAATGTCGGACAACCCCTGATGGTGGTCTCCTGCACTGCACATACCTGTCAGGTTAGAGTCAGTATACACGGTTCCCCTAAACAGCCCAGCTGTCATTCACATTCAAAGGCATTTTCAAAACTGTAGATTTTTTGAGAATGTCCTCAAGGTGCTGAGCTTATCTAGGATTTTTTTTCTTGTTGGCAAATGTGTGTTTTATGAAAAGCAGTTTTCACTACGACAATCTGTTGCCATTAGCAACTGTATGCCAAGATCTACAAGAAGAGAGAAGTGAGCCCTGTACAAAAATAACACTGCTGCTATGGCCACTGCTGAGTGTTTGGGAGCTTAGTCGCACTTTAACATGTCCAGGTGCAGTGTTCTGTGTGTACAGGGCTCACTTAATCTCTTATTGGTGTACAGCTGCCAATAGCAACAGATTGCAGATGGTGAAAACTGCTTGCTTCCACACAAGAAATGCAAAATTACTAGAAATTCTCAGCACCCTGAGGATATCATTTTGGCACACAAAAATATACACTTTCAAAAATCGCATCAAAAGTGGACTTTTCCCTTTTAACCGGGTATAAATATTTAAAGCGGTCCTTCACTCTGATTAAGAGTGTATCTTATATGTTTCCCACACCCTATACATACAGATTGTCCACATTAAAAATCATCCTACTTGCATCTACTGCATGTTATGAGCCTTTAAACATCCAAGATGGCGGGTCATGGGATATCAGGCAGCCTGCAAACAGGAAGTGCCCTCTGACTGTGCTGATCTGCATTCTGGGATTGCTGACCTTTTCCTGACCTCAGCTCTGCTCTGTCTGAGCAAAGCACAGCTATAACCCACCCCCCTGTACTTTATCCCACTCTCCTCTCCTCAGTAAATGTGATGCTTCTGAGGCAAGATGGCGGTGCCCGTATCCTAAAGTCCTAAGCACAGCTGCAGCTCAGTGGGGGAAAGAATAATAAGTGACTAAAAACTTAAAATATCTTAATTTTAGATGCTGGGGAATAATTTTTTAAGGTTTTGGGCTTTCCATTAAATCATGGTGAAGGTCCGGTTTAATTACTGCCTGATGCAATAATGTTAAGCAAGCAAGGAGTGCTGGAGAGAGGACTTGGGGATCTTTTTTTCTTTTTTTAGAAGAGCGGTCCCTCCTGACCGTGTTTGCTGTGTGCCTCTACCCTCTAAGAAAGTGAAAGGGATTGAGGCAGCGGTGGTGGGGAAAGTATAGGCTTGTTTTGCCTAAACAAACCTTTAAAATGACTCTGTAGGCAAAGTGCAGTCATTCAGCATCATAGCTGTGCTCTCCATTCCTGTCATAACACGGCTGCTTCTGAAAGTAGAAACAATGCAAAGGGCAGTGGCACACACTCTGAATTCCTTTGCCATAGCTCACCAATAATAGCACTAAGCTAGTGGTCTAAAGCACCACATTATCAGACTGTGGACACTGGGAGAGAGGGAGAACAGCCAGGTTGATGAGAATACCTGTCTTACAGACCCCCTCCATTATGCTGATTATTATGCGGCATCACAGAGCCAAAAGTCATACCCATATGCTTTAGAACAGAAATCATAAGGTGAAACTGTAAACCTTGATATCGGGCCATTTCTTCTTCAACTTAAAAATGGAAAACTGTTTAGGACAGTAGCAAACATAGCCCGACACAATGCTTCTGTATCCTTTGTTTTATTACTAGTACATGTACAGCATTTACAAAGTGGATGAACCGTGCATCCTTACCTTCGAGTAATTGACAAGTTAAAAGTAAAAAAAAACATCAGTAGCTTACCTTTCACTGAGTTGCTTGAGTGCTGTGATTCCTCCTCTGTCGGTCTCCTTAGTGAGGAAATCCCTTCCTCATTGAGCTTTCAATCCCCACCCCGCTGACCTGGTCCTTCAATCAACCTTCAATGGACCAAGAACGGAAACCCCCCCCCCCCCCCACTCCCTCCCCAGACTTCCTGATTGGCTGTCTCTCTAAAGCTATGAAACCCCACCCTCCTCCTTCCTCTCTGAACACACTGTTGCTGTCAACATGGATATGCTCTTAGCCTGCAGCATCTCTCACCCCCTTTTTTTGATCACACTATGTGCTGGCAGTAATAACTAGAGTCACATCAATGGACTTATTTGTTTACTATGATATATGCAAAGCACACAGTGTGCTTACATCACATAGCTGTTGCCACACCCACTGTTTCTCCTGATTATTTCTCTGCATCTCCAATGCTCAAATACTTTTACAAATAACTTAGTAACTACAGGTCCAGGTCTTTCTGAAAACAGATTGAAGTTTGGGACAGTGCAACGTGTAGCCCGAGACAATGGGACAACAATCGGGCTTGCCATAAGTATAACTTAAACTACTCCATGCGTATATTAGAATGTGAAAAAGTTGCCTTTTATATGACCCTCTGTGGCATTTTTCCCCTTTTCCAGAAAATACAAAATAAATAGAATGTCTTTGGGATATACTTTTTAGTGTTAGAGCAGACAACTACATAATGTGTTCTCCAGATGTGTCCTTGATAAATCATAGATATGAAAGACAATAGGCAAAGATTCAAACAAATTGTTTGGATTGCACACTTATGGCCATAACATTTTAATTTTAGCATGCTGAGTTAGATACAGTGTAATGTCTGAAATCAATGGTCATTGAAATAACCTTTTTTCCTTCTGCTAAGGCTTTGCAGAAGAGAAAAAAAACATTGGAAAGCTTTTCGATGTTCTTGCTGTGCAAGCAGGCTATATTAATTTTCCTAAAACTAGTCTTTTGGGGGAAATTATCTATCAGGATATGCTGGCTGCTGAATTCGTATGCCAGGCTGCAAACTGCAATCAAAGTGTTGATGAGTAATGGCTGCATTATGGGATTATTGCAAAGCACACAGAGCCAAGCAAGTTGCTTATGTTGGAGTGTAGGATAAGTGTCCTACCTCCCCCTGGAAATGGAAGCACGCATTAGGCGCTGGATGGATTTTGGTGCTAAGCACTTCTTGAAATTGCAGACATTTTAAAACGTACAAGGCTCAGCCAACCTTCTAACCCTAATTTTCACTACCCTGCCATGATACAGATAGCATGATGGGGCTATCATTGTGGCTGGCTATTATTCACATCTAGTAGCTTAACTACAGTACAATACAACAGGCTAGTTGATATGATGTTGTAAAAGAGACACGTTCTAATGCCTGTTTGAACTGGACCTTCATCATCATTTCATGAAAAGCCCAAACCCTTAAAAAAAGATTCCCCAGCATCTAAAATTAATATATTTTAAGTTTTTAGTTGCTTACTTTTTATTCTTTCCCCCGTTAGGATGCAACTCTGCCACTATATTGCCTCAGAAGCATCACATATTGAGCAGAGCGGGGTAAAGTGGAGATGGGTAGGTTAAAGCTGTGCTTTGCACGGGCAGAGCAGAGCTGTGGTCAGGAAGTGGGACAGCAATCCCAGAATGCAGAGTGGCATAATCTGAAGACACTATCTGTCTGCAGGCTGCCTGATGCTCCATAAGCCGCCATCTTGGACATTTTAAAGGCTCAGAATACTCACTAGGTGCAGGTAGGATGTCTTTTAATGTGGGCAATCTGTATGTACAGGGTGGCAGAAACATACAAGATGGGCTCTAATTTAGGGTGAAAGTCCGGTTTAAATAGGGGAAGATTGTTGGGGGGCCTCCTCTTTCCTTCCCACACGGTTTCTAAATACTTTTGGTTAGGGCCCTGAATGCAATTAGACTTTTGCATGATGGTATAGGGGGTTGGAGTTGCAATAGCTTGATCACATTTTGTGAAAACAAAAATTTTTATTAAAGAGGGGAAGAGGGCGCACCCTACAATGTGGTGATGTCTGCCCCTGCCCTGTCCAGTGTAATAAATAGCATGCCTGCAATTAAAATGCGGACATCGGTGGAGCGTGGCTTGAAATGGTGGAGTGAAGTTGCAGGGGAAAGGAGCTCTGCACCCAAAAGATGAGATGACGGCGCGGCAGGAAGGAGCACCTAGCTTCTCACCAGCCCTGGAGGAGGAGCCGCCTACACTCCGAGGAGGACACGGGGAGGAGGGAACTCCCGCCCCAACGCAGAGACAGAGCGGGGTGGACGGGCGGAAAGGAATACCCGGCGGGCACCAGGTTAGTTGCACGCCTCCCCCCCGGCCCTCGCAGCAGGTCCGTAGAAGCCCCGCTCCACATAACACTGTGCCAGGTGGGGAATGATACTGGGGGTGGAGGGAGAGACGGTGCCCCTCACAACACGGCCATGCATGTGACAATGCAGCCTCGTGAGGTTCCCATGCAGAGGGGGCCTAGCAGCCCGGACTCCCCTCCACAGAGCATTATAAGGGGCTCCCCGACCCCACACTCGCGAACACAGGGTTATTCCTCCCCACAAATAGAAGAGCTGCCTTCAAGCCCCAGTTCATCGGCAGGCACCCCATCACCGCCGCTGAGTCCGCAGCCAACTTGGCAATCCAGACCTGACAGTCCTGCGGTGGAACCAATGATCGTGGGGGACGCCCCTGCCCCATGCAGCCTCTGGGATGAAGATGTAGGCTCCCCGGCCCAGGGGACCCAGACAGGAGACGTGCAGCGGGGCCTCCAGTCTATCCTGGGTTCTACCCCACCTGGGAGAGGATTAATAAAGGCACCTGCTCTGGGCCCACCGTAGTGCACCACATACAACGCTGAGCTTTCTCCTTCACATATTTCACCCGCAGTCATACCAGTCTACTCAGTCTACTCTCGCACTCCATCGCGGAGACGGTAAAAGTGGGGACTTTGACAGATATGTTTCCAGGATGGAGAGCACCATCAAGAGAGAACTACAAGGCTCAGTGGTGGAAGTCACGGAAAGAATGGATGGGGTGGAGGCCTCGCATAGAGCCTTGGAGACACGCGTGGCAGAATTGGAACAGCAGCAAGACTGGAACAAACTCCTCCTAGCTGACCTATCCCTGGCCCACGACGACATAGAGAACAGGAACCGCAGGAACAACCTGCGCCTCCGGGGAGTTCCTGAGTCAGTAGAACCACGAGACCTACTGGAAACGGTCACCTCTATCTTTAAAAAGCTCCTTGATCTCCGCAGCACAAATCATATAGAGATGGATCAGGTGCACAGAGCCCTGGGCCCCTGGCCACAGGACTCAAACAGGCCCAGAGACATCATCTGCAGAGTACATTTCTTCAAGATAAAGGAGGGTATACTCCGGAATGCATGGGAGAAGGGCCCGATCAGGTGCAAAGGCGCACAGGTGATTATCCTTCAAGACCTCTCACGGAGGACATTACAGATGAGGAAGCTTTTAAAACCCGTGCTGGGTGCTATCCAGAGGCGGGGGTATCTTACAGAAGGGGACACCTGTTTCAGCTGTGTGGCGCCCCCTGCCGGCTCCTACCTAGCTATATAAACCCAGTCTCTGCTGCCCTTGCCAACATTGGGTCCGGTGGCAGGGGCCCCCGCGGGGGAATCGGAAGCGGCTGGGGAGGAGTGTTTGCTGTCTTGGGGCTCTGTCCTTCGCCCCGGCCGTGGACAGAGTGGTTGGGCCGGGGCTTGGGCCCCCCCCCATCATGTTTTACTACTGTTGGTGTTGTTGTTCTCCTTTGAAAAGTTAGAAAAGCATGCCTAGAATTAATTAGAAGTGTTTAACGTGTGTTCTGACGCACCCTGGGGGTCTGCCCGTTTTGGGTCGCCGCCGAGTTGAGCCGCAGAGCGAGGTGACAGCCAATCTCGAGTCCCAAACACCCATTGCACCAGTGAAGTCGTTACTGGGACCTGCCTCGCTGGGCGGCTACAGGCTGGGTGCGACTCCCAACCTGCTGAACATAAGCCTAGTCTTCCAACCCCCCTCAACACTTGGTGCACCCCTCTGGGGAAGCCTTCGTCCTCCTTTAGACAGGAATAGATATTGCACAGGGCCTAATAGCTCGTGGATGAGGGACCTCCTTTGGAACCACCCTCCATTAAGTGCATAACGGAAAAAGGCACCGTAACCGGCGGACTACTTGCTAGTCCACAGTTTCCCCCTGTTCCCCAAGTTTCCTCCCTTAAACTCCCACTTACCGTCTCGTAGAGTACAGTACTTCTCCCTTGAGCCCTTTTCCCCTCCCACTAACCTTTGCTCATCCAGCCCCCCCCCCTCCCATTGCCGTGTGGGACCGGACACAAGACGAGTTGTACCGTCATCCAACAGTGCCCTGAAGTAGTCATCCCCCTGTAGTGCGCTCAGACTAACATGGGCTCAATAAACATACCCCTCGATTCAAAGAGCAAAAGTTAATTGATTTCGTATCGAGAATCGTAAGTTTGGGTGGGTGTTAGTCATTTTTTCCTGTTTTTTTGGCCATTTACGACTCGCACGAGCCTACGTACGAATGCGTATATGCTCTTACGATCAGCGGAAGTTCGTTCCTAAATTTTAGGATCAAAACGTAAAACTTAGGATCAAATCCTAAAACTTACGATCAAAACGTAAAACTTAGGTTAATTGGATGTGTTTAGGTGTGATTCAGAGAAACCTCTAAACGCGTTTTAAAAGAAAGCCACAGCCGACACCTTTTAGCAGCCGGATTGCTGTTCGTGAACAGGTTTTTTGGCTATGTGGAGGAGTCTGCGCGTCTTGTGCTCCAATGAACTGCATGTATCAGCATGGCCGAGGCCATAAATTGTATGGCAATGCATACCTGATTCATGTATGCCTTCTAAAAGCATTTTAATGTGGACCTTAATTAGTCCTTTGCATGTAAACCTTTATTTTGCAATATATTTGCGTTAATTAAAGAAACTTATGTCCTTTGTTATTTATTTTAAAATTGAGGTACTAGAATAATATTTTTAGATTGCATTTATTGGTGTAGTTGTTTACCTTTGCTTTGTTTAATTATTTAAGCACATCTTTGGTCAGATGCATCACACTTACTGAGGAGAGGAGAGCGGGATAAAGTGCAGGATGTGGGTTACTGCTGTATTTTGCACAGACACAGCAGAGCTGGGGGCATGGAAAGGTCAGAAATCAAAGAATCCAGAGCAACACAGTCACAAGGCCCTTTCTGTTTGCAGGCTGCCCGATAATACCTGAGCCGCCATCTTGCCTGTTTCTAGGCTCTTAACATGCAGAAGTTGCTGGGTGTTTTTTAATATTTGTGAGCAATCTGTATGTAGAGGGTGTGGGTAACCACACTAAAAATTTAAAGTTGTACCATTTGAAGCATAAATATTAAAATTAAATCCACAAGTAAAAAATGCAAGTTAAGTAAAAATTAAACAAAGTAAGATTTACTTATGCAAATGCATTCATTAATGGTTGGTTACTACAAAATGAATGAAATAAAGAAAAATAAAAGACCAAATATTTAGAATGCACTTTAATAAGGTAAGTTTGTAGTGCGGAGCCGCAAGATCAGAAGGATTTACGTCCAGACAAAAAAGGAAAAAGGGCAAAACCAATGTTGCAACCTGAGAAATGAAACGGAAAATTCAGGATGGAAACTGACATAGGTCTGATTCCCGAACTGCCATACGAACGGACGTACATTTTAGGATAGAAACGTATTTGCTTATTGAATCACTCGCAAGTTCATACGAACGCACGAGCGGACGTGAAAAATAGGATGATCGTGACCCAAATCCAAGCTGTTACATGTTTCTTTGAATCAACCCAATAGTCTCCCTAAATGTTAAGGGGCTTAATACCTCAGAAATGAGGACCATCTTAAGACAGGAACTAAATAGATGCAAAGCAAAGATCATTTTCTTACAGGAGACTCATTTCAAAAGAGATGCGGCTCCTAGACTAGTAGCAAACATTTCACACACCTGTTCCCCAGCTGTGCGGCTGACACCAAAAAGAAGGGAGTAGCGATGTTGGCACGGGATTTACCCTTCACCTCAAGAGAGGTCTGGAAGGACGAATCAGGAAGGTTAGTGCTAGTCAAAGGGTTGATCAATCAAAGAATCTATACGCTGGCTTCTCTATATGCACCCAATCAAGGCCAGTTCCAATTCCTCTGGATTATCCGCTGGATAAGATAGAAAAGCTTATGGAAGGAGATGTAATACTGGGGGGAGACTTCAATTTAACCATAGAGCCCCTGCTGGATTCGGGGCAGATCAGCGATCTCACAATTGGCTTTGAGATCCCTGAAGACAAAATTCCATAGCATGCAGCTGGTGGATCCATGGTGTGTCAGAAACCCAGGGGCACAGGATTACTCTTTTTACTCTAATGTCCATGGGACATATTCCAGGCTAGACTACATCTGGATCTCACATAGGCTACTGAGCCAGGCCACAGGAGACGGGATATAGCCGACCTCCTTTTCAGACCATGCCCCGGTTTTTCTTGATCTTGTAGACAGACCCCCGCCCCCCTCGTCTTGGAGACTAAACAAGTCTCTCCTACAACACGCAGTGGTGTCACAAGACATAAAAGAGGGTCTTGAGACTTACTTTGGGCTCAAGGACAATGGGGAAGTCTCACCGCTAAAATTATGGGAGGCGCATAAAAGTGTGGTAAGTGAAATCCTGATTAGTCACGGGGCGAGGCTTAAAAACAAAAGATTATCCCAAATAGCGAAGCTCACTGAAAAGGTCAGACACTTGGAGCTGTCCCATAAACAGTCCGAGGCAGCGAAAGTGCTTGGGGAGCTAACCCAAACAAGGGAGACCCTCAATGCCTTACTGAGACAAAAGGCCAAACATGTAATTAGGAGATGTTATCGCACATATGAGTACGGCAACAAGAATAGCATTCTACTGGTTAGGGTGCTTAGAAAACATCCCAGAACTTCATTGCAGAGATACTAGACAGCACCCAGTAGACACAACACACCACAGAGGGGATAGCGGACACGTTTAGAATATATTACTCAGGCCTGTACAACTTAGGTGGGGGGCCAGCGGCGCGGACTCGCCCAGGCAAAATAGGAGTATATAAGGGCGTCTGGTATGCCGACAATCACAGAAGACATTGCGGCATCACTGGAGGACCCGATTGGAATGGAGGAGCTGCTGGAGGCAATTAAACAGACCCCCTCAGGAAAGGCCCCGGGGCTAGGCAGCTATTCCGTAAAATACTTGGCCCACGAATTATAAAGGTTTGGAATTCGATAATGGACCCAGAAGCGCCGGGCTCATTCTCAAGCAGATACCTAGAAGCACACATTTCTGCCCTGCATAAACCAGGAAAGGATCCCCTGTCATGCAAGAGCTACCGCCCCATCTCTCTTCTCAATGCAGACCTGAAGTTGTACGCTAAGATCCTAGCCAATAGATTGTTGTATGCATAGCAGAAATCTGACATACCTATGATGCTCCTGTCCACAGATGCGGAAAAGGCCTTTGACAGGGTGAGCTGGCCTTTCCTAAAAGAGACCCTCTGATAGGCCTCGGGGACAACATGAGGAAGCTTATTGAAGCACTGTATACATTGCCATCAGCCAGGGTCAAGGTCAATGGTCATCTCGCTGCCCCGGTTCCCCTTTCGCAACGGAACACGTCAGGGCTGCCCCCTATCTCCTCTGCTGTTCACCTTGACCCTGTAACCATTCCTGTGCAGAATCAGGAGTAATGTTGATATAGGGGGCCTAGAAACCGGAGGAGACACTTATAAGGTCGCTGTCTACGCAGACGACCTCCTGTTTTTTCATTTCAAACCCTACTATTACTCTGCCAGTACTGATGAAAGAATTTGAGGTCTTCGGCAGCCTTTCCTTCTTTAAAATTAACTTCGAAAAATCCGAAGCTCTAAACGTGTCACTCCCTGGGGACGTAGCCAGGAACCTCCAACGGACTTTCTCATTTAAATGGGCTAGGACCTCGATAACGTATCTGGGTACTCTGTTACCGAGTCGGTTGTCGAAGGTCCTGGAGTTGAACTTCCTGCCCTTGTCCCAGAGAATAAAAGCAGACCAAGATAGATGGGATTCCCCTACCTGCTCATGGATGGGTAGGGTAAATATAATCAAAATGTTGATTTTGCCGAAACGTCTATTCCTATTCCAGGCACTCCCGATTAACATCCCTACATACTTCTTCAAGAGCCCAGATAAAGTCCTGATGGGGTTTGTCTGGCAGAAAAAGAGAGCTAGGCTCAAGCGGCAGATATTATGTAAACCCAAACACCTAGGGGGCATGGCGATGCCAGACGTCCAACTATATTGGGTGGCATCCCATTTACAGAGAATATGCGAATGGCACACATGTAAACATACAAAGAGATGGGTCCAACTGGAACATTCACTGGCACTGGCCCCACTGGATACAACAGTCTGGAATAGGGAAACATATATGCCGGGGTTGAGATCCCACCCAAAAATGGCAGCCACACTGAGGTCCTATGGTATCATAGGAAGCATTCATAAATCTCTCCCTGGCCCTCGCCCATGATCGCACTAATGGACAACCCTCCGGTCCCGGCAGACTGCTCTAGGGAGGCCTTTAGGGAGTGTGGAAAGGCGAGTCAGCTGAGGGGCGGTGATCTGATGTCGAAGAAGGGATGGGTATCCTTAGGGGACCTAAGGACTAAACTGAAGAACGGGGACCTGGACCCCTGGACCCTTCTCCGATTCCAGTCAATTCTGTCCCGGACAGGCTACTGAAAGGAAAATGCTAGGGGGCACACAGAGTTTGAACAGTTTTGAGGGACAGCCAAACCCTCACCTAATCTCTAAACTATACTCACTACTCATAGGCGAACAGGTGGCTCCCTCATCATTCTGGAGAAATTGGGAAATTGACCTGGGTAGGACAATAGGGGAGAAAGAGAGGAATAAAATAGCGACCTTGGTGCACAAGTCCTCGGTAGCTATGAGAATCCAAGAGGTCAACTACAAACTGCTGACACGTTGGTATTATACCCCTGATAGATTGGGTAAGATGTTTAACACAGCAGACTCAAGCTGCTGGAGATGTGGAGAGAAGAGGGGGACATTGTTTCACATTCTCTGGACATGCCCCAGAGTTCAGGAATATTGGGAGGTGGTCCTGCCCATCATCTTGCAGCTTACTGGGGCGCAAATACTGGGAGACCGTCCCTGGTCTTACTCCACTCAACAAAGATCCAGGCAGGAAAATACAAAAAAACTCTGCTGATCCCCCTGCTAAACGCTGCCAAGCAAACAATTCCTAAGCTCTGGAAACGGAAGTCATGAATGTCAGGGAAATGAAGGACCTAATGCTATCTTTACACGACAAAGACGAGCAGTACAGAGCCACCTGGCTGCCCTGGCTAATATATGAGGAATCAGCAAAATTTAGGAGCCTGTTTGAGCAATAGAACGAGAGACATAGTTGTCTCGCTGGCTCGCCTTGACCCACACAGGCAGAAGGGAATCAAGGTTTACCCATGGGCTACCAATTGAGAGCGGGCTATGGTAAGCGACTGGCTAGAAAACTGCGTCCTACGCTCCATACACTGTACCCTCCCCTCCCCTACCCCTTCCTTTCCCCAACCTACCCATGTCCCTAGTGTTTGTTCCCTTCCCCAGACACATGGATACACCTTGTGCTGGAAAGAGATACCTTCCGATGGGACATAGCATGTTAAGAATGTACTTGCTTGGTGCGGGAGGGACAACTCGGGTAAGCCAGAATGGCATTTCACCTGACGGTGGCAAATGAAAGGGTTGCCCCTCCATCAAGTAAAGTGTATTGGCGTCAGAAACTAGCTTACAAATGTTATGATCTACATGCTTTGGTGTTCCTAAATGCCTCCCCCTTTCCCCACATGTCTTGTATTGTGAGTTTAAATGTCTGTACTATTTAAAACTGCAAAACCTTTAAATAAAGATTATTTTAAAAAATGCGGACATCGCTAAAGTGCAAGCTCTACAGCTTGCTAGTGGGATGCAAGACTGACTTTAAAGTGGACCTGTCAGAGGCAGTGCCAGACTCCAGGGCTGGCCAACTAGGGACCTCAATGTGTGAGCCTCACCCCCCCATCGCAAACCCATTACCTTGCCGCTACGATCATTGACCGTGGCTGCATCCCTGCAAACAGCTGTAATAAAGGGATGGTTTACAGACCTCAACAAAAAAATGTTGAGGTTGAAGCACACCAAAAGAAATTAATCTGGGGAAAGAATCTTAAAGTAAGTATAAGTATGGCGTTCTGTTTTTGTAATCTACGTCAGGAAGTCAGTGACCAAAGTTATGAAAAGCAATCAATAATATAAAGATTTAATGAGTGAAACCCAGACATGTAATAATGTACATACACATAACCTAATATATATATATATATACAGTGGGGTGATACAATATCAAAGATGACCGCTAGATCAGCAGCACTCAATAGTTATATATACATAGGTATTGGTAGAATGCAAGTATATACGTATATATGTATCTTTAGCTTGCAGAGTAAAGCATTTGCAATGTCCAGGAGAGTATGTATACATATAAATCCCATATTATCAAGGCAAATATTTCATATAAATTTGAATGCAAAGTAAGGAGAAAAACAGTGATATTCTTACAAGCAGCGCCAGGTGGAAGTAACCCCTCGATGTTTCGGCTGCGTAGGCCTTTTTCAAGCCTCTATTGTATCACCCCACTATATATATATATATATATATATATATATATATATATATATATATATATATATATATATATATATGACACTAGGTTATGTGTATGTACATTATTACATATCTTAGGTTTCACTCATTAAATCTTTATATTATTGATTGCATTTCATATCCGAGTTGTTCGTTTTTCTCTTTTCATAATTTTGGACCTCAACATATATTGCAAGCTACTGTACATGGGTTTTACAAAAAAATAACTGCTCTTGCTCCTCACTTCTTTTCTACCTATAAGTCCTCTTTAAAGTGATATTAAAAAAAGTTTTTTTTTTTCACTAATAATTTTTTTTCACTAACTGGGCGCGTCGCTGCCCAGCTGGGGGCTTGGGCAATGGGACAGTCCTTTGTAAGATGATTTCAATGTTATTACAGTAAAAGTTACGTTTTATATTGGTAGTACTGGTGCTTTATGGATGAACTTTGCATTTGCTTGTGTGGGCTTAGCAGCAGCCCTGTGTTTTTGTACTCCTAGGTCTCCAAACCTTTGAGATCAGGCCTAATTAAGATGCATTTCCTTCAATACATTTTACTATTCTTCTTTAAAGTGATCCTATAGCTAGAAAGAAAGTTTGTAATCACCTTCTGCCCCAAAACAGCCTGTTTTTCCAGCAATAATATACTCCGTTAATCGGCATTGGGGGGTCAGCCTTATCAGTTACAAAACTGCTGTGACAGTTTACCTTGGAACTGAATTAATTAGCATATAGCTTCCTGTAAGAGTTGTTATGAATATTGGGCAAAGGCTTTAATAAAAAAAAAAAAAAACACAGGCCTTTTTGGGGCACTGGGCCAGGGATAGACAGGGATGCTTCCTATCTGGGTACAGGATCATTTTAAAGCATCTTTGCTATTTGTAGTCAAATGTGCTTTCAAGAGGTTGCTGCTTGTGTTAACAAAGAGAAAGCTAAGTCATTTTATTTGAAAACAAAGTAACACCTTTCATTCTTGGATTCAGGATTTAATTTTTTTCTTTCATCAGGATGTTTCTGGAATGCCAGCGCTTTGCTGCCCTACATTACAGGGAGGTGCCGGGTTTGACTATCGATTAGCTATGGCGGTACCTGATAAGTGGATTCAGGTAAGGCCATATATGTCCTTACCTCCTTTTTCTATTTTCACGAAAAAAATGTGATATTTATGATAAGGATTAGGAGTCCCAAAGCATTGTATTAGCTGACACTTTGTTAACCCTGCGTTTTCTTGCAGATTTTAAAAGAGCGTAAGGACGAGGACTGGGACATGGGGAATATTGTGTTCACGCTCGTTAACAGAAGATACAACGAGAAGTGCATCGCCTATGCCGAGAGCCACGACCAAGTAATATATATATATATTTATATATTTAACCCTTCTAGCGCCAGCTACGGAAAATTAATGTAGCTGCCTCTCCTGTAGTTAAAGGACAGCTACGTAAATTTTACGTACCTGGCTTCCCCCCTCCCCTGCTAGCGGGCAAAAAAAGAAAAAGCCACTCACCTGACCCATCTATCAACCATCTGGGTCTCCTCTTCATCCCCCACCCAGGACCCCCCCGGCTACAGGGGAGTGCCCGGAATAGGTGCCCCCCATCCGCCCGAGCTGCCAGTATTACATATAAAAAAAAGACATTTACTCACCTTGGTGTCCGATCGCTCCCGCTGGCTCTCCTCTTCTTCGGGGGGGCCTCGGCGGCTCAGCTGTCAGATGCCCGGAGAGGGATGGGCAGAGGAGAGGGGCAGGAGATCCTCTGAACTCCTGCCTCTCCCCCTCCTCTGCTTGCCGATCACCGACATCTGTCATCTCGGCGAGGGACACAGGAGCTGACAATCGGAGGTGAGTAAAGTAAAAAAAAAAAACCATTTCTTTTTTTTTTTTAATAAATAAGTTTTTACTGTGTTGTGTGTGTTTTTTTTTATACTGTTAACCCATTTGTGAACTGGTAAGGGGTCCATGAGACCCCTATATCAGTTCACAAATCTCTGGGTCTGGCGAGTCACCCGCTAGCCGCAGGCCATTAACCCCAAGCCCTCTCATTACCTGCCTTCCGAAAGCACAGAGGGGGGGCAGAATAGCCCGTGGCCATAGGCTAAGCCGGCTTGTAGCCTGCAGGGCCAGGGGCCACCAAAGCTGGCCCTTGCACCCTGTTCTACAAGCCCTGCATAGCTGGGTCCCGGGCTGGTTATGCTGGGTAAGGGGGACCATACGCCATTTATTCTAAGCATACAGTACGTCCTGCTCCAATATAATACTTACACGTGGGTAATCCTCCGCCAGAGGGCACTGTTCACTGAAGACATGCAAAAAACAGGCTCCTCCCGGCCCTTCATATACCCAGAGACCTCCCACAAATCCCCAGATTTCTCTGCAGTGCCGACTGCGAAGACATGAAGTATCACTCTTTCGCAGGTGAGCGGGGCTATTACAGCCTGCGACCCTGCGGGACTATTTTCACCCGTCCTCTTCAATAAAGATGTGCCTCCCAGCCTGGGCTGCGCTGGTCGGGTGAAGGTAGGCACCACCTCGTGTACTCACGGAGCTACGCTCCACCTACCATAGGGTAGGCGGTTTAGGCCGATGGTGAGCCTCCATTAGATGCCCCTCCCGCATTGTTGCCCGTGCCCCTCAAAGCGATAATCCCTGGGTGCAGGTCCGCTTCTCCCTCGCTTCCTCCCGTAGCTCGGGGGAAAAGAAAGGGGGGGGGGGGTTATGTGTGGCTGTCCCAGTCTAATGTTAACACGTTTAAGGCCGTTGATCTTTTATTTGAACTTGGGTGTCAGTGCCGCGCTCCTTGCTCCACATAAACCTTCTGGTTGCGCGCGTGTTTGTCCTTTCATTACATTAGTGTGCAGCCCGAGCGGCAGCATCATTCTCTAGTGTGAGAGCAATTTTCTCATTTACAGACTGAATGGCTCATCAGGTAGAGCATTTTAGATATGGTACAGAGGGTCTAAGGTTCGAGCCCAGCTCAGAATTGTATTTTACACTCTCTATGTGTGTCCTATCCACTACTGTCATGGCCGTTGCGCTGGTTAGAGCTTCGCACTCTTTGGGGGAGGCGGGGACTTGGCATGACGCGCCCCGCGTCACGGGCAGACCAGGCCCGCCCCTCGAGGTTCGCTGGGCGCCATTTTGACGGTCTTCGCGTGTGGTTGCGATCCGCCTCCTCCCTTGGTCATGTAAGTGCCCTCCTGGGCGGTTTTTGTTCCTATGAGCTGCGCATGGCACTGACACCCCCCTCTTATCCCCTTTATGTCTTTCAGACGCCAAGATTTCGGTGGCTTCCCCCGGCCTGACATATGTTATAGCGGGTTCACATAAAAAATTCTCCCACATTCCTAGCGGGTCTTGGGGCATCCAGGGTTGCCTATTGCGTAAATCCCTGCGGGCATACTGCTCAGATAATCACCATATGGAGGCATCTCAGAATTACTTACCGGGGTCCCTCGGGGACAAGCCCGGACGTGTACGGTGTGTGGCCAGCCCCATGCTGATGCTGACAGAGCACGGGTCTGCGGACCGTGTGCTGAACAGACACTGACCCTGCAATCAGGTTGCCAGTGGCTGCTCCTCACTTCAATACTCCCGTCTCCCTGGACCTAAACCTCACTCCGGAAGAGTCTCACTCGAGCGGGGATGACCAGCACGTGCCGCGCAGGCTGCCTACGGCTGAGCAGGTGCGATCTAGTTTGGCGGAGCGTATGGGCCCTGGAAAGAAGCGGTCCCTGACTCCTCCTGGCTCTCCGGTTCCTAACGAAACCGATGAATCTGCTGCTATGCAGAACCTTGATCCTCCTGATGAAGGTGAGCTATTCTCCGATTCGGGCTCCTCGGATGGGATGCCCTGGAGCCGTGATGATTCTGGCCCCGGTTCTTGGGGCCTGTGTGACACTGATGAACTACTTATAAAGATCTTTGAGGTTTTGTCAATCTCTCCTCCTGGAGAGGCTCCCAAGCCTAAGAGGGAGAGTTTCCACACAGCGACACCGCGCTTGGAATTTCTGGAACAGGAGCATTCCCAGGCTCTTATATCCAAAGAATGGGAATCACCTTGTAAACTTCAAGGGGTTCCAGGGGTCTGGGATTGGAAGTACCCTTTTCCCCCTGATGTGGTTAACTTTTGGTCAGCACCTCCCATGGTGGATGCACCAATTATAGGGGTTACTAACCCCCCCCTTCATGACTGCCCCTCATTATCGTACCCTTCGGGATGCTGAGGACCGGCGCATTGACAGACTGGCTTCCCACGCCTTTTCGTGCGCGGGGACGGCTCTGCGCCCGGTCTGTGCCGCGGCCATCACTGCGGTGGCCGCCAGGACTCTCATTAGAAAACTACTTGATCACCGACCTGGGGACCTCCCCTGGGAGGTATTTAATGCACTCTCAGACTGTGATGTCTTTGTAAGGTTTATCCTCTCAGTGCTGGATGACAACATTAAGATGTGTGCTAGAACCTCTGCCCTTGTGGTAGCTATTCGCCACCTGGTCTAGCTGCGACAGTGGGGTGCTGACGATGATACGAAAAAGGCTCTCACTGGCCTTCCTTTCAGAGGACGGCGTCTATTTGGGGCCTGTTTGGACCTTTTTGGAAAAAAGGGTAAGGCACCCCTACGCAGAAGGCCGCCTCGGCCTCCTCGGGGCAGGGACACCCCTCCCTACGTTAGTGCCAACTTTTCGGAGTGGATTTCTACCACGTGGTGGGCAGGCAACGCCCTGGGCCCTCTGGCAGGGCTAAGTCCAAATCTGCCAAGACTTCCCAAGCATGAAGGGATGCCTTAGCACCTGGCTCCCATCTGGGAGCATATCTTCTCCTTCTGGTGGTTCCAGGAGGTAGTTCCCCTGGACACAGGATAGAATTTGCTGGGCGGTCCCTCTCAGAGGTTGTCAGGGGGCTTCTAGCCCCTGTTTTCCCCTCAGAAGTTGGTGCAGGCCGTACTCGGCCTGCAGGGTCTGGGCTTACTTGCAGGTTGCCCTTAACAGAATGGGACGATGGCCTCTATGTTAACCTTTCTCTTTCCCTCAAAATGATAAGGCAGTCTGGGCCATGCTGGCCTATGGTAGGCTTGGCAATTCTACACTCACAGGTAGTCCCTGTATGATATCTCTGTCTTGGGACACAGGCGCCCTGTGCAAGGGGGGCTTCTGGCCTCCTGTGGCGTTCTAGATCCTGTTAGTTCCCCCTGTGTCTTCTGGACACCAAGACCGTTACTAGTCAGTGTTGCAGGACCAACCCTGCGGATTGGGGCCTTGTTTTTGGCCTCTCTTCCGCCCCCAGGCTACTCGCCATGGCGCGGATGGGGGTGACGTCTTTCCTTACTCCCCAATCTCTACGTCAGGCCGAGTGGGTTAGTCGGCCGGCGGTGTCCCCTGGGAGCTACTGGATGGGTGCTCAGTCACCTCAATCCCTCATGGTCCCTTATCCGCGATCTCCATTCCTTGGATTCGGTTCAGGCTTGAGCCTTTTTCCTTGGCAACAAGTGGACTCCTGGTTACGGGGGCTCTGTCCCCCTTTGCTGACATCTTACTTTCACCAGGCAGGATTGCAGCTGGTGGCCCGTTGGTGGTGTATCAGATGATGTCTTTGGGCTCTTCGGCACAGTAGGTTATTGATCCTAGATGGGGTTCCAGCACCCCGGGAGCTAGGTCTGTGCTCATTTCCCCTTTGGTACGGTGATTCCTCTTGAGCTGGTTATATTCAAGGACCCTGTCAGGGGGGCACCCCCTTCTTTGCTCCAAAACCCCCCGTGGTTCCTAGGTAGGGTCCCTTAGAGGGTCCATCTTACCTACTGGCTTTGTTAAAACAACGAGCCTTCAGTTGACTCTATACTGCTGGACTTCTCCTCTTTAGGACCTGTCTATTTGGGGACTCTTGGCCTGTTGGAAGACAATGGCCTGATTTATTATTGGTCTGGAGCTTGAAGCAGGATGATTCTCCTGGAAGGTTCCTGATCCTGATCTGGGTGGGGGTCTACGCCCCCTGCTCCTCAGTGGTATTTGCTCCAATGGATGTCTTTCAGTGGCAGATTGTGCTATCCTGGTGTCCCTCTGAGAGGCAACTAGTGTGGCTCTGTTGGGTCTCGCTTATATCACAGGGACTCTGCCCTTGTTTTTACTGTCCCAGAAAATTCTGACTCTGGTCATGAGGGCTTAGTAAATTTATGTCTAGACTTTCTATTTTATATGTCTTCTCTTCATTCACCCTGCTATGTGGGGTTCTGCGCACGGTCGTGCTGAAAAGAGACCCGTGAGATTGATGGCCCCTGGGTGGCCTAGTGAACTGTGGTTCGCAGATGCTTCTGCTGAGGTCAGCGGACCTGTATGCTCTCTCAGGAGTGCGGTTCTGCCCTTGTCAGGCTCCTTCTTATGTCGTCCCAATCTACAGACTCTAGTCTGGGGCTTGACAGCTGATTCATTCACCCCTTGGAGACGGGCTTATCTTCTGGGTGACTTGGTATATTGGGGGCTAGGAGCAAGCTTCCTTGGCTTCCTCTTCCTCCGTCTATTGGGGGTTATGGTGTACCCATATTGATTGGCATGAGTCTTGGTCTCTCCCCTGTTGGACGTTCTCGGTTCCCAGGGTTCTAGAGTTGTTACAGCATAGGTTGGGGTTGGCTCCCCATCTAGGTACTCTGAAGGTTCAGGTTCTGTCCTGTCTGCCTTCCTGTAGAAGTCTGGTTCTGTCTTCCTTGTTAGGAGTTCTCTTGGGGATTGTTCAGGGGCATCTCCCAAGTAGTTCTATGGTCCCCACACCATGATGTGGTGGTATTCCGCCTTACACCGGACCCTTTTGTCCAAGGTGGTGTTTTATGATCATTATTTAAGTCCTTTTAGTCTGCCTATAGGCCTTATTCTTATTAATGCTGAAGTAAGGGGTCTACATTCCCTCAACAGATGTTGAAATTTTCCTGGTTGTTTCTTGTCCCTTAGGGGGACTGATGCCCTTTGGGGTCTGTGGGCGCCTCCATATGTATGCGCCTGATCTTGTTTGCTTCCAGGGCCTATGCGCCCTTTGGACTGATCTTACTTGGATGGTTTGCCTTCCTGGTCCTGAGTAAAGGTTTCGGCTTCTTGCTGATCCTTGTTAGTGAAGGGGTCTGTATACCCGCCTGTCTTGCGGGAGACCAGTTTTTATTTCCCCGTTGGGGAGAGTTCTAAGTTTTACCGAGGCTTCTGTTGCCTCTGGGCTGGTTAGGCCGTTACATTGGCCTATTCCTTTAAGGGGGGAAGAATCTCCCTCTCTCTTTTGATTCCGTTCTATTGGTGTTTGGGTACCTTTGGCCCTTCAGCACCAGGTTTTCTGTTGAATAAGTTGCTAGACCGCTGCTTGTTTCTGTTCAATACCTTTTCAAAGGTTTTGTTATGGGATTGACGTTCGTACTTGGTTGCAAAGTTTTGCAGGTGACAGCGCCTTTACTGTCTGCTGTGCCTTTTTTGTTGGGGATCCCACCCTACTTTATGGACACTGCTATTGGATGTCCCACGTGTAAATATTGTATTGGAGCAGGACGTACTGTATGCTTAGAATAATACAATTCTGTGAAATACTCACTTGTAGAATTGGTATTATACGCATACAGTACGTCCTGCTCCACCCCACCCTGGTTTTACATTTTCTGGATCCCCTGTTGGTGATTGTTATCATTACTATTGTTACCAGTTGGCGGTTGGTTTCTACCGGCTTCTTTTCTCACTGCTTTTCAGTACTGGGGATTTGTGGGAGGTCCCTGGGTATATGAAGGGCCGGGAGGAGCCTGTTTTTTGCATGTCTGCAGTGAACAGCGCCCTCTGGCGGAGGATTACCCACGTGTAAGTATTATATTGGAGCAGGACGTACTGTATGCGTATAATACCAATTCTACAGGTGAGTATTTCACAGAATTGTATTTTTTTCTTTACCTGCCTCCCCAAAGCCCAGAGGGGGGGCAGAATAGCCCATGGGCATAGGCTATGCCAGCTTGTAGCCTACAGGGCGGGGGCCACCAAAGATGTCCCCTGTTCTACAAGCCCTGCATAGCTGTTCATGGGCTTGTTATGCTGGGTAGGGGAGACCTCACACCATTTTTATTCTTAGTATACAGTACGTCCTGCTCCAGATAAGATTCATTACACATGGGAATTACCTCCGCCAGATGGCGCTGGACTGCAGAGACAGCGAAATTGGCTCCTCCCGGCCCCTCAAATACCCGGGACCTCCCACAAATCCCCAGATCTTCTCTGCAGTCTGGACTGCGAAGGACAAGAAGATGTCTCTCTCTTCTCGCAGGTGAGCGGGGCTATTAGCCTGCGGCCCTGTAGGACTATTCCCACCCTTTCCATTATTAATTTGCCTCCCAGCATTGGCTGCGCTGGTTGGGTGATGGTAGGCAGCACCGCTGTCAAGTGCTTAGGAGCGCTGCTCCACCGCAATCCCCCACCAAAGGGTAGGCGGTATAGGCATATGGTGAGCCTCTATGGGATTCCCCTATTGCCCCTTGCCCCTGTCTATTGGTGGGCCCTATGTTAAGTGGCCGCTGCCCTCCCTCGCTCTCCCTTGTAGCTCTCTGGGTGGGGGGGGGGGTATGTGAATTTGCCTTGGTGCTTCACTGTATTTTGCTTTTCTGGTTGGTGTCAGTCGCCGCGCTGACTTGGTTGCACTGGTTGCTTTTTTAAATTTGCCGCCGCGCACGCTTACACCCCCCCCAAGATTCATCAGATCCCAGATTTCTCAGGACCCTGTGTCAGCTCAGGCTCTAGTGCTGGCGGTGCAAAGCCTTCTGGAGCTGGGGGTCATCTGTCGGGTCCCTTTACGAGAAAGGGGAAAGGGCTTCTATTCCAACCTTTTCACAGTGCCCAAAAGAGATGGGTCAGTCAGGTCCATCCTGGACTTGAAAATCCTCAACAAATTTGTCAGGTGCAGGCGCTTTCGCATGGAAACTCTGCGCTCTGCCATCAGTTCCCTGCGTCCAGGGGACTTTATGACGTCTGTGGACATCAAAGATGCTTATCTGCATATTCCTGTGTTTTCAGGTCATCAAAGGTTCCTCAGGTTCGCTCTGGAGGATCAACACTACCTTACATTTGCAGATCTTTTCTGGCCCCCTCCTGGTAAACGGTCACCATGGATGCCAGTCTGACAGGTTGGGGGGGTTTCTGGAAGTCCCTGCAGTTCCAAGGGCGGTGGGGCCCTCAGGAGGCCCACACACCTATCAACAGTCTGGAACTGCGGGCAATCAGGTTGGTTCTGACTCAGCTGACTCATCACCTTCGGGGCCTGACTGCCAGACGGCAGTTGCCTACATCAATCATCAGGGAGGGACCCGGAGCAAGAGGGCCCTCCAGGAAGTGTCTCTAAACCTGGCCTGGGCAGAGGACAATGTTCCCTGCATATCAGCTGTGTACATCCCGGGGGTGGAGAATCTGCAGGCAGACTCTCTGAGCAGGGGGACCTCTCGCCTGGGAGAATGGTCCCTCTGCAACAGGGTGCTTCAATTTCTGTGTCACCGTTGGGGCCAACCAGATGTGGATTTGTTTGGGTCCCGTCACAATCACAAGCTCCCGGCCTTTGTCTCCCTGTCCCAGGATTCTCTGGCCTTGGCCCCAGATACTCTAGTAATGTCATGGCAGGACTTTCAGCTCCTGTATGTCTTTCATCCATTCCCCCTGTTAGGCAGGGTTCTGCGCAAGATAGCTCTGGAGGGGGTGCTAGCAATACTGGTGGCCCCCAGGTGGCCAAAAAGAGTGTGGTTCACAGACGTGGTGCAGCTCGCAGTAGATCAGTACGCTCCTCCCAGGGTGCCAGACCTGCTCACTCAGGGTCACTTACGCCATCCCAATTTACAAACTCTGGCTTTGACGGCTTGGCTGCTGAAACCTCCATCTTGATGGAGAAGGGGCTGTCTCATGATACCATGATAAAGGCTAGGAAGAAGTCTTCTTCTTCCATTTACTATAGGGTTTGGCATGCCTACATTGACTGGTGTGAGTCTAAGTCTCTTCCCTGTCGTGTGTTCTCTATTCCCAGGATCCTGGAGTTCCTGCAGCATTGGTTGGAGGTGGGGCTCCAACTCAGTACTCTGAAGAGTCATGTTTCTGCCCTGGCTGTTTTCTTCCAGAAGTCCTTTGTCCAGCATTCTCTGATCAGGACTTTTTTGCAGGGGGTTACTCATGTGCGTCCCCCACGTAAGCCTATGTTGCCTGTTTGGGATTTGAACTTGGTCTTGTCTGCCTTGCATGGTGCTCCCTTTAAACCTGTGCAGGAGGCTGCCCTGGCCATTCTTACTCTCAAGGTTGTCTTTTTGGTGGCTATCACCTCTGTTAGGCGTGTTTCTGAGTTGGCGGCGCTTTCCATCCAGCCCCCCTACTTTGAGAGACACCAGGACAAGGTGGTGTTTCGCTTCAAGCCAGATTTTCTGCCTAAGGTTGTGTCTGCCTTTCATTTGAATCAGACATTGTTCTTCCTTCCTTGTGCCCTAATCCTAGTAATCCTAAGGAGAGGGTCTTGCATTCTTTGGATGTGGTTAGGTGCCTGAAGTACTATCTGGTGGCTACTGCACCTTTCAGGAAAACTGATGCTCTTTTTGTGGTCCCTTCTGGTCCTAGGAAGGGTTTGGCACCTGCCAAGTCTACTATCAGCAAATGGATCCGTCAGGCTGTGATTCAGGCCTATTCTGCTAAGGGGAAGAATCCTCCCTTCCGCCTTACTGCTCACTCCACTCGTGCTATTGGTGCCTCTTGGGCCTTCCAGCACCAGGCTTCTGTTGAACAAGTTTGCAAGGCCGCTACTTGGACTTCTGTTCGTACCTTTTTTAAAGTTTTACAAGGTTGATGTTAGGGCCTCAGCTGATGCTGCTTTTGGCCGCAAGGTTCTGCAGGCGGCAGTGATCTGACCTGTCTGTTGTTACCTTTGGGGATCCCACCCTACTTTATGGACACTGCTATTGGATGTCCCATGTGTAATGAATCTTATCTGGAGCAGGACGTACTGTATACTAAGAATAATACAATTCTGTGATTACTCACCTGTAGAATTGATATTATGAGTATACAGTACGTCCTGCTCCACCCCACCCTTGGTTTTGCATTATCCTGGATCCCCTGTATGCCGATTGTTATCATTGTTATAGTTACCAGTTTGGTTGTGTTTTAATTCTCCCGGCTTCTCGTTAACTGCTTGTGAATGCTTGGGATTTGTGGGAGGTCCCGGGTATTTGAGGGGTCGGGATGAGCCAATTTAGCTGGCTCTGCAGTCCAGCGCCATCTGGCGGAGGTAATTCCCATCTGTAATGAATCTTATCTGGAGCAGGACGTACTATATACTCATAATATCAATTCTACAGGTGAGTAATCACAGAATTGTATTTCTAATTTTATTTAACTCTTTATTGTGTGGATATTAGTTGTATTTTATGTCTAAATGTTATAAAGTGCTCTTTTCAGCTTGGGGGGGGGGGGGCTCTGAACAGAAACGGGGGGCTACCGATACATATGTGGTACCGTTGTAATCGGGAGAAATGGGGCTTTCACATGCAATATGGTTTTCTTCAATAAAATAAATGGTTTATTTAAAATTAATTAGACAATTTTAATTTTTTTATTTTTTTTTCGAAAATATTTTTAGAACAGTAAAAAAAATTACAAACAAGACATTTAATTTTAAAGCCTAAACTCTGCCACAAAAATATATCTAATGTTTTTGGAAATTCCAGCAAAAATCACAGTTAAACATGGAACAAAAATGTTGAAAAATGACCTGTCAACAGAGGGTGACAAAATCTCAAGTCGGGTGGCAATTAAAAGGGTTAAAATTATCTCATATCTCATGTTTTCTTATTTGTATATTGATATTTTAGGAAAGTTTTTTTTTAAAGGGTTTTTTTATTCAGCTTTTTTATACATTTTTAGGGAAACCCTGTGCAACTTAAGAATTCTTCAGGTGATTACTTCCAGAAAGATGAGCCCACTACAAAAATGCCAGGTATGCCTAGAAAGCTTAACAGGTGTACTTTCAGGGAATATATGGTTTATGGGGGATATTCCAAATGTAAAGGGTTGTTTTGATAGAAAAAGCGCAAGATGCGCTGGTGTCTGCAGAGCTGAAATTTTGAAGTAAAAATACCGTTACGCACATGCTTTACTTTGGGATGTTTGATAACTCTTCCCTTGACAGAACCTATGCATGTTGGGTATTGTTCTGTTTGGGGGATGTTGCTTTCAGATTTAACTTGTTTTTTCCTGCTTGCATATAGTTTGTTTAGGAAAATGTGGCTTTGATTTTGCTTTTCTATTCTTTTTTTAGGGAAACCCTGGGCAACCAAAGAATTCATTGAGGGATTGCTTCCTAAAAACTGCACCTATGTCAACAAGTCTGGTATGTCTAGAAAGCTTGAGGCGTGTACTTACAGAGAATATATAGTTTGGGGGTATTTCAAATGTAAAGGGTTGTTTTTCTTGAAAAACTGCAAGGTACGCTTAGCGCCTAGCACAGTTGTATTTTTTCTGAAAATCTCCTAAAGCTCTGTTTCAGTTTGGGGAGTCTCCTGGGCAGGAAAGGGTGTCTATCCATACACATGTGGTACCTCTGTAATTGTGAGAAATCGGCATTTCACACGCAATAAGATTTTATTGACAAACTTACAATTTCTATTACAAAAAAAACTACAAATTGTAAAAAATAGATTTTTTTTTTTTTTTTTTTTTGCACATATTTCACCCAAAAATATTGAGAATACACCTAAAAAATGACAAAAAAGACATGTTCAGGTTAAAGCCCAGACTCTGCTAAAAAAAAATATATAATTGCCCTGGGAAATCCCTGAAAATCCCTTCAAAAATCACAGTTGAATATGTGGAGCGCAAAATATTGCAAAATGATCTAGCAACAAAGTGTGACAAAATCCCCAGATAGGCTGGCAGTTAAAGGGTTAAATATAAAATACCATTTTATTTGAACTGCAAAGATATCTAATCCAAGCCTGTTATTTGTGTAAGAGATCTGTATCACACATTCAAAAGTGAGTCATTATTGCAATAATAGGATTAATGGGAATGTCTTCTTTCGATAGTATGCCCTCAAGGTGCTGAGCTCATCTACCCTATTTTCTAGAAATGAAGTCCATACCTTCGCAATGCTTCTGAGCCGGTCCCAGGGGCACTGACGGCAACCACACAGAAAGGGACAAAGCGCCAACCCGCAGCTCCGTGCACCTGTCTGCCACCCATTTAAGTGAATGGGCAGAAGGAGCATGGAGCTAGGGGATCCCACTTTGTCCCTTTCTGTGCCACCCCCTCGGGAGCTTCGCTAAAGTGTGGCAAAGGTAATGTATTTATTCCAAGTATACAGCACGTCCTGTTCCTGTTCCATATTCCTTACACATGGGTTATAGATCCACAAGATGGCGCTGGACTGCAGAAAAAGACTTGTGGCCACTCCCGCCCCTTAAATAGCCAGGGACCTCCCACTTATTCCCAGTTCTTTTCTGCAGTCTGGACTGCGAAGATAGAAGATGGCTCTCTACTCTGCACAGGTGAGTGGGGCTTTTTAGCCTGCGGCCCTGCAGGACTATTCACACCCGTTCCGAACCCACTGCCTCCCAGCCTCAGCTGACCGGTTCGGGTGAAGGTAGGTTTAGCACCAGGGTCAGGTGCTGAGGAGCGCTGCTCCTACCGCAGTCCCTGCTCTGACAGGGTAGGCGGTTAGGCTTATGGTGAGCCTTGTGGGATGCCCCCCCCCTGCACTATGGGGTTTTGCTTTAACCCAGGTCTCTCTAGGTGCCCTTCCTCCCTTCTCCTATATTCTTAGTATACAGTACGTCCTGCTCCAGATAGAATACTTACATTCGGGTACTACTCTGCCAGATGGCGCTGGACTGCAGAGAAATCGAAAATAGGCTCCTCCCAGCCCCTCAAATACCCAGGGACCTCCCACAATCCCCAGATTGTCTCTGCAGTCTGGACTGCGAAGGACAAGAAGATGGCTCTCTCTGCTCGCAGGTGAGCGGGGCTATTAGCCTGCGGCCATGTAGGACTATTCCCACCCGTTCCATCAGTAATTGCCTCCCAGCCTTGGCTGCGCTGGTCGGGTGATGGTAGGCAGCACCACTGTTAGGTGCTTAGGAGGGCTGCTCTACCGCAATCCCCCACCAAAGGGTAGGTGGTACAGGCATATGGTGAGCCTCTATGGGATGCCCCTCCCGCACTATTGCCCCTTGCCCCTGTCTATCGGTGGGCCCTATGTTAAGTGGCCGCTGTCCTCCCTCACTCTCCTTGTAGCCTTCGGGGGGAAAGAGGGGGGGGGGGTGTGTGTATGTATATACGTGTATTGGCTTTTATGCTTCATTACATTATGCTTTGTGTCAGCCGCCGCGCTGACTTGTGTTACATTTATTATACTTGAAATTGCCGCCGCCAGCGTTACCTCAGGCGCCGGTGCGTCGTCATTGGCTGCTTGTCACGTGTTGGCTTCGCACTCTTCGGAGGGGGGGGGGCGAGGCCTGTCTTTGGCGCTCATGCAGGCCCGCCCCTCGAGGTATACCGACGCCATTTTGTTTGCTTGGTTCCGGCTTCTGCGTGACGGGCTTCTACCTACCGCGGTCCGTGAGTGCCCTCGCGGGCGGCTTTATTATCGCTTTTAATTATTGTTTGCTTACGGCTCCCTTTGATTATGTCTTTCAGACGGGTGAACCCCTTGGCTTCTCCCGGCCCTCTTTTAGTTGGTTAACTTGTGAGGCCTAGTGTAATTACTCCCACTTCCCTAGCAGGTTATTAGGGCATCCCGGGTTGCTGTATAGCGTTAATCCCTATCGGCCTATTGTGCCGCTATAATCACCATATGGAGGCATCTCAGGATAATGTGACTGGGGTTCCTTCGGGACAAGCCCGGCTGTGTGTAGCTTGTGGGGAGTCTCATGTTGACGCTGACAAGGCGCGGGTCTGTGTACCCTGTGCCAAACAGGTGCTTGAACTTCAATCTGGTCTTCCAGTGGCTGACTCTGCGATTCGTTTCGCCTCACCTACTCCCCCAAGCTTAAATCTCACTCCCATTGAATTGCATACAAGTGGGGATTCTCAGCCTGATGTGTCTTCTAGACTGGCTAGTGTTGAGAAGTTAATTGCTAATGCCTTGGCGCATGAGGCCCCTGCAAAAAAGCGGCACTTAAAGCCTGATGTCACTCTTTTCCCTATGGAAGCTGATGAGTTTTTGCAACTATCTAGCTACACCCCTTTGGAGGAAGGGGAGCTATTCTCCGACTCAGGGTCCTCTGACGAGAGGCCCAGGGGTCATGACGATTCTGGCTCTGACCCCTGGGCCCCGGATGATACTGATAGATTGTTGGCCCAGATTTTTGAGGTTCTGTCTATTTCCCCCCGTTGCGGCTCCCAGGCAAAGGGGGAAACTTTTTCATACTGCTTGGAATTTCCTGAGCAAGCACATTTCAATAACCTTGTGCTCAAGGAATGGGAACGTCCCAGTAGACTTCCCGGTGTACCTAAGTATCCCTTTCCTGCTGATGTGGTAAAGTGTTGGTCATCCCCTCCCGAAGTTCTAGGGTTATCTAACACCTCTGTCATGCACTCCCCTGACTCTACTACCCTTCGGGGTGCTGAGGACCGACACATTGACCAGCTGGCGTCCCATGCCTTTGCATGTGTGGGGACGGCGCTGCGCCCGGTCTGTGCCTTGGCCATTACGGCTGTGGCTATTAGGACCCTGCTTGATAGTGCCCCTGATGATTTGCCTTGTGAGGTGTTTAATGCACTCTCTAGTTGTGATGTTTTTGTGAATTTTGTCCTCTCTGCCTTGGATGACACCATTTGAATGTGTGCCAGAACCTCTGCCCTTGTGGTGGCTATACGCAGCTCGGTTTGGCTGCGCCAGTGGGCTGCTGACAACGCTGCCAAGAAGGCCCTCACTGGTTTTCCCTTCAAAGGACTACGCCTGTTTGGGGACCGCCTGGACCTATTTGCTAAGCGAGGCAGGTTACCCCAGCGCAGGCGGCGGTCTCGGCCCTTTCGGGGTCAGGGCTCCTTTTCCTCCCCCTATCGTGGTGCTAGACAAGGGAGGGGGGTTTCCTTTACTGGGGCCCGAGGAGACTTCTGGGGTAGTGGCAGAGGACGTGGACGTCCTGGCTCCTCCTGGGGCTCCAAGCTTAAGTCCTCTCCCAAGCCCCCTTAGGCATGATGGGGCGCCCTCACCCATCTGGGTGGGGGGGCGGCTTCAGCACTTTGCTCACGTCTGGAGGCTTCATATCTCAGACCGGTGGATTCAGGAGGTAGTGTCCTCCGGTTACAAGATAGAGTTTGCTGTCTGCCCTCCCCCAAGGTTCATCAGCTCCCGGATTCCTCAGGACCCTGTGTCAGCTCAGGATCTAGTGCAGGCAGTGCAAAGCCTCCTGGAGCTGGGGGTCATCTGCAAGGTTCCTTTAAGAGAAAAAGGCAAGGGCTTCTATTCCAACCTCTTCACAGTGCCCAAAAAGTCAGGCCCATCCTGGACTTGAAGATCCTTTCTGACAAATTTGTCAGGAGCAGGCGCTTTCGCATGGAAACTCTGCGCTCTGCCATCAGTTCCCTGCACCCAGGGGATTTCATGACCTCTGTGGACATTAAAGATGCTTACCTTCATATTCCTGTATTTCCAGGTCATCAAAGGTTCCTCAGGTTCGCTCTAGAGGATCAACACTACCAATTTGGGGCATTGCCCTTTGGTCTCACTTCAGCTCCCAGGGTGTTCACCAAGGTGCTGGCAGGAGTGATGTCTCTGCTCAGGTTTCAGGGCATCCGCGTGCTGGCTTATCTGGACGACATTCTCATCACCTCCCAGTCTCTACATCAGGCAGAATTGGATACTCAGCTGGTGGTGTCCACCCTGGAGTCATTTGGATCGGTGATCAAACACCCCAAGTCCTCTCTGTCCCCCTCCTTGGTGACTTCATTCCTGGGAATGAATCTGGATACAGTTCAGGCAAGGATATTCTAAGTATGTCACACACCCCGCTTCAGATAGTCATTACACTTGGGTTATACTGACCTGTAGATGGCAATCTTGCAGAGATGTCAATAAAAAAGGAAGACCCTCCCGGTCCATGAATACCTGGTACCTCCCACTCATTCCCCAGTCTTTCATCTCTGCAGACGGCGAGCAGGTCAGAAGATGGATGTCTCCTCCTTGCAGGTAGCCGGGATAACTCCCGGCCCCTCTATTGAGTCTATTTCTGTCCGGATCCCTTTTAACTGATTTTACTTTGCCTCCCAGCACAGGCTGCTGGTTCGGACAATGGTAGATGGCACCTTATGGTGCTTAGGAGCTACGCTCCACGGTGAGACCCCATACCAAGGGGTAGGCGGTTAGCCGGGTTGGTGATCCCGGCTTGGGATGCCCTGTCCCTTGGCCTCCCACCCTAGCGTGGATTCCCCCTCTCCCGGATACCCTTAGAGGGGGGGGCCTTGTCCCTTGAGGGCTTAAATGTTGTTGGGTCCTTTATTGTATGTGTGGAGTTTGTGTGGGCACTCAGTCACAGTGTGTGTGTGTGGGTGCTTGTTTTGTGTCACTGTACTTAAGCACGGCGGTACCGCGGCGCCGGTCGCCTCGTGCGCTGATGGCGGCGGGGGAGCTTCTTCCCCTCAGGTTCGGGGGGCGGGGCTGGGTGTCTGCGCGATCGGCTACGGCCCGCCCCCCTGCTGCTGGCGCCGCTGTTTTTAGTTCCCGGCTACTGGCTGGGAGCGAAAGGGGAGGGGTGGGGCCGGGCGCGGTTCTTGCACGAACCGCGCCGACCCGCCCTCCTTCTACCACTGATTACTTGCTTTTCTCCTTCCTACGCTTGTGTGCGTGTGTGACGGTCGGCTGTCTTTTTGGTCGGTGAGTGGCCCTTGGGGGCCCCATTAGTTTTTGTATATATACTGCAGGGGCACACAGCTCAGGTTGCCATGCTGAGCTCTCCGCTCCGGAGCCCACACTGAACCCTGTATCCTCTGTGCGCGCCGCTCACCCTTGAAGGAACAAAGTTGTGGTCTCCATTAGTTTTTGTATATATCCATGCCCCTTGTGTGGTTGTCTGCTATGCTTGTCTGTTGACATTATTGGACATTTACTTGTATGGGGTCTGATTGCTGTGCCTGTCTTTTGTCTTCCAGGTGGACCCTTGTTACTATTAAAGGGGGGTTCTCCCGGTCCTGGGGTCCCTGGTGCTAAAATTGTTTCCTGGAAAATTCCTCCCACGCAGGACTAAAAGGGGCATCCCGGATAGCATTGCTGCGTAATTTCCTCTGGTCATTGTGACTAATTATATAAAAAATCACCATATGGAGGCTCCGGATACAGGACCTGGGCTCCCCTCGGGGCAATCCAGGTAGTGTTTGCGGTGTGGGGTATCCCTTTCGGGGGATGATATATTTCTTTGTGTACCATGTGCGCAGCGGACTATTACGTGGCAGTCCGGATCTCCAGCGTCCGGTTCTGCTCCGCCGGTCTCTTCTCCTACTCCCCCCCCCCCCCCCCCCCGTCTGATCCGTACCCCATGTGACGTTGTCATGGGTGGGGAGTCGCATTCTGAGGTGTGCACCAGATTGGCCAATCTTGAAAAAAAAATTTCTAGTGCTGTGGCCAGAAAGGCCCCGGCTAAGAGAAAACATTTGTCTACAGCCACGCAGGCCTTTGATTTGGATGAGTTTGACTCTCTGGACTGGTCCGATTGCCCCCCGCTAGAGGAGGGGGAGCTGTTTGAGGAGTCAGATGGGTCTGATGATCAGCAGTTTGTTGGTGCTGATACTGAGCAGGGTCAGGGGGATTCGTTGGATACCTCTAAGGTCCTGGCTCATATGTTTGAAGTCTTGGCTATTTCTCCTCCTGAAGCGGCTCCTCCGCAAAAGGGGGAGTTCTTTGAGGTGACCAAGCCGCGCTTGGAATTCCCTTATCAAAAGCATTTTGATGGCATTTTTCTCATTTTGATGGCATTTTTCTCAAAGAATGGGAGAGGCCTACTCGACTTCCAGGTGTTCCTCCGGGTTGGGATAAACAATATCCCTTTCTAGTGGACGCGGTGAAGCACTGGTCGTCCCCTCCTGAGGTGGATGCTCCTGTTTTGGGGTTGTCTAGCACCTCCATTTTGCATTCTCTGGACTGTACTACCCTCAAGGATGGTGAGCATAAACGCATTGACCAGATGGCTTGTCATGGTTTTGCCAGTGTTGGGTCGGCCTTGCGGCCTGTTTGTGCTTTGGCGCTCTTATTGGTAGCTGCCAGGTCGGTTGTTAGAGAACTGTTGACTACTTCCGGGCCTGACCCGGATAGTGAGGAGTTCACCGCCCTTAAGTGGTGTGAGTTGTTTTTGTCATTTGTACTAGCCGCCTTGGATGACACATTGGTGATGTGTAGTAGAACTTCGGCCTTGCTTGTGGCTATCCTGCGGTCGGTTTGGTTGCGCCAGTGGGCGGCTGATTTTGTGTCCAAAAAGTCGCTTATGGCCATTCCCTTTGTGAGGTTGTGGCTCTTTGGAGAAAAATTGGATTCGGTTGCAAAGGGTGGTAAGTTACCTCAGCGTAAGAAGCAGCGTCGTCCCTTTCGGGGGGCAGCTTCCTTCACTCCTTCCTTTCGTAGGGCCAGAGTTGGCAGGGGATTGGCCTTCCCCTCATCCAGAGGTGATTCTTGGAACCGGGGCAGGGGTCGTGCCCGTCCAGGACACAGCTGGGGCTCTAAGCCTAAGGCCGCTGCCAAGCCGGCTCAGCAATGAGGGAGCGCCCTCACCCTTGCGGGTGGGGGGACGGCTGCAACTCTTCTCCCGGGTCTGGGACCAAGAGGTCTCGGGCAGATGGATTCGGGAAGTGGTGTCTTCCGGTTACAAGCTGGAGTTCGAGTTCCGGCCCCCTCCCAGATTCTTCAGGTCTCGGGTAACTTCAGATCCTCTGGCCACGCAGGGGCTCCGGGCGGCAGTAGCAAATCTTCTGGACATGGCTGTCATTTGCCCGGTGCCTCCCTCGGACCGGGGCCTGGGCTACTATTCCAATCTGTTCACGGTGCCCAAGAAGGAAGGTTCCGTTCGTCCCATTCTGGATCTGAAGTTACTCAACAGGTTCGTCCGTCCCCGGAAGTTCCGCATGGAAATTCTGCGTTCGGCCATCTATTCACTTCGTCAAGGGGACTTCATGACGTCCATAGACAACAAGGATGCTTACCTGCATATTCCAATCTCTCCGGCACACCAGAGATTTCTCAGGTTCTTTGTAGAAAATCGCCATTTTCAGTTTGTGGCTCCTCCGTTTGGCCTTACCTCGGCTCCAAGGGTTTTCACCAAGGTGCTAGCAGGGGTGATGGCCCTCCTCAGAGCCCAGGGTATCCGCATCGTGCCTTATGTTGGCGATCTTCTTATTGTGGCTTCCTCTCTCAGGGTAGCCACCCTGGAGAGATTCGGCTGGGTGATCAACTATCCCAAGTCCTGTCTCTCTTCCTCCAGGGTGGTGGAGTTCCTGGGAATGTCTCTGGATACTTCTCGGGCCAGGGGGTTCCTCCCCCGGCCCAAGGTTCTTCTGATTCAGGAATTGACTCAGCGTCTCCTATCCATCCCACGCCCGTCCATTCGGCTGGGGATGCGACTGGTGGGATTGATGGTGGCATCATTCGAGGCGGTTCCCTTTGCCCAGTTTCACACAAGGACGCTCCAGCTCCATCTCTTGGCGGCCTGGGACGGGTCCCCGCTGTTATTGGATCAGTCTTTTCTGATGTCCCCCCGGGTGCGGCATTCCCTTCGATGGTGGCTGGAACCAAGCAATCTGACGAGGGGCAGATCCTTTCTGACCCCTCATTGGGAGACGGTCACCACGGATGCCAGCCTGTCAGGTTGGGGGGGATTTTGGAAGGATCTTCAGTTTCAGGGACTGTGGGGGCCTCAGGAGGCTCACGATCCCATCAATGTTCTGGAGCTGAGAGCCATCAGGTTGGTTCTGGCTCACTTGACTCATCAGTTACAGGGATTACCGGTTCAAGTTATTTCGGACAATCGGACGGCGGTCGCCTACATCAATCACCATGGAGGGACTCGCAGCAGGCGTGCCCTCGGGGAAGTGACTTTGATCCTGGCTTGGGCAGAGAGCAATGTCCCATGCATCTCGGCGGTGTACATTCCGGGAGTGGAGAACACGGAGGCGGACTCCCTGAGCAGGTGCTCATCTCGCCAGGGGGAATGGTCACTCAGCCCCAAGGTGTTTCGGTCGCTTTGCCACCGGTGGGGAACTCCGGAGGTGGACCTCTTTGCGTCTCGTCACAATCACAAGCTTCCGGCATTTGTGTCTCTCTCGCTGGATCCACTGGCTCTGGCAGCGGATGCCATGTCTCTGAACTGGAGGGATCTGGGGTTTCTGTACCTGTTCCCTCCATTTCCCATGGTGGGCAAAGTGGTGCGCAAGCTGGCCCTAGAGGGCGCGTCAGCAATTCTGGTGGCTCCAAGATGGCCAAGACAGGTTTGGTTCGCAGACGTGGTAAGGTTGGCGGCGGATCAGTTAGATCTGCCCCTTCTGCCGGATCTGCTCACTCAGGGTCCACTGCTCTACCCCAATTTACCAACGCTGGCTTTGACGGCATGGCTGCTGAAACCTCCATCTTGAAGGAGGAAGGTCATTCAGACTCTGGTTAGGGCTAGAAAGAAGTCTTCCTCTGCCATCTACTATAGGATTTGGAGGTCTTATATTGATTGGTGTGAGGTCCGGGCCTTGCATTGCAGGGTCTTTTCTATCCCTAGGGTTTTGGAATTTCTGCAACATGGTCTGGACCTGGCTTTGCAGCTTAGTACGCTGAAAGGGCACGTTTCTGCCCTGGCGGTTTTCTTTCAAAAGTCTTTTGCTCTTCATCCTCTGGTTAAGACCTTTTTCCAGGGGGTTACGCATGTGCGGCCTCCTAGGAAGCCTTTTCTCCCAGTTTGGGATTTGAATTTGGTTCTTTCTGCTTTTCAGGGTCCTCATTTTGAACCTTTGCAGGATATTGCTCTTTCTACGCTTGCTCAGAAGGTTGCGTTTCTGGTTGCCATCACTTCTGTTCGGCGTGTATCGGAGTTGGCGGCTTTGTCCATTCAGGCTCCTTACTTTGAGAGGCATCAGGACAAGGTGGTTTTCCGCTTTAAGCCAGATTTCCTTCCTAAGGTGGTTTCTGCCTTCCATCTTAATCAGGACATTGTTCTACCCCCCTTGTCTCCTAAGCCCAGCAATGACAAGGAGAGGGTTTTGCATTCTCTGGATGTGGTTCGCTGTGTGAAGTACTATTTGGTGGCTACTTCTTCCTTTCGTAGGACTGACGCCCTTTTTGTTTGGCTCCCGCCAAGTCTTCTATTAGTAAATGGATTCGCCAGGCCATTGTTGGGGTCTATTCTGCCAAGGGGAAGGTTCCCCCTTTTCGTGTTACTGCTCATTCTACTCGGGCCGTTGGGGCGTCCTGGGCTTTCCAGCACCAGGCCTCTGTTGAGTAAGTTTGTAAGGCTGCTACTTGGTCTTCCGTTCATACTTTTTCCAAGTTTTACAAGGTTGATGTTCGGGCCTCAGCGGATGCTGTTTTTGGCCGCAAAGTTCTGCAAGCTGCAGTGGTTTAAGTTGGTACATTATTGCCTTGTTTTGGATCCCCGCCCTTTATGGACACTGCTATTAGATGTCCCAAGTGTAATGAATATCTGAAGCGGGGTGTGTGACATACTTAGAATAATACCATTTTGTGAATACTCACCTGTAAAATGGGTATTATAAGTATGTCACACACCCCGCTTCACCCTGCCCTTTGGTATTTTGGATCCTTTATATGGTGAACCTTTCTTACTGTTACTGGTTATTTTGGCTCTTCCTGGTCCCTTTGTTTCCTTACTGTTGTTTTAATACTGGGGAATGAGTGGGAGGTACCAGGTATTTATGGACCGGGAGGGTCTTCCTTTTTTATTGACATCTCTGCAAGATCGCCATCTACAGGTCAGTATAACCCAAGTGTAATGACTATCTAAAGTGGGGTGTGTGACATACTTATAATACCCATTTTACAGGTGAGTATTCACAAAATGGTATTTTTTCTTCCTCAGCAGAAGGTGGACAGTCTGCTTGCGCAGCTCCAGTTCCTGCTATCTTGTCATCATCCCTCCATCAGGCAGGGAATGCAGCTGGTGGGCCTGATGGTGGCGTGCTTCGAGGCGGTCCCTTATGTTGTGAGTGACTGGTGTGAGTCTAAGTCTCTTCCCTGTCGTGTGTTCTCTATTCCCAGGATTCTGGAGTTCCTGCAGCATGGGTTGGAGATGGGGCTCCAACTCAGTACTCTGAAGGGTCAGGTTTCTGCCCTGGCTGTTTTCTTCCAGAAGCCCTTTGCTCAGCATTCTCTGATCAGGATTTTTTTCCAGGGGGTTACTCATGTGCGTCCTCCACGTAAGCCTATGGTGCCTGTTTGGGACTTGAACTTGGTTTTGTCAGCCTTGCAGGGTGCTCCCTTTGAGCCTGTGCAGGATGCTGCCCTGGCCATTCTTACTCTCAAAGTTGTCTTTCTAGTGGCTATCACCTCTGTTAGGCGTGTGTCTGAGTTGGCGGCACTTTCCATTCAGCCCTCCTACTATGGGAGACACCAGGACAAGGTGGTGTTCCGCTTTAAGCCAGATTTTCTGCCTTTCATTTAAACCAGGACATTGTTCTTCCTTCATTGTTCTTTAATCCTAGTAATGCTAAGGAGAGGGTATTCTTGGTGTGCCACACACCCCGCTTCACTTCTTAAATATTCATCACTTCATGGGTTAATCCACCGCAGGTGACGTAGTGCAGAGAGGAAGTCTTGTAACGAGCCCCCTTCCGGCCTATATATACCTGGTACCTCCCTTCAATCACCAGTATTTTTTCTCTCTGCTTGCTGACAAGTCAGAAGTTGGAAGTCTCCTGCTTACAGGTAGGCCGGGGTATTCTTACCCCGCCACCCCCCTTTTGGTCTATTTCTGCCCGGTTTGAGTTTGTATACCTTTATGGTGAAATAGGAAGCCTCCCAGCCTTGGCTGCTCACCGGGCAAATGGTAGATGGCACTTTAAGTGCCTAGGAGCTTATCTCCTACCGCTCGACCTCATGCGTGGGGCAATGCGGCGAACCGGCATGGTGATCCGGAAATGGGATGCCCCTGTCCCGAGGGTCCCCGTAGCCCCTTTCTCTCCTGTTGGGGGGGTGGTGAGGGTGTGCTTTAGTATGTGTGTTTCACTGTATCACTGCATGTTAACATATATGTCATGTTTATACATTCACTGTAGCATGTGTATATTTTGGGTCTGCTTTAGGGCAGCTTGCGCTGGGTATGGGCTGGCCACCTCTCTGGCAGTTGGTTGCTTGTGGCCCCCTACCCCCTCTCCCCTCTCCTCGCCTGGCATTCATTGAGCTTTGTCAGCACATGCGGTTTTTACCCTCCGCTGCCTGGACGCGCGTGCTGGATCAGCTGTTAAGTGTTCCAGCTGATCAGCGTAGGGGGGGGGGCGGGCCCGCTGACGCGGCGCCGGGGGCGCGGCGCCAGCGCCAGCGGCGTCTGCGGCGGGCCCAGCGTCCCAGCTTCCTTCAAAACAGGAAGGCACGTGGGTGCACGGCCGCACTTTGTCTTCTGCCGGCTCATGGCTGCTGGCTGCAGGCTTACCGGCTGATTGCGGTACAGGTAAGCGGCCCCTCCCGTTGGGGCCGTTAAATGGGAGATTTTTAAATGGGAGAGTTTAATAATACAGTGAGAAATCACTATTATCAAGGGGGCGTCATTTAAGGGCACTTGGTGCCATACTTATATGTTATACACATGTGAAGGATCTGATGGTTGTTTTCTTGCCTTGCAGATCCTGGGATCCCTGCTTATGCTAGCCCTCCGGCTCTATGTGCCTGGCTAATTATTGGGATTGATTTGAATGTTTATATACATAGACTATATATAAGTATATATATATATATATATATATATATATATATATATATATATATATATATAGTTTCTATTAAAGGGGACCTAAACGTAAAAAAAAAAAAAAAAAAAAAAATGTTTATATAAATCTTCCCTTCCGGGACATTACTAAAATAAAGGGGGCATCCCGGGTCGGCTTATGCCTTAAAAGTCCCATTATTGCGAATACCATAAATCACCATATGGAGGCTTCCGTAGATTCCGGAAATGGTTCTGCTGTTCCGTTTGGGGGGTGCGTAGGTTGTGGGGTTCCACTCCCAGCTGATGATATCTTTATTTGCATCCCTTGTGCAAAACAGACTATTGCGCGCCAGTCCGTTGCTTCGGCTGCGGTGCCATCGCATCCTTCATCATCTCCTACCTCTCCATCCCTATTCCGGACCCCGCATGACACTGTCAAAGGTGGGGATTCGCATTCCGAGGCAGCAGCACAGCCCTGCCCCCGGAAAATGATGCCCGTTAAAGCAGCGTTTAAAACCGCTACAAAACGAAGGCACCTGACTCCGGTACCTTCGGCTCCACAGGACCAGTTTTGTGAACCTGTGGAATGGTCCGATGGATCCCCTGACGAGGATGAACTCCCGTCGGAGTCAGATGAGCCGACAGGTCAGCATGTGGCTGATGAGATCGGCGATTGGTCAGAGGGGGTTGTTTTTGACACCCCCTCCATTCTGGCTCAAATGTTTAATATTTTGAGTTTAGATACGCCTGAGGCGGCCGCCCCGCCAAAGGGTCAGTTATTTAAAGAGCCTCAGCCGAGTTTGGTCTTTCCCAGACAGCACCACTTTGAGAGGGTGGTTCTTAAGGAATGGGAACATCCCACACGGTTATCTGGAATTCCTTCCAGTTGGGAAAAGCGTTATCCTTTTCCACCAGAATTGGTGAGGCTGTGGTCTGTCCCTCCGGACGTCGATACCCCTGTACTAGGACTCTCCAGCTCGGCTATGGTACAATCTGCTGAGACCACTGTCCCCAAAGATGGGGAAGATCGCAGGATTGACCAATACGCTCGACATGGTTTTATCTATTCCGGGTCAGCATTGCGCCCGGTATGTGCTTCAGCCCTTCTTCTATTGGCAATTAAGTCCCTAATTCAGGGGCTATATGAGGATCTTGATCCCGCTTGCAAACAGTTCACTGCACTTAAGCAGTGTGAATCTTTTGTGGCTTATGTCCTGGCCGCTCAGGACGATGCGCTGACTATGAGTAGCAAGGCGGCAGCTATGCTGGTGGCTATTCGCAGGTCAGTATGGCTGCGTCAGTGGTCAGCAGACACGGCTTCCAAAAAGGTACTCACAGCCCTCCCCTTTTTGGGGTTGCGTCTGTTTGGGGAGAAAATTGATTCAGTCGCAAAAGATGGTAAGATGCCACAACGCAAAAGGCCTCGTGGTCCCTTCAGGGGGACAAGTTCCGGTAGGCCTTCCTTTCAAAGGTTCGGAGCGGGAAAAGGTACGTCCTTTCCCGCTACCAGTGGTGCAGGTTGGACTCGGGGGAGGGGCCGTGGCCGGCCCACTCAGTCCTGGGGCACCAAGCCCAAGCCTGCTGATAAGCCCACTCAGCAATGAGGGTGCGGGTGGGGGGACTATTGCGACACTTCTACCATTGGAACCATGTGGTTCTAGGCAGATGGATCCAGGAGGTAGTGTCGACAGGTCACAACCTGGAATTCGAGTCTCACCCTCCCTCGGGGTCCATTCAGGGGTCGGTTCATCCCGGCCTGAACTCTCATCAAGACGCTGTGTGTCTTTCTTTTGCCCAAATTCGCACAAGAACACTTCAGCTATTTCTGCTAGCGTGTTGGGTCCAGCAACCTCTGTTGTTGGATCAGTCCTTCCAATTGTCCTCCCGTGTATGGCAGTTCCTCCTGTGGTGATTGGTCTCGACCAATCTTGTATAGGGCAGGTCTTTCCTGACCCTCCCTTGGAGAGGTGTCACCACGGACACCGGTTTGTCGGGATGGGACAGATTCTGGAAGGAGCTGCGGCTTCAGGGGCAGTGGAGGCCCCACTTACCCATCAGAGAAATGTCCCTGATCCAGACATGGGCAGTGTTCCATGTTCCCTGTCTCTCGGCGGTTTACATTCCAGAGGTGATGGAACAGGTAGCGGACCGGTTGAGCAAGTGCTCTCCCCGTCTGGAAGAATAAGCTCTCCATCCTCGGGTGGTTCTCTTATTGTGTCTCCAATGGGAGACTCCGGAGGTGGACCTGTGGGCCCCTCATCTCTATCTCAGGCTCCCGAGCTTCGTGTCTCTCTCCCGGGATCCTCTGGCTCTGACAGTGGACGTCAGGTCCCTGAACTGAGTAGCTCTGGGATTTCTATACCTGTTTCCTCCATGGCCCTTGCTGGGCAGAATTCTTCAGACGTTGGCTCTGGAAAGGGTGTACGCCGTTCTCATGGCCCCAAGGTGGCCAAAGCGATTAAGGTTCGCAGACATCGTTTGGCTGGCAGTGGACCAGTTCATTCTGCCTCTTCGGCCCGATCTGCTCACTCAGGGTCAATTGTGTTACCTCAGTTTACCAGCGCTGGGTTTGATGGCCTGGCGGCTGAAACCTCCATCCTGAAGGAGGAGGGTCTTTCTGATTCAGTCATTAAGACTCTGATCAGTGCCCGGAAGAAGTCTTCTTCCGTCACCTACTATAGGACTTGGAAAGCCTTTATCACTTGGTGTGAGATAAGATCTTTTCCTTGTAGGGTCCTTTCGGTCCCCAGGATTCTGGAGTTTTTACAATCAGGGCTGGACTCTGGTCTCCAGCTAAGTACATTGAAAGGGCAGGTCTCTGCCTTATCTGTCTTTTTTCAGAAGCGTGTTGCGCTTAAACCTTTAGTTAAAACTTTTTTCCAGGGGGTTACGCATGTGCGGCCTCCCAGGAAACCATTACTCCCTGTTTGGGATTTGAATTTGGTTCTTTCGGCTCTTCAGGCTCCTCCTTTTGAGCCTTTGCAAGATATTGCTTTGTCTACCCTGACTCAGAAGATTGTCTTCTTGGTAGCGATCACTTCTGTCCGGCGTGTCTCAGAATTGGCGGCCTTAACTATCCAGGCGCCCTACTTCGAGAGGCATCGGGATAAAGTGGTCTTTCGGTTCAAGCCAGACTTTCTTCCTAAGGTTGTTTCTGCTTTTCATTTGAACCAAGATATTGTTCTTCCCTCCTTGTGTCCTAATCCTAAGAATGACAAAGAGAGGGTTTTGCATTGTTTGGATGTTGTACGCTGTGTTAAGTACTACTTGATCACGTCTCCTTTCCGTAGGACGGATTCCTTTTTTGTTGTGCCCCATGGGCCTAAGAAGGGTTTGGCACCAGCCAAATCTGACATTAGAAAGTGGATACGTCAGGCCGTTACTGCGGCCTATTCTGCTAAGGGAAAAGTTCCCCCTTTTCGTATTACTGCTCATTCGACTCGCGCTGTTGGGGCGTCTTTGGCTTTTCAGCACCAAGCTTCTGTTGAACAGGTTTGTAAGGCCACCACCTGGTCTTCTGTTCACACTTTTTCTAAGTTTTACAAAGTTGATGTGCGGGCCTCAGCGGATGCTGTTTTTGGCCGCAAAGTTCTGCAGACTGCAGTCATTTAAGTTATGCTTCACCTGGCCTTGAGATGCCCTTCCCTTGTGGACACTGCTTTTGGATGTCCCATGAAGTGATGAATATTTAAGAAGTGAAGCGGGGTGTGTGGCACACCAAGAATAATACCATTTTGTGAGTACTCACCTGAAAAATGGATATTGTTGGTGTGCCACACACCCCGCTTCACACCCGCCCTTTTCGGTATTACCGAAGCATTTATATGGTGAAGCCCTTTTTTATTTATATCAAAATTAATTTTGGAGGTTACTGGTGGAATACTGGTACCTTGTTTTACTGCTTTTTGAATATACTGGTGATTGAAGGGAGGTACCAGGTATATATAGGCCGGAAGGGGGCTCGTTACAAGACTTCCTCTCTGCACTACGTCACCTGCGGTGGATTAACCCATGAAGTGATGAATATTTAAGAAGTGAAGCGAGGTGTGTGGCACACCAACAATATCCATTTTTCAGGTGAGTACTCACAAAATGGTATTTTTTGCATTCTTTGGATGTGGTTAGGTGTCTGAAGTACTATCTGGGGCTAATGCACCTTTCAGAAAAACTGATGCTCTTTTTGTGCTCCCTTTTGGTCCTAGCAAGGGTTTGGCTCCTGCCAAGTCTACTATCAGTAAATGGATCCGTCAGGCTGTGATTCAGGCCTACTCTGCTAAGGGAAAGAATCCTACCTTCCGCCTTACTGCTCATTCTACGCGTGCTATTGGTGCCTCCTTGGGCTTTTCAGCATCAGGCTTCTGTTGAACAAGTTTGCAAGGCCGCTACTTGGTCTTTTGTTCATACCTTTTCAAAGTTTTACAAGGTTGATGTTAGGGCCTCAGCTGATGCTGTTTTTGGCGTAAGGTTTTGCAGGCGGTAGTGATTTAATCTGTCGTTACCTTTGGGGATCCCACCCTACTTTATGAACACTGCTATTGGATGTTATGAATGTAAGTATTCTATATGGAGCAGGACGTACTGTATACTAAGAATAATTACTCACCTGTAGAATTGGTATTATGAGTATACAGTATGTCCTGCTCCACCCCACCCTTGGTTTTTGCCTTGGATCCCCTGTATGGTGATTGTTATCATTGTTATAGTTACTAGTTTGGGTTGTTTATTCTCCCCGCTTCTCGTTAACTGCTTTTCAACTCTGGGGATTGTGGGAGGTCCCCTGGGTATTTGAGGGGCCGGGAGGAGCCTATATTCTTAGTATACAGTACGTCCTGCTCCAAATATACTTACAAGTGGGGTTATACTCCGCCAGATGGCGCTGGACTGCAGAGACATCGAAAATAGGCTCCTCCCGGCCCCTCACATACCCGGGGACCTCCCACAAATCCCCAGAATTTTCTGCAGTCTGGCTGCGAAGGACGAGAAATGTCTCTCTACTCGCAGGTGAGCGGGGCTATTAGCCTGCGGCCCTGTAGGACTATTCCCACCCGTTCCACTAGTAATATGCCTCCCAGCCTTGGCTGCGCTGGTCGGGTGAAGGTAGGCAGCACCGCTGTTAGGTGCTTAGGAGCGCTGCTCCACCGCAATCCCCCACCAAAGGGTAGTCGGTTCAGGCTTATGGTAAGCCTCTATAGGATGCCCCTCCCGCACTAGTGCCCCTTGCCCCTGCCTATCGGTGGGCCCTTTTTAAGTGGCCGCTGTCCTCCGTCATTCTCCTTGTAGCCTTCGGGGGGGAAAAGAGGGGCGGGTGTAAATGTGTATGCTATGCATTCTGTGTTTTACACTTTATATCTATTCTGTCTGTCTTGTGTCAGCCTCCGCGCTGGCTTCCTTTTACTGTCTTTTAAATTTGCCGCTGCCGCCGGCGCGCGCTCTTTTTGTCAACACTTTGTTCTGCGTTTGGCGGCGGCATTACCTCAGGCGCTGGTGCGCCATCATTGGCTGCTTGTCACGTCCTGGCTTCGCGCTCTTCGGGGGGTCGGGGCCTGTCTATGGTGCGTCCGCATCATCGCTGCTACCGGCCCGCCACTCGAGGTATACCGACGCCATCTTTAACCTCCTTGGTTGGCCCATGCGCAGCGGACCTCTACCTACCACGGTCCGTAAGTGCCCTCGCGGGCGGCTTTATATTCTTCCTTTTATTACATGTGTGCTTACGGTCTTGGCTTCTTATGTCTTTCAGGCGGGGCAAACCCTTTTTTTTTGGCTTCTCCCGGCCCTTTATTAGTTATATAACTAGTAGGCCTTGTTAATACTCCCACTTCCCTAGCGGGTTATTGGGGCATCCGGGGTTGCTATATAGCGTTATTCCCTATTGGCATATAGTGCCGCTATAATCACCATATGGAGGCATCCCAGGATAATGTGACCGGGGTTCCTTCGGGACAAGACCGGCTGTGTGTAGCGTGTGGGCAGCCTCATGCTGACGCTGACAAGGCATGGGTCTGTGTAACCTGTGCTGAGCAGGTGCTTGCATTGCAATCTGGCCTGCCAGTGGCTGCACCTCGTTTTACTTCACCTACTTCCCCAAGCTTAAATCTCACTCCTGCTGAGTTGCATACAAGTGGGGATTCTCAGCCTGATGTGTCTTCTAGACTGGCTACTGTTGAGCAGTTGATTGCTAAGTCCTTAGCGCGTAAGGCCTCTGCTAAAAAGCTGCACTTAGCGCCTAATGTCACTATTTTCCCTATGGAAACTGAGGAGTTTTTGAATCTTTGTGGCTATACCCCGTCTGATGAAGGGGAGCTGTTTTCTGACTCAGGCTCATCTGATGAGAGACCAAGGGGTCATGACGATTCTGGCTCTGACCCCTGGGCCCCGGATGACACTGACAGATTATTGACCCAGATTTTTGAGGTTCTGTCCATCTCTCTCCCTGTTGCGGCTCCCAGGCAGAGAGGGGAGCTTTTCCATACAGCAAAATCACGTTTGGAATTTCCCGAGCAGGCACATTTCCATAACCTTGTGCTCAAGGAATGGGAGCGCCCCAGTAAACTTCCCGGGGTTCCAAAAAGTTGGGATAGGAAGTATCCCTTTCCTGCTGAGGTGGTAAAGTGTTGGTCATCCCCCCCCCGAGGTGGATGCCCCGATCCCAGAGCTGTCTAATACCTCTGTCATGCATTCCCCTGACTACCCTGCGGGATGCTGAGGACCGGCGCATTGACCAGCTGGCATCCAACGCCTTTGCATGTGCGGGGGCGGTGCTGCGCCTGGTCTGTGCCTCTGCCATTACTGCTGTGGCCACTAGAACCCTTATCAGAAATATACTTGATAGTGCCCCTGATGATTTGCCTTGTGAGGTGTTCAATGCACTCTCCAGTTGTGATGTTTTTGTAAATTTTGTCCTCTCAGCCATGGATGACCCCATCAGAATGTGTGCCAGAACTTCTGCCCTTGTGGTGGCTATACGCCGCTTGGTTTGGCTGCTCCAGTGGGCTGCTGACAACGCTGCCAAGAAGGCCCCCTCACTGGTTTTCCCTTTAAAGGACTGCGCCTGTTTGGGGACCGCCTGGACCTTTTTGCTAAGGGAGGCAGGTTACCACAGCGCAGGCGTCAATCTCGGACCTTTCGGGGTCAGGGTTCCTTCTCCTCCCCTTACCGTAGTGCCAGACAGGGGAGGGGGGTTTCATTTCCTGGGTCCCACAGAGATTTCTGGGGCAGGGGCAGAGGACGTGGACGTCCTGGCCCCTCCTGGGGTCCCAAAGCAAAATCATCCCCCAAGCCCCCTCAGGCATGATGGGGCGCCCTCAACCATCCGGGTGGGGGGACGGCTCCAGCACTTCGCTCACATCTGGAGGCTTCATGTCTCAGACCGGTGGATTCAGGAGGTAGTGTCCTCCGGTTACATGATAGAGTTTTCCTGCCCTTCCCCCTCCAAGATTCATCAGATCCCGGATTCCTCAGGACCCTGTGTCAGCTCAGGAGCTAGTGCAAGCAGTACAGGGCCTCCTGGAGCTGGGGGTCATCTGCCAGGTCCCCTTAAGAGAAAAAGGCAAGGGCTTTTATTCCAACCTATTCACAGTACCCAAAAAAGATGGTTAAGTCAGGCCCATCCTGGACTTTGAAGATCCTCAACAAATTTGTCAGGGGCAGGCGCTTTCGCATGGAAACTCTGCGCTCTGCCATCAGTTCCCTGCGCCAAGGGGATTTCATGACTTCTGTGGACATCAAAGATGCTTACCTTCATATTCCTGTGTTCCCAGGTCATCAAAGGTTCCTCAGGTTCGCTCTGATGGATCAACACTACAAGTTTGTGGCCTTGCCCTTTGGCCTCACTTCAGCCCCCAGGGTGTTCACCAAGGTGCTGGCTGGCGTGATGTCTCTGCTCAGATGTCAGGGCGTCCGCGTGCTTCCCTATCTGGACGACATTCTCATCATTTCCCAGTCTCTACATCAGGCAGAGTTGGATACTCAGCTGGTGGTGTCCACTCTGGAGTCATTTGGATGGGTGATCAACCACCCCAAGTCCTCACTGTCCCCTTCCTTGGTAACTCCATTCCTAGGAATGAATCTGGATACAGTTCAGGCAAGGATTCTACTTCCTCAGCAGAAGGTGGACAGTCTGATTGCACAGGCTTAGTCCCTTCTAGCTTATCCTCATCCCTCCATCAGGCAGGGGATGCAGCTGGTGGGCCTGATGGTGGCATGCTTCGAAGCGGTGCCTTATGCTCAGTTCCACTTGAGTCCTCTGCAACTTCACCTATTGTCAGTATGGGACAAGGACCCAGCGTCCCTGGACAGGGTCTGGGTGCTCTCCCCTCTGGTCAGGAGGTCCCTCTTGTGGTGGATGGACTCAAGGAACCTGTTGGGGGGCAGATCCTTTCTTACCCCTCCCTGGGAGAAGGTCACTACGGATGCCAGTCTGTCAGGTTGGGGGGGTTTCTGGAAGTCCCTGCGGTTCCAGGGGAGGTGGGGTACTCAGGAGGCCCACACACCTATCAATGTCCTGGAACTACGGGCGATCAGGTTAGTTCTGGCTCACTTGACTACTCACCTTCGGGGCCTGCCTGTTCAGGTGCGCTCGGACAACCAGACGGCAGTTGCCTACATCAATCATCAGGGAGGGACCCGGAGCAAGGGGGCCCTCCAGGAAGCGTCTCTGATCCTGACTTGGGCGGAGGCCAATGTCCCCTGCATATCAGCTGTGTACATCCCGGGGGTGGAAAATCGCAGACTCTCTGAGCAGGGGGACCTCTCGCCAGGGAGAATGGTCCCTATGCAGCAGGGTGTTTCAATCCCTGTGTCACCGTTGGGGCCAACTAGATGTGGATCTGTTTGCGTCTCGCCACAATCACAAGCTCCCAGCTTTTGTCTCTCTGTCCCAGGATCCTCTGGCCTTGACCTCGGATGCTCTAGCAATGTCATGGCAGGATTTTCAGTTCCTGTATGTCTTCCCTCCAATTCCCCTGCTGGGCAGGGTTCTGCGCAAGATCTGGAAGGGGTGCCAGCAATTCTGGTGGCTCCCAGGTGGCCAAGAAGAGTGTGGTTCGCAGACCTGGTGCAACTGGCAGTAGATCAGTACGCTCTGCCCTTGGTGCCAGATCTGCTCACTCAGGGCTCTCTACGCCATCCCAATTTACAAACTCTGGCTTTGACGGCCTGGCTGCTGAAACCTCCATCTTGATGGAGAAGGGGCTGTCTTCCTCAGTTGTGGATACTTTGATAAAGGCTAGGAAGAAGTCTTCCTCTTCCATTTATTACAGGGTTTGGCGTGCCTACATTGACTGGTGTTCTCTATTCCCAGGATTTTGGAGTTCCTGCAGCATGGGTTGGAGATGGGACTCCAACTCAGTACTCTGAAGGGTCAGGTTTCTGCCCTGGCTATTTTCTTCCAGAAGTCCTATGCTCAGCACCCTCTGATCAGGACTTTTTTCCAGGGGGTTACTCATGTGCTCCCCCCACGTAAGCCTATGGTGCCTGTTTGGGATTTGAACTTGGTTCTGTCAGCCTTGCAGGGTGCTCCCTTTGAACCTGTGCAGGATGCTGCCCTGGCCATTGTTACGCTCAAGGTTGTATTTCTGGTGGCTATCACCTCTGTTAGGCGTGTGTCTGAGTTGGCGGCGCTTTACATTCAGCCCCCCTACTATGAGAGACACCAGGACAAGGTGGTGTTTCGTTTCAAACCTGACTTTCTGCCTAAGGTAGTGTCTGCCTCTCATTTGATTATGAAAGCAAGATGGGGACCCTAGACCTGCCCCCCAAACCCTATATCGCTGCCGAACACTAGAGCATATATAAATATGTATCAAATCAGTGTAAAAAAATTTTTGCATGAATTTATTTAATCAGGACTTAAAAAATACATACTAACAATACATTAAAGACCCATTAAAATACACATAAACACACAAAAATGGAGGATGGACCCCTAAGGTGGCTCTAAATGCACCACTAATAATCAAGTAATGGCACTAAACCAACAATTAATAATTAATAAATGGCAAAAAAGAGGGTTGTTGATGATGATGACAAAGAAAGTGCGAAAAGGGCAGAAAGTGCTTACTATATATAGTAAGCACTTTCAGCACTTTTCGCACTTTCTTTGTCATCATCATCAACAACCCTCTTTTTTGCCATTTATTAATTAATTGTTGGTTTAGTGCCATTACTTGATTATTATTGGTGCATTTAGAGCCACCTTAGGGGTCCATCCTCCATTTTTGTGTGTTTATGTGTATTTTAATGGGTCTTTAATGTATTGTTAGTATGTATTTTTTAAGTCCTGATTAAATAAATTCATGCAAAAAATGTTTTACACTGATTTGATACATATTTATATACGCTCTAGTGTGCGGCAGCGATATAGGGTTTTGGGAGCGGGTCTAGGGTCCCCATCTTGCTTTCATTTTCATGGTTCATTTTCCCTAAACTGCCAGCACCTTTAAGTACACTTTATATCGAGTAGAATTAGGTAGTGCACACTCACCCAAATTTCTCTGCCTTTCATTTGAATCAGGATATTGTTCTTCCTTCTTTGTGCCCTAAACCTAGCAATGCTAAGGAGAGGATTTTGCACTCTTTGGATGTGGTTAGGTATCTGAAGTACTATCTGGTGGCTACTGCACCTTTCAGAAAAACTGATGCTCTTTTTGTGGTCCCTTCTGGTCCTAGGAAGGGTTTGGCTCCTGCCAAGTCTACTATCAGCAAGTGGATTCGTCAGGCTGTGATTCAGGCCTACTCTGCTAAGGGGAAGAATACTCCCTTCCGCCTTACTGCTCATTCCACTCGTGCTATTGGTGCCTCTTGGGCTTTTCAGCAACAGGCTTCTGTTGAACAAGTTTGCAAGGCTGCTACTTGGTCTTCTGTTCATAACCTTTCAAAGTTTTACAAGGTTGATGTTAGAGCCTCAGCTGATGCTGTTTTTGGCCGAAAGGTTCTGCAGGCGGCAGTGGTCTAAACTGTCTGCTGCTGCCTTTTTATTGGGGATCCCACCCTACTTTATGGACACTGCTATTGTCCCACTTGTAAGTATTATATTTGGAGCAGGACGTACTGTATACTAAGAATAATACAATTCTGTGATTTCTCACCTGTAGAATTGGTATTATGAGTATACAGTATGTCCTGCTCCAACCCACCCTTGGTTTTTGCATTATTTTGGATCCCCTGTATGGTGTTTGTTATCATTGTTATAGTTGATAGTTTGGGTTGTTTATTTCTCCCGGCTTCTCGTTAACTGCTTTTCAATGCTGGGGATTTGTGGGAGGTCCCCGGGTATTTGAGGGGCCGGAAGGAGCCTATTTTCGATGTCTCTGCAGTCCAGCGCCATCTGGCAGAGTATAACCCCACTTGTAAGTATTATATTTGGAGCAGGACGTACTGTATACTCATAATACCAATTCTACAGGTGAGTAATCACAGAATTGTATTTTTCGATGTCTCTGCAGTCCAGCGCCATCTGGCGGAGTAGTACCCGAATGTAAGTATTCTATCTGGAGCAGGACGTACTGTATACTCATAATACCAATTCTACAGGTGAGCAATCACAGATTTTTTTTCTTGGGCTGCTGCTACTCTCCCTTGCCTCGCTCTCACACGGGGTGACCTGGGGGGGGGAGTGGTGGTGAGCACTTTAATTGAGTGTTTGTTACTTTTATTTGCACTTTGTGCGCCGTCGCCGCGCGCTTGTACAGCGCTCTGCAGATGGCGGCGACATTTCCTTAGATACTGCGGTGCCGTGATTGGCTGGCTGGATCACGTGGGGCGCGATTCTTGCTCTTCGGGGGGGGGGGGGGGGGTCTGTGGATGACGCCTTTTGCATCCCATCTCCACGGCCCGCCCCTCGAGGTCTATGCGGGCGCCATTTTCCCCTCTCTGGTGCTGCGTGTGCTGCTGGCTCCCTATGCGGTCCATGAGTACCCCTGCTGGGTATTTTTTGTCTGTGTATTTTTTCTCGTGTATATACTTATGGGGTTGTCCCTTATGTTTTTCAGGCAGGGTGAACTTCAGTACTGTGGTTTCTCCCAGCCCTCTCCCCTTGGCAATCTCCCACTTCCCTAGCGGGCTTTTGGGGCATCCCGGGTAGCTATTATTATCGTTAACCCTATACTGGCCTGTTGTGCCACTCAAATTACCATATGGAGGCTTCTGGGGATAATGTGCTTGGGGTTCCTTCGGGACAAGCCCGGCTATGCGTGGCATGTGGGGTATCCGGTATAAGTGATGACGTTAGGGTGTGTGTACACTGCGCCCAGCAGGTAATTGCGCTGCAGTCGGGGTCATCTGTTACTGGCCCTGGGGCTGCACCCCCTCTTGCTTCACTTACCCCCCCCCCCCGCGCTTACATCTGACCCCCAGTGAGGGGCATACTAGCGGGGAGTCCCAATCTGATTTGGCTGCACGGGTGACCAGCATTGAAGCTGCATTTATCCCCCGCTGTTTCCCTCTTTCCTGTTGAGGCTGAGGAATTTTTTGACATTTCTGGTTATTGTCCCCTTAAGGAGGGGGAATTATTCTCTGATTCAGAATCATCTGAGGAACAGCCTAAGTTTTATGGTGGCACCGGGTCTCCCTTTGGAGAAGACCCATGGTCCTCAGATGACACTGACACGTTGTTGTCTCACATTTTTGAAGTGCTTTGTATTTCCCCTCCTGCAGTGGCTCCGCAGCAGCAGGGTGAGCTTTTTTATACAGTTAAACCACACTTAGAGTTCCCTGTGCAGTCTCATTTTTATAACCTGGTGCTCAAGAAATGGGAACGGCCTAGTAAGTTGCCTGGGGTGAGTTGGGACAAGAGGTATCCCTTTCCTGCTGATGTGGTTAAGTGTTGGTCTTGTCCTCCCGAGGTGGACGCGCCCGTTCTAGGGTAATGCTTCTGTCATGCACTCTCCTGACACACTACCTTGCGGGATGGTGAGGACTGGCGTATGGACCAGTTGTCCTGTCATACTTTTGCCTGTGTGGGGACTGCGCTGCGTCCAGTTTGCGCCTCTGCCATAATGGCAATTGCTATTAAAAGGATGCTTAAGTGTCTCATAGATGGGGCCTCTGATGACGCGGGAGGAGAAGACTATAGATCTCTCCTGCTTTGCTATGATTTTATTGCTTATATCCTCTCTGCCATGGATGATGTCATTAGAATGTGTGGAAGGACATCTGCCCTTTTGGTGGCTATACGCCACTCTATCTGGCTGCATCAGTGGGTAGCTGATAATGCTGCTAAGAAGGCTCTCACTGGGTTCCCCTTTAAGGGGTTGCGCCTCTTTGGTGAATGCTTGGACCTGTTTGCCAGGGGCGGTAGGTTACCCCAATGCAGGAGGCCGTGTCGGCCCTTTCGGGGGTCTGGTGCCTCTCTCCCCTTCTTTCGGGCTCCCAGGGCTGGACGAGGGGTTTCTTTTACTGGAGCACGCAGAGACTATTGGGGCAGGGGACGTGGCCGCCCGGCCTCTCCTGGGGTCCCAAACCCAAATCCTCCCCCAAGCCCCCTCAGGCATGAGGGGGCGCCCTCATCCATCCATGTGGGGGGACGGCTTCGGCTCTTTGCTCATGTCTGGAGGCGACGTGTAGCAGACAGGTGGATCCAGGAGGTGGTTTCCTCCGGTTACAAGATTTTGCAAGCCTGGCCGTCCCCAAGATTCATCAGATCCCGGATGGCTCAAAATCCTCTGTCAGCTCAGGGCTTGTGTCTTGCTGTCCAAAACCTTCTGGAGTTGGGGTTCATCTGCCCAGTGCCTTTCAGGGAAAGGGGCAGAGGCTTCTATTCCAATCTCTTCACTGTCCCCAAAAAGGATGAGTCCCTCAGGCCCATCTTGTATTTAAAGCGTCTCAACAAGTTTGTCAGGTTCAAGCATTTTCGCATGGAAACCCTGCGCTCAGCTGTCAATTCACTGCGCCTGGGTGACTTTATGACTTCTGTAGACATCAAGGATGCTTACCTTCATGTACCAATCTTTCCAGGTCATCAGAAATTCATCAGGTTCGCTCTGGAGGATCGGGTGAGGTCCTTTCTGGGCATGCTTTGTTTTTCTCCCTCAACAAAAGGTGGAGAGTCTTCTAGCTCAGACCAGGTCTCTTCTGTCTTGTCCTCATCCCTCCATCCGGCAGGGGATGCAGCTGGTGGGCATGATGGTGTCTTGCTTCGAAGCGGTACCCTATGCTCAGTTTCACATGAGACATCTGCAGCTACACCTCTTAGCAGTGTCCCTGGGACCCTGTGTCCCTGGATCAGATGTTTGTTCTGACCCCCCTGGCTAGACGGTCCCTCTCGTGGTGGCTGGACTCAAGGAACCTCTTGGTGGGCAGAACCTTTCTGTCCCCTTGCTGGTTGACTGTCACCACAAATGGCAGTCTGACAGGTTGCGGGGGATTCTGGAAGTCCTTAAAATTCCAGGATCAGTGGGACCCTCAGGAGGCCCATACCCCTATCAACATTCTGGAACTCAGGGCGATAAGGTTGGTTCTCGCCCATTTGACTCCACACCTTCGGGGTCGGGCTGTTCAGATCCGCTTGGACAACCAGACGGCGGTTGCCTATATCAATCATCAGGGAGGGACCCGGAGCAAGAGGGCCCTCAAGGAAGTGTCTCTGATACTGTCATGGGCGGAGGAGAATGTTCCCTGCATCTCGACAGTGTACATCCCGGGGGTGGAAATTCTGGAGGAGGACTTCTCGTCTGGGAGAATGGTCCCTCAGCAACAGGGTGTTTCGCTCCCTGTGCCATCGCTGGGGTCAGCTGGATGTGGATCTGTTTGCGTCCCGTCACAAGCTTCCAGTCTTTGTCTCTCTGTCCCAGGACCCTCTGGCCTTAGCCATGGATGCCCTAGCAATGTCTTGGAAGAGCTTTCGGCTCCTCTGTGTTCCCTCCGTTTCCTCTGCTGGGCAGGGTGCTGTGCAAGATAGCCCAGGAAGGGGTACCAACCATTCTGGTGGCCCCCTGCTGGCCAAGAAGAGTGTGGTTCGCAGACGTCGTGCAGCTGGCAGTAGATCAATACGCCCTGCCCAAAGATCCAGACCTGCTCACTCAGGGGCAGCTACGCCACCCCAATTTACAAACGCTGGCTTTAACGACCTGGCTGCTGAAACCTCCATCTTGATGGACAAGGGGCTGTCTGCCTCTGTAGTTAATACCATGATTAGGGCAAGGAAGAATTCCTCGTCCTTTATCTACTATAGGGTATGGCATGCTTACATTTCCTGGTGCGAGTCTAAATCTTTTCACTGTCGGGTGTTTTCTGTTCCCAGGATCCTGGAGTTCCTGCAACATGGTTTGGACTTGGGTCTTCAACTCAGTAACCTCAAGGGACGTGTTTCAGCTTTGGCCATTTTCTTCCAAAGATCATTTACTAATCATCGTTTGGTTAAGTCTTTCTTCCAGGGGATTACTCACGTGCGCCCCCCACGTAAGCCTATGTTACCAGTCTGGGATTTGAATTTGGTCTTGTCAGCTATGCAGGGTTCTCCTTTTGAGCCTCTGCGGCTCCTTTGTCCATTTTGACTCTTAAGGTAGCATTTTTGGTGGCTATCACTTCTGTTAGGCGTGTTTCTGAGTTGGCGGCGCTTTCCATCAAACCTCCTTACTTTGAGAGACACCAGGACAAGGTGGTGTTTCGGTTTAAGCCAGATTTTCTGCCTAAGGTTGTGTCTGCATTTGATCTCAAGCAGGACATTGTCTTGCCTTCCTTGTGTCCTAATCCTAGTAACCCTAAGGAGAGGGTATTACATTCTCTGGACGTGGTTAGGACTTTAAAATTTTATCTGGTAACTACTGAATCCTTCAGGAAGACTGATGCTCTTTTTGTTCTTCCTTCTGGACCTAGGAAGGGTTTGCCTCCGGCTAAATCCACCATCAGTAAGTGGATTCGTCAAGCGGTGATACAAGTCTATTCTGCTAAGGGGAAGGAACCTCCCTTCCGCCTTACTGCTCATTTTACTTGCTCTATTGGTGCCTCTTGGGCCTTTCAGCACCAAGCTTCTGTTGAACAAGTTTGCAAGGCAGCTACTAGGTCTTCTGTTCATACCTTTTCTAAGTTTTACAAGGTTGATGTTAGAGCCTCAGCGGATGATGCTTTTGGCCGCAAACTTCTGCAGGCGCCAGTGGTTTAAACTGCCCGCTGTTACTTTTGGGGATCCCACCCTACCTTACAGACACTGGTATTGGATGTCCCATGTGTAAGGAATATTCTGGAACAGGACGTGCTATATACTTGGAATAATACAATTTTGTGAGTACTCACCTGTAGAATTGGTATTATGAGTATACAGCACGTCCTTTTCCACCCCGCCCTTTGTTATCATTGTTCTTGGTTACCTCTGTACGGTGATTGTTCATTTTGGATTCTTATTCATTTTTGATTCTCCCTGCTTCTTGTTAACTGCTTATCAATACTAGGAATTAGTGGGAGGTTCCTGGCTATTTAAGGGGCCGGGAGTGGCCACAAGTCTTTTTCTGCAGTCCAGCGCCATCTTGTGGATGTATAACCCATGTGTAAGGAATATTCTGGAACAGGATGTGCTGTATACTCATAATAGCAATTCTACAGGTGAGTACTCACAGAATTGTATTTTTTCATTGCAACCAGCATGAGGAAGGGTGGCTATCTTACACTGGAATTCTGATAGTAGTCCTAGTATTTTTATTTAGGATTTTTAACGATAGTCGAAATTTATGCCCTACTCCAAAAATACACCCTAGTTACAGTTCATAAAATAAATAGTGTCCAGGCAGCTACGCGTGTAAAGTAAAATCAATTGAAAAAAAATAGCAGTAGACCCTTCACTGTTAAAAACAAACATCCCCAAAGGAATCTGACTCAAAGGACCCAAAACATTAAAGGAGAAGTATGCTCTGAAACCTCTGAAACTGTTCTGTTCTTATATTATAGACCTTAGAAAAAAATCACTTTATTTACAAAAATATATATATTTTTTCTGTACTTTTTTTTGCCAGTTTTGTGCATACTATCTATAGTTATTTCTGCTAACTCAGCAAGTTTTGTGACTTTTAATGTTCCCCTTTAAGGGTTGGCAAGTGCTGGGCTACCACACACAGTGTCTGCTGAGCGCATGTTGTAGCTTTGTGGCTGCTTCCGGCCACCATGGGAGTTACAGCTCTGTATAGTGTCCAGTCACCTCATAGAAGGCGCTTATAACATGTAAGAATGAAGGCATGCCCCCAAGATGTTTTTCAAGAAAACCCTTTTTCTGAGAGTACATAAAATATTCATTTTGTCATGTCCTTGGTTATGTTCCAGATATAAAATGTTTCAAAAGATCTTCTGAATTAAATGCATTTACCCTGCCTGGAAGTTACTGGCTAATGTCCAACATAGAACATTTTACATTTTGCCTATTCTATCTCGCAGCTAATTTTTAGTACTGCACTAATTATAGGAGCCTGTGGCTTTGAGTCGATGATAGTATGCATATTAGAGAGCTAAAACTTTTATAATTATAAAACTGCATAATGAGCCATTTAGGCTTCATGTTTCCCACCCCCTACTGACAACTCACAATTACTGATGGAAAGCTGTGTATGATTTTCTATCAGATATGTACATCATATGCATATTTAAAAGAGAGCTGTCCTAAATAATGAATACAGCTGAACTCATTCAAAAGCAAAGCACCTCCTAAGTAATGTAGACTAACCATAGAACACATTGTTCGTGGCAAGCTAAACCATTTTTGATTGATTTCCTTTGCTCTGCTTTTTAAGAAAAATGTAGCTAAGTTATTTTTCTGTAAAAAGCTACAGTAACTTTCTTTAATATCCTTTAGATTCTGTAACATTACTCTACTACTAGTTTTACTTGGAAATGTTAACTTAACTAAAAAGAATGTCCATGATGATAAAGTATTAAAAATCTATTCTCACCTTTTGTGCCCCGCCTCTTGTGCCCCGCAACTCTTCTGTGCGGGTCCGATGTAGCCGTGCAGCTCTGGTTTGCAGCCCTGTCATCTGCCTACTTACCAAGGATGGGGATCCCACAATTCCATTTCGCAGCAAATTGGCCCCTCATGGTGGCATCCTGGGGGTCTGTTTCCGCTCCCACATGCCTAGTACATTCATTGCAATGGAGGGAACGTCCCAAGGTGGGTTCAGCATGTCTCCTCCATTGCAATGAATAGAGTTGGCAGGTTAGGGGGCTTGAAGCTAGCCTCATGTATGCTTAGCGCTGGTGGAAGGGAATTGCTCGATCTCCACCATCAGTTAAGGGAACTTTAAAGCAGTGCGCCTGAGCACTCCGCCGATTGTGGCTTTCTTTTTTTTATTAGACGTTTGGGGATCCAGGCCTTTGCTCAGACGTCAGCTCCATTGCTTGTGTGTGCGCCGGCGTTGCGCGCCTGTTAGCGGGGGCGGGGCCGCGGGATGACGCTTTTCGCGTCATCCCCCTGCGGCCCGCCCCTCAAGGATCTTGGTCGGCGCCATTTTGAGGGTTCCACGCTGCTGCTGGGGCTCTCTCCGCCTGCCTGGTCCCTCTCCCGTCGTCGCTTGGGGATCTTCTTGTGGTCTTCTAGCTCCTGCGTGTGCTGTGGTGCTGCTTAGCTGGTCCATGAGTTGATCCGACGGGGTTTTTTTATTGGGTGCATGTGCTGTGTGATGCTTATGATTCTCTTGCTTATGTCTTGCAGACGGGATAACTACTTTTGGTTTCTCCCGGTCCAATCTCTCCCCCCCGACCTCCCTCCCCCCCCCCCCCCCCGCCCTCCTGCCACCTTTCCCGGTGCTGTGGGGCATCCCTTGGGGCATCCCAGGTGGCCTCTGATTTAGCCTTTATTCCAGGTGGGCTGACTGTGCCCTTTTTTGATAATCGCCATATAAAGGCTTCTGAGGATAGCGAGCTTGGGGGCCCCTCGGGGCAGCCTCAGCTGCGTGTCATGTGTGGGGCATCCCCTTTAAGTGGTGGTGGCGTGGTTTGTGTGCCATGCTCCCAAAGTATTATTGCGGATCAGGCTGGGCCAAGCGCTTCTCTTTCCAGTCCTGCGTTCCCTACGCCATCTCCTGCCCCTCCGTGCCTGCATTTAGCCCCCAGTGAGGGGTATACTAGCAGGGGTTCGCTATCAGATCTGGTGCTGCGCGTGGCCAGCATTGAGCGGCGGCGGGCAAGGCCTCTAGCAAGAAGCGACACCTTGATGCTGGGTTGTCCCTATTTGCCGAGGAGGATGAGGACCTTGATGACTATGGCGTCTGTTACTCCCCGGAGGAGGGGGACCTTTTCCGTGACTCGGACTCCTCGCCAAGACGGTTACGATAGTGACCTAGGGTCCTACTCTGATGAGGATACTTGGCTTCCGGATGATACCGATAGCGGTTTTTGATACATTAAACATCGCCCCCTAAGGCGGCGAAGAAGAAGCAGGGCGAGCTCTTCCTCCCTGGCAAGCAACGCTTGGAGTTCCCGGACCAGGGCCATTTCTCAAATATGTTTCTGAAGGAGTGGGAACGTCCTAATCGGTGCCCAAGGGGTTGGATAGAAGGTATTTGTTTTCGGCAGATTTGGTTAAGCGCTGGTTGTGCCCTCCTGAGGTGGACGCTCCGGTCCTGGGGCTATCTAACACTTCGGTCATGCCATCCCCCGACACTACCACGCTGCGTGATCGCGTGGACCGGCGTATGGATCAGTTGTCTTGTCATCCCTTTACCTTTGTGGGGGTCAATATGCGCCCGGTCTGCGCCGCGGCCATTGTGGCTATCGCCATTAAAAAAGGTCAGATGTATTGCTGAGGCTGCCCGGTCTGGTAAGAATAGGGAGGATTATAAGGACCTTTTGCTTTGCTCTGATTTTATTGCATTTGTGCTGGCTGCCATGGACGATGCCGTCCGGCTTGGCGGTAGGACCTTGGTCCTGTTGGTGGCTATGCGTCGGTCAGTTTGGTTGTGTCAGTGGGCTGCTGACACTGCCGCTAAGAAGTCTCTCACTGGGCTTCCTTTCACGGGACTCCGTCTTTGTGGTGAGCGTCTGGATGCTCTGGCCAAGGATGGTAGGCTCCCCCAGTGTAGAAAGCAGGCTCGGCCCTTTCGGGGCTCTTCCTCCTTTCGTCCTTCAAGGGGAGGTTGTGGCCCCCCTTTCTCAGGTAGTCACAGAGACTCTTGGGGCCGAGGCAGATCCCGCGGTCGCCCCGGTCTCTCTTGGGGGACCAAGCCCAAACCCCCTCCCAAGGCCCCTCAGGCATGAGGAGGCGCCTTCGCCCGACCGGGTGGCTTCGCGTCTCAGACCGGTGGATTCAGGAGGTGATGTTCTCCGGTTACAAGATAGAGTTTGCAGCCTGGCCGCACCCAAGATTCCTCCGATCCTGGATATCCCAAAACCCTGTGTCGGCTCAGGGACTGCGTCTGGCCGTCCAACATCTTCTGGCGTCAGGTGTCATTTGTCAGGTACCTCTTGGGTAACCTGTTCACGGTGCCCAAGAAGGACGGCTCCCTGAGGCCCATCCTGGACTTAAAGGGTCTCAACAGGTTTTTCAGGTTCAAGCACTTTTGCATGGAGACTTTACGCTCGGCTGTAAGTTCTCTTCGGCCGGGTGACTTCATGACCACGGTGGACATCAAGGATGCCTGTCTTCATGTGCCAATCTTCCCAGGTCACCAGAGGTTCCGGGGGTTCGCTCTGGGGGATCAACACTACCAGTTTGTGGCCTTGCCATTCAGTATCACCTCGGCTCCTCGGGTTTTCACCAAGGTGCTGGCTGGTGTCATGGCTCTACTGAGGAATCAGGACATTCGCATCCTTCCTTACCTGGGCAACATTCTGATTGCTGCTCAGTCTCTTCATCAGGCCGAGAGGGATACTCAGGTGGTGACTTCCACTCTCGAGTCCTTTGGCTGGGTGATCAACTATCCCAAGTCTTCACTATCTCCGTCATTGGCGAGGTCCTTCCTGGGCATGACGCTGGAAACTTCTCAGGTCAAGGTATTTCTCCCTCAGCAGAAGGTGGAGGGCATTCAGATGCAGGCACGGGCCCTGCTGTCGTGTCCTCACCCTTCCATTCGGCAGGGGATGCAGTTGGTGGGCCTCATGGTGTCTTGCTTTGAGGCGGTTCTCTTTGCTCAGTTCCACATGAGACCTCTTCAGTTGCATCTCTTGTCGGTTTGGGATCGGATTCAGGAGTCCCTGGATCAGGAGTTTGCTCTGTCCCCTCCGGTCACGTAGTCTCTCTCCTGGTGGCTGGACTCGAGGAATCTTCTAGTGGACAGGTACTTTCTGCCTCCGCACTGGGAGATTGTCACTACGGATGCCAGTCTGACCCGTTGGGGGGGGGGGGGGGGGGGAGTTTGGCAGTCTCTGAAATTCCAGGGTCAGTGGGGTCCCCAGGAGGCCCACATGCCCATCAGTATCCTAGAGTTGCGGGCGATCAGGTTGGTTCTCTCCCAGTTAACCCCCCACCTTTGGGGTCGTGCTGTACAGGTCCACTTGGACAATCAGACGGCAGTTGCCTACATCAATCATCAGGGAGGGACTCGGAGCAAGCCAGCCCTCAAGGAAGTGTCTCTGATTTTGTCTTGGGTGGAGGAGACTGTTCCCTGCATCTCGGCGGTTTACATCCCAGGGGTGGAGAATCAGGAGGCGGACTCCCTGAGCAGGAGGACGTCTCACCTGGGGAAATGGTCCCTCAGCATCAAGATCTTTCACGACCTGTGTCACCGCTGGGGTCAGCCGGACGTGTACTTGTTTGCATCCCGTCACAGTCGCAAGCTTCCAAAATTTGGTGGAGGTGCAGCCGCGTGCCGCACGGTCTGCTTTGCGGGGGGCCCCCTGCGAGTCGCCCTGTGGCATTTGCAACCCTGTCTCCACCATTGCTGGGCAGGCCTTCTCTTCCTGCTGGATTCGCGCTGTCGGGGGGGGGGGGGGGGGTGGGCGCGGCCGCACGATGACGTTTTTCGTGTCACTGCCGTGCGGCCTGCCCCTCGACTGGCACGTGTGGTCGGCTGCTGCGCCATCTTGCCCTGCTGCACCTCCGGCCTGGGACCCCTCCGTTTTGGCTGTGCCCTCTGTCGGTGTCGTGAGTCCCTCTTACTGTTATGATTATTATTGCTTTTGAGCATTGTGCATGTGCTTGTGGGATAATTATGGCCATTCTTGTTTGTGTCTTTTAGGTGGACCCATTGATTAGGGCTGTGGTTCCTCCCGGTCTCCCGCCCCACTCTCCCTTTTTATTAAGAGGGATCATGCAAGAGGGATCATTTAGGTTTGGCCCGTCAGTGCCTTGTAACCTGCATTGCAAATTCTTCTCTAATCACCATAATGGAGGAATCTGGGGATAATGAGCTAGGGGCCCCTCTCTGGACGGGTGAAGTTCTGCCCCTTGTGCAGTGCATGCCCTCTGGGCGGATTTAGCACTGTTTGTACCACTTGCGCCAGGAGCATCTTCTTGGACCATGACCGGGCGGGCGTACCTGCCCCTAGCCCTTCATTGCCTGCGGCCTCTCCAGACCCCCCGCTGCTGCACTCAGCTCCCAGTGAGGGGAAAGCCAGCAGGGGGTCCCATGTCAATTTGGCATTTAGGGTGGCCAGTCTCGAGAGACAGATCTCGCGAACGGCGCCTAAGAAGGCCTCGAGTAAGAGACAGCACATCAAGCCCATTTACTCGGATAATGACAATGATCTTTTTGACGGTTTGGGCTCTGTGGAGGAAGGTGAGTTGCCAGAGGATTCACGGTCCACTGCGGATTATTCTGCTGGCGAGGACAGTTTGTCTGGTTCCTCCTTGATGAGGATGTGTGGCTCCCTGATGATACGGAGGAATTGCTCGCCTCAGTGTTTGAGACTTTACACATTGTCCCTCCTAGAGTGGCTAAGAGGAAGCAGGGTGAATTGTTGAGGCCTGAAAGACAGAGGCGAGTCTTTCCAGAGCAGGCCCATTTTTCTAATCTGATTTTCAAGGAATGGGAAAGGCCTAACAAACTACCGTCGGTGCCTAAGGACCTGGATAGGCGGTATCCCTTCGCTGAGGAGCTGGTCCGGCTATGGTCTCGTCCTCCCAAAGTGGATGCCCCTGTGTCGGGGTTGTCCAACACTACTGTTATGCCTTCACCTGATACCGCTTCCTTACGTGATCCAGCTGACTTGTGCATGGATCAGCTGGTCTGTCATGCCTTCACCTTTGCTGGTGCCTTGTTTCGTCCTGTGTGTGCCGCGGCCATTGTCTCCCTGGCCATCAGAAAGAAGGTGAGACGCCTTGTGGATAGCGCTTGCAAGCGGGCGGAGGAGTATAAAGACCTCAAGGCATGCGTGGACTTCATTGCCTTCGTTGTCTCTGCCATGGACGATGTTGTCCGGCTTAGTGCCAGGATTTCGGCCCTGCTTGTTGCACTTCGCCGCTCGCTCTGGTTGCGACAATGGTCAGCTGATGCCGCGGCCAAAAAGTTGCTTACTAGTATCCCCTTCGTGGGGCATAGGTTGTTCGGGGAGCGTCTGGACCTCCTGGTCAAGGATGGTAGACTCCCTCAGAGACGGAAGCCTGCGCGGCCCTTTCGGAGCTCATCTGCCTATTGCTCCTTTCGAGGAGGAAGAGGCTCTTCATTTTCAGGTGGCCGCAGAGATATCTGGGGTAGAGGTAGGTCCCGCGGCCGACCCATTCCAGCTTGGGGAGCCAAGTCCAAGCCCCATGCCAAGTCCCCTCAGGCATGAGGAGGCACCCTCACCCATCCGGGTGGGGGGACGGCTTCTGCTATTTGCTCATATCTGGAGACGGTGCGTCTCGGATCGGTGGATTCCGGAGGTGGTGTCCTCCAGTTACAAAATAGAGCTGGCAGTCAGGTCACCCACAAGATTTCTTCGGTCTCGGATATCCCTAAACCCATTGAAGGCACAGGGCCTGAAATTAGCCGTGCAACACCTCTTGCGTTTAGGTGTGATTTGTTCTGTACCTCGTCAGGAACAGGGTCAAGGTTTCTACTCCAATCTGTTCACGATTCCCAAGAAGGACGGAACGTTGAGGCCTATCCTGGACCTGAAGGGTCTCAACAGGTTTGTCAGAGTCAGACATTTCCGCATGGAAACCTTATGGTCAGCGGTGAGCTCGCTTCGACCCGACGATTTCATGACCACGGTGGACATCAGGGATGCTTATCTGCACATCCCGATTTTCCGGGGACATCAGAAGTTCCTGAGGTTTGCTCTGGGGGATCAGCATTACCAGTTTGTGGCACTGCCATTCAGGATATCCTCAGCCCCCCCGGGTCTTCACCAAGGTGCTGGCGGGCATCATGGCTATCCTGAGGAACCAGGGCATTTACTGATCTGGACGATTTACTGATTGCGGTCTCTTCAGCAGGCCGAGAGCGATACCCGGACGGTGTTGTCCACTCTCGAGGACTTTGGCTGGTTAATCAATTACCCAAAGTCTTTTATCACTCCCTCAACAGTGAGGTCCTTCCTGGGCATGACAATAGACACCTCCCAGGTCAAGGTCTTTCTGCCACAGCAGAAGGTTTTGGGCCTCCAGACGCAAGTGCAGGCCTTGCTGTCCTGTCAGCGGCCATCGATCCGTCTGGGTATGAGACTGGTGGGCCCTAATGGTGTCATGCTTCAAGGCTGTGCCCTTTGCCCAATTTCACATGAGACCTCTTCAGTTGAACCTGTTGACCGGCTGGGATTGGATGCAGGAGTCGCTGGAACAGGAACTTTCACTGTCCCCCCTGGCCAGGCAGTCCCTCTTGTGGTGGCTGGACTCCAGGAACCTATTGGTGGGCAAGTCCTTTCTGACTCCCCGGTGGGAGATAGTTACCACGGATGCCAGTCTGACCGGCTGGGGAGGTGTTTGGCAGACGCAGAAGATCCAGGGTCAGTAGGGTCCGCAGGAGAACCGCTTACCCATCTCCTGGAGCTGAGAGCGATCTGGTTGGTACTTCTTCACTTGACTCCACATTTAAGGGGTCGTGCGATCCAGGTTTGCTCGGACAATCAGACGGCTGTCGCCAACATCAATCACCAGGGCGGGACTCAGAGCAAGCGAGCCCTCAAGGAGGTGACCCAGATTCTGACTTGGGCAGAGGAGAATGTTCCCTGCATCTCGGCGGTTTACATCCCCGGGGTAGAAAACCAGGAGGCAGATGCCTTGAGCAGGAACGCCTCACTCCTGGGGGAATGGTCTCTCAGCAACAAGACCTTTCACGCTCTGTGTCTCCGCTGGGGTCAGCCAGACGTGGACCTGTTTGCGTCCAGACACAATCACAAGCTCCCAAAGTTCGTCTCCCTTTCAAGAGATCCTCTGGCCTTTGCCACAGATGCTCTGGCAATAGAGCTCAGGCTCCTTTATGCATTCCCTCCGTTTCCACTCCTGGGCCGAGTGCTGCGCAAGATAGCCCAGGAAGGGGTACCAACCATCTTGGAGGCCCCTCGCTGGCCGAGAAGGTTGGTTTGCGGACATAGTTCAGATGTCAGTGGATCGCTACATCATGCCCGACGACCCAGGGCTTCTCACTCAGGGGTCGGTGCGGCACCCCAATTTACAGACGCTGGCTTTGACGGCCTGGCTATTGAGACCTCAATCCTGACGGATAAGTGGCTGTCGGCCACGGAAGTCTTCTTCCAGGATATACTACAGAGTTTGGCTAGCCTACATTGCTTGGTGTGAGTCCAAGAGTCTCCCTTGCCGCACATTCTCTATTTCTAGGATTCTGGAGTCTTTACAACACGGCTTAGACTTGGGTCTCCAGCTGAGCACCCTCAAGGGCCAGGTCTCGGCCTTAGCCATCTTTTTCCAGAGATCCATAGCCAATCATAGGTTGATGAAGACTTTTTTACAGGGAGTCACCCATGTCCGTCCACCTCGTTAGTCAGTAATATCGGTTTGGGACTTGAATTTAGTACCTTCTGCTCTTCAGGGTCCCCCCTTCGAGCCTTTGTGCGATGCTGCTTTGTCTATTTTGACTCTTAAAGTGTTTTTTTTGGTAGCGATCACCTCGGTGCGTCGCGTGTCAGAGCTGGCCACGCTTTGTATGAAGCCTCCCTACTTTGAGCGGCATAAGGATAAGGTGGTTTTTCGCTTTAAACCTGCTTTTTTGCCTAAGGTCGTGCCTCCCTTTCACCTCAATGAGGAAGTTGTCTTACCTTCTTTGTGTCCAGCACCGACTAATTCTAGGGAAAGGACCCTCCAATGCCTTGGATGTGGTCAGAGCCATTAAGTATTACCTGGTTGCGACTGAATCATTCAGGAAATTGGATTTGCTCTTTGTCTTAACAGAGGGCTCTAGGAAGGGTTTGCCACCAGCCATGTCCACTCTCAGTAAGTGGATCAGACAGGCGGTGGTGCGAGCATATTCTGCCAAGGGGAAGGAACACTCTTTTCTTATTACAGCTCATTTTACTAGCGCTATTGGTGCCTCCTGGGCCTTTCAGCTCCAGGCATCTGTTGAACAGGTTTGTAAGACCGCCACTTGGTCTTCAGTTCATACCTTTACCAAGTTTTACAAGGTTGATGTTAGGGCCTCAGCTGATGCTGTCTTTGGCCGAAAGGTGCTTCAGGCGGTAGTGAAATTAACTACTTGCTGTTCCGCACTGTGGATCCTGCCCTAATGGACACTGCTTTTGGATGCCCCACATGTCATCTCTCTGGGACGACCTGGACTGGATATAGGGAAAAATACAATTCTGTGAAACTCACCTGTCCCACCCCGCCCTTTGTTCATTATCTATTGTTTGCCTGTTATGGTGATTACCATTTGTATTCTTGGACTTGTTGTCCTTAAAGTTTTTTGTTGGAGAGAGTACAAGCTGAAGCTATGTGAAGTAACATGGTTTCTTGGCCTCCCGGCCTGTCTCCTCTTACTGCTTTTTAACCACTGGGAAATGATAGGGAGACACCTGCTTTTATAGGGGGCCGGGAGGAGCGACAGCTTTTGATCTTGCAGTCGAGCGTCCCCTGGGGGCGGAATACCCACATGTCATCACTCTGGGACGACCTGGACTGGATATACTCAAAAACAATTCTACAGGTGAGTTTCACAGAATTGTATTTTTTTTATTAATTGTTTGTATTATTATGTATAGATTGGGCACACAATAGGCATTTTTCCAGCTGGGGTAAGGTTGGACTATATGTATGATTATTTTGGCTATTATATTGTAAATTTGAGCAGCATGCATGTTATTCTCTTGCCCCTCCCCTCTCCTTTTTCTAGGCTGTTATGTTTTTTTAGCATGGTTTTAAACTGTCTTATCATATTGTACTGTAAATATATGTTCTAATAAAATTGTACACATTTTTGACAAATCAGTGGTGCCACTGGGTTGGTGGGGTTGGTTTTTGGGGGGTTGTGGGACCCCCTTGGTTTAATTACTAGTGTAACTCTTGCACCTCCCCTCCAGTGAAGCACACTAGTCATATATTATTTAAAAAGTTGGTGTGGTCTTTTTTATCTTTTTGCTTTTAGTGTTACCATATAGATGGCTTATATACTTTGGTATTTTGTATTAATAGACACCACTGTCTGCAGGCCGGGGGTTCTGTGCTCTGCTTTTTAAATTTAAGTACTTTGTTATCTTTACTGTTCATTATTTGTCTTATTAGGCGCTGGTTGGTGATAAAACACTGGCGTTTTGGTTAATGGATGCAGAGATGTACACCAATATGAGCGTAATGTCGCCTCTTACATCCGTTATTGATCGTGGAATTCAGCTTCACAAGATGATTCGTCTGATAACACATGCTTTGGGTGGCGAAGGCTATCTCAATTTCATTGGTAGGTGATAAATATATATTTATATAAATTGTTTGCTTTCAAATTTTCTCTTCCACTCCCCTCTGGGCAACTAAAATCCAGGGAGTATCCACCTATAAGGAATCGGTGGTACACTGCCCTCAAATCAGGGCGTCCCGCTCAACCTAAGATACTGTAATAACACATACACACCCAGACAGTGGTTGTTATGCGGGACTGACACAATAAAACACCCACAGCCAGATTTAGCCAACTGACACTCAGGTTTAATGTAACATATACTGTGGCATATGACACATACTTAGAAAGTGACACACCGATAACTGTACAAAACATTAAAAAGAGCAATTGCTTTTAAAAACAGGGGCCCCCATTCCACACCACCAAGCACTCACACCAGCTCACATACACACACCGGCCAATATCCACATAAATGGAGCTGCAAATAGGGGCTCAATGGCAAACTGGGGGATGTCAGGATCCAAGTCCTCAAAACTTCAAATCAGCCGGCTGGCTGTTGTTTTCAAGAATACATGATGCACCCGTAAGGCTTGACCAGGCACAGTAGTGATGTAGTGGTGTTCCAGGTGTTCTGACATCAGAGAATTTTATTGATAAAGTGGACCAAAACCCACATCCTGCTAGATTCCTTGCCCCCAGAAATTTGCCTTTTTTCCCAGTCCAACAGCGCATATTGCGAGCAGCGCCCGCATTCCCGCTATCCCTTTAGCAGGGCGTGTGCCAGTGCCAGGCATTTGTGAATGTGCTGTAGGACCAGGGAAAGGTGAGTTAGATGGTGCGACCTGGGGGGTTTGATGCAGTGGGGCATCCCCGATCTCCAGAGGACTAAAACCCAGGATAGTTAAAACCCTGGATTTTGGTCCACTTTAAAGCGTACCAGATCCATTTTTACTCCAAATATGAAGACCATGCTTTGGATGCATCCTGACTGCTGATGCCAGCCTCAATTCTCCAACAAAATATGGCCCCACATTTGGCCACTGTGGGCACCCGTGATTCAAGTGCTTTGGTGGCCGAAAGCAGTGTTGCAGATGCCCCAAGTTCAAATGCAGAGCATATTTTTATTTACCTAATTTTAGTATTGAACTGGCCAGCTTGCCATATGCTTTTCTAAATTATAGCTAACATTTTAGCTTTTAAAGGGAGCAAATAATATTCTCAACACTAATAGGCAAATGGGGGGGGGGGGGGGGGGGATTTATAGCCAGGATTATACACACCACACCCCTACATCTTATGATGTTGATAAACAGTACTCCATGTGAACTGATACGTGACTTTTGATGCTTAAAGTGGACCAACACCCACCGCTGATCGGCCCGGGAATCTATAAGATTCCCGGGCCTATCAGCTCCCTGAAATCAGGATGAAATCAGGATGCCCCGCTGTGTGAACCCCCCCGGACGCCCACAAACCTTACCTTCTCCCCGTTCCAACGGCGCATGTGCGGGCCACCGCCTCTCGCGCGTCCCTCTAACAGGGCGTGCACCCGCGCCAGCCGTTTGTGAATGGCCGGCGCGGGCGCGCTCCCTTTCAGAGGGACGCGCGGGAGGCGGCAGTGGCGGCCTCAGCATGTCCGTCGCTTGAGGTGAGGTGAGTTTTTTTGGGCTTTCTGCGGGAATTCACACAGCGAGGTGCCCCGCGGAAGTGGACCAACACCCAGGATAGTGAAAATCCTGGGTGTTGGTCCACTTAAAGTACAAAATGAAGTAAATTAAAATGAAAAACTTGTTCAATATTGCATATGTCTAAAACTTTTTTAATGTTTTGTAAATTTTTCTGCTGATTTATGCAAATTATGACCTTGGAATGCAAGACACATGTAAGCAACATGACAGAAGTTGTTTCATTACTAATACCGAGCCCATAGCCGAAGGCATTTCTATGCTGCATTGACTGCTAATTTTAGGCCTTCTTATAAAAGGTTTAATTTTTTTTTGTTAAGCAATTAACCACCAGCCTAGAGTCTTTCACTTTGGACATACCAGACAAAGGGAGAAAATGTTAAAGCGGAAAAGGTCATTATTTGGGACAGTCACATGAGGAGCATGAGTGTGCTCTTGTATAATCAAAGACGTTTGCTACACATATTAATGCTCAGCAAACGTCTCTGTGTACAGCAATCTGGAGTAAATGCAGGCACATCCCCAGATGCGTGTGCACTCCCCTTCACAGCCTGAATCTGAATTGCTGGATGTGTGAGTGTTCCTCAGTCCAGGGGGAGAGGGGGGTTTACACAGTTGGGCATTCCAGGACCTCCACACTAGGTTTTGTTACTCTTTAAATTTGCTTTAGATTTGTATGATTGGGGAAAGGATGGACTGCTGGGCCATAATTATGTCTTGAAATGCAAAATCTTTGCCTCTTAACAGATACTAAATTGGAAGTACAGTCTCTAGCTAACCCACCCTGGCGCTGAGGCCAGATGGAGGGGTTACAAAGGAAAAAAAAACCCTTACCTCACCGCTGTCTAGCATCGTCCTAGCTGATCCATGCGGCCGCCACACAGAAGAACACAAAGTGGCATCCCCTTGCACTGTGCTAAGCTGCTGGCCTATTCACTTAAATGGGTGGTGGGCATGCGCACGGAAATGGGTGATACCGCTCTGTGCTTTTTCCTAAGAGGTTCAGGAGCGACTGGAGAACGGCGCTGGACAATGTTCTTTTTTGGATGTAAAAGCATGACTATTCTAAGTATGTCACACACCCCACTTCATTTATTAAATATTACACTTGGGTTATCTCACCGCTAGGTGGCGCACTTGCAGAGATCTCCAAAAAAGCAGCAAGCCCCTCCCGGTCTATAGAAACCTGGTACCTCCCAGCAATTCCCCAGTGTTGGTCTCTGCAAGATGGCGACAAGACAGAAGAAAGAAGTCTCCTGCTTGCAGGTAGCCGGGGTATCACCCCGGCCCCCCCCTTATGGTCTATTGCTGCCCGGTCCCCGTTTTCGTGTTTATCCCCTTGATTTAATGGTAGCCTCCCAGCTATAGGCTGTAGGCCGGGCAAGGGTAGATGGCACTCTAGGTGCCTAGGAGATTAGCTCCTCCGCTCGTCCCCATATTATGGGGCATAGCGGTGATCCGGTTGTTTGGTGATCCGGAATTGGGATGCCCCAGCCCTTAGGTCCCAGTTAGGTTTCCTTTCCCCCACAGGTTCTGTGTGTGCAGTGTGCGTGGGGGTGGTGTTTGGGGACAGCATGGGTCTGTCCCTTGTTTATTCTGGGGGGGGGGGGGGGCTCCTAGCCCTGAGTTTGTTGCTCCCTCACATGTGTGCCTTTTTTACATCAGACTAGGCGGCCAGGGCGGTGCGCGGTGCCGCTGGCCCGCCTGTGTGTGTGGGTGCGTGCGCCGCTGGTCCGCCTGTGCTCTGTGTGCGGCCTGCGTGTGTTTCACTGCGGGCGGGACCGGGCGGCAGGCGATGCCGCCGGCCCGTCCGTCGGCGCTGCGGGCGCCTTTACTGTGGGCGCCATTACTTGGCGCTTCTGCGGCCTCTTCGAGGCATCGGGGTGACGTGGGCGGGCCGCGTCAGGCACGGCCCGCGCTGTTTCTGGCGGGTTAGGGAGGGGCGGGGTCAGCGGTCCCGCGTTGTGTGGCGGGTCCGCCCCTTCGTCTCCAGATGGTGAGGATCGCGCTCTTTCTCTCCCTCTCGTCACTGGCGTGTCCCGCGCGGTGTGCAGGTAGGCCATTGTCCCCTGCGCCTCTCGTTCCTTCATGGGCTGTTGGTTTAATTCTGGAGGGGTGGGCGGCTTAGCGGTCGGTCGTTGTGCAGGCCGGGCTGCAGGATGAGCCAGGTATTCCTCCTCCCTCCATTCCCCCCCCCTCTCCCTCCCCCCACCCCCCTCTCCCCCGATGATTCGGTCAGGCCTTGGTGCGTGCTGGCGGGGGGTGGGTTTTTTGTTTCTGCTTGTACTTGTGTGTCAGGTGTGACTGTACTGACTGCTGTCCTTTGCGTTTTTCAGATCCCGGGATTCCGTCTTTCAGGGCTCTCCCGGTCTTGTACATACCTGGCGGGTATTTGGGGTTGGCTACTGTCCCCCCTTGCCCTTCTGCTAATTCCCTGGGCAGGGCTACACTTGCTAGTATATATATATTTGTATACCCTTAAGCTTAGGGCTGTGTATGTGTCTACAGATAGTCACATTTAATCTATTAAAGTACTAGTGGGGCATCCCGGGTCGCGTACTGCGTAAATCCCTGAGGGCTGCGAATACCATAAAATCACCATTATGGAGGCTACCAGAGATGCCGGAACTAGTCCTTCGGGGCACTCCAGGCTGTTTGGGGGATGTGGGACTCCGCTCCCAGGGGATGATGTAATCTTTTGTATTCCATGTACACAGCGGAACATTGAGCGCCAGTCCGGCACCTCGGTGCCTGGGACTTCTTCTACCGCGCCTTCTCCCTCCCCTCCTCGCCTGTTCCGGACCCCGCATGACGCTGTCGTTGGGGGTGATTCGCAATCTGAGGTAGGTGCCCGGTTGGCCAGCCTCGAGAAAATGTTTTCCGCTATGGTCGCTCAGAAGGCTTCTGCCAAGCGAAAACACCTGTCTCCGCCTCCGCAGGATTCCGATGAGGAAGTTGAGGTACTGGATTGGTCGGATCGTCCCCTCGAAGAGGGGGAGCTTATTGAGGAGACGGAGGATTCAGAGGTTCAGCAGTTGTCTAGCGCTGAGGGGGACTTGATAGAGGGGCCCCCTCCTGACACGCCCACTATTCTGGCTCAGATGTTTGAGGTTTTGGATTTGGATCCGCCGGAAGTTACTCCTCGGCCTAAGGGTCAGCTCTTCGGGGGTTCCAAGCAGCGCTTGGAGTTTCCCAGTCAACAGCATTTTGAGGACATCGTCCTCAAGCAGTGGGAGCAGCCTACGCGGCTTGTCGGGGTCCCGCCTAGTTGGGACAAGAAATATCCCTTTCCGGCGGATTTGTTGAAGCGGGGGTCCGCCTCCCCAGAGGTGGATGCTCCTGTTTTGGGGCTGTCAAATTCGGCGGCGGTTCATTTTCCTGACACTACTTCTCTCAAGGATGGTGAGGATCGCCGGATTGATCAGCTGGCCCGTCACGGTTTTGTCTGTGCGGGTTCGGTCTTGAGGCCTGTTTGTGCTTCCGCCTTTTTGTCTTTGGCTGTTAGGTCCGTGGTCAGGGATTTAGGTGCGGATCTTGATCCTGCCTGTGATGAGTCCCTGGCTCTTAAGCGTTGTGAATCCTTTTTGTCATTTATCCTGGCTGCGCAGGAGGACGTCATGTTGATGTGTGGCAGGGCTACGGCCCTGTTGGTGGCTATTCGCCGTTCAGTATGGCTGAGACAGTGGACTGCTGATTTTAATTCTAAGAGTTCGCTTACGGCTCTTCCCTTTATGGGTGTGCGGCTTTTCGGTGAGCAGCTGGATTCCGTTGCCAAGGGAGGTAAGTTACCTCAGCGCAAGAGATTTCGCCGTTCCTTTCGGGGACCGGCTTCCTACAATCCGCCCTTTCGGGGAACCAGAGCCAGCAGAGGTGCGGGCTTCTCGGCTTCCAGGGGCGCCAGCTGGAATAGGGGTAGAGGCCGTGGCCGTCCCGTGCACGTCTGGGGCGCCAAGCCTAAGCCAGTTTCCAAGCCCGCTCAGCCATGAGGGGGCGCCCTCACCCGTACGGGTGGGGGGACGGTTGCGACTATTCTCCCGGGTATGGGACCTGGAGGTTTCCGACAGGTGGATCCGGGAGGTGGTGTCGGCCGGTTACAAGCTGGAGTTCGAGTCCTGTCCTCCTCCAAGGTTTGTCAGGTCTCGAGTGCCGGCGGATCCTTTAGCCGCGCAGGGGCTTCTGGCGGCTGTAAGGAATCTTCTGGAGCTGGCGGTCATTTGCCCGGTCCCGCCGTTGGAGGTGGGGCGCGGGTTTTATTCCAATCTCTTCACTGTTCTCAAGAAGGACGGGTCGTCCCGCCCGATCCTGGATCTGAAGTTTCTCAACAGGTTTATTCGTCCCCGGAAGTTCCGCATGGAGACCCTGCGGTCTGCGATCGGTTCTTTTCGGCAGGGGGACTTTATGTTGTCCATAGACATCAAGGACGCGTATCTTCACATTCCAATCTTTCCGGCACATCAGCGGTTTCTTCGCTTCGTGGTGGAGGATCGGCATTTTCAGTTTGTAGCTCTCCCATTCGGTCTCACCTCGGCTCCGAGAGTGTTCACAAGGGTGTTGGCAGGGGTGAGGGCCCTGCTCAGAGCTCAGGGGATTCGCATTGTTCCTTATCTGGATGATCTTCTCATCATGGCGCCTTCCCTCAGTCAGGCGTAGGGGGACACCAGTTGGTGGTGTCTACGCTGGAGAAGTTCGGCTGTGTGATCAACTATCCCTAGTCTTCCCTGGTTCCGGCCAGGGTGGTGACCTTTCTGGGAATGTCCTTGGACTCGTGTCAGCACAGAGTGTTTCTCCCTCAGGCTGAGGTTCTTTTGATTCAGGAATTGGTTCAGCTTCTTCTCTCCAATCCTCGCCCGTCCATCCGGCTGGGGATGAGACTGGTGGGGTTGATGGTGGCCTCGTTCGAGGCTGTTCCCTTCGCACAGTTCCACACGAGGACGCTTCAGCTTCATCTTTTGGCGTCTTGGGATCGGCGACCGCGGTCGTTGGATCGGTCCTTTCGGATGTCCCCCCAGGTTCGGCAGTCTCTACTGTGGTGGTTGGTCTCGGACAATCTCTTGAAGGGCAGGTCTTTCTGACCCTGCTTTGGGAAACTGTCACCACGGACGCCAGTTTGTCAGGATGGTGAGGTTTCTGGACGGATTTTCATTTTCAGGGGCAGTGGAACCCTCTGGAAGTCCACTTGCCCATCAATGTTCTGGAGTTGCGAGCCATCAGGTTGGTTTTGTCTCACTTGACGCATCATTTACAGGGTCTGCCGGTTCAGGTTCGCTCGGACAATCAGACGGCGGTTGCTTACATCAATCACCAAGGAGGGACTCGCGGTCTGGGTGCCCTCAGAGACGTGTCTCTGATTCTAGTTTGGGCGGAGACTTATGTCCCTTGCATTTCGGCAGTGTTCATTCCAGGAGTGGTGAACACGGAGGCGGACTTCCTGAGCCGGTGCTCGTCCCACCGGGGGGAATGGTCTCTCCATCCCCTGGTGTTTCGGTCGATGTGTCTTCGGTGGGGGACGCCGGAGGTGGATCTGTTTTGCCTCTCGTCACAACTACAAGCTTCTGACATTCGTGTCGCCTTCTCGGGACCCTCTGGCTCTGGCGGCGGATGCCATGGGCTGGCCTTGAGCTGGAGGGACCTGGGTTTTCTTTATCTGTTCCCTCCGATTCCCGTGTCAGGCAGGGTGCTGCGAAAGCTAGTTCAGGATGGAGTTCCCGCCATTCTCGTGGCTCCTAGGGGGTCAAGGCGGGTGTGGTTCGCAGTCATCGTTCGTCTGGCAGTGGTTCAGTTCGATCTGCTTCTTCGGCAAGATCTTCTCACTCAGGGTCAACTGTGTTACCCCAGTTTACCAACGCTGGCTTTGACGGCTTGGCGGCTGAAACCTCCATTTTGAGGGAGGAGGGTCTTTTGGATTCGGTCATTCGGACTCTCTTTAGTGTTAGGAAGAGGTCTTCCTCTTCCATCTATTATAGGGTCTGGAGTTCTTATATTGATTGGTGTGAGGCTACATCTTTGCCCTGCCGGGTTTTTGCTATTTCTCGGATTTTGGAGTGTCTTCAATCAGGGCTGGATTCTGGTCTTCAGCTGAGTACATTGAAGGGGCAGGTTTCTGCCTTGTCAATTTTTTTCCAGAGGTCTTTTGCAAGCCATTCTTTGGTCAAGACCTTCTTCCAGGGGGTTTCGCATCTGCGGCCTTCTAGGAAGCCTTTGTTCCCAGTTTGGGATTTGAATTTGGTGTTCTCTGCGTTACAGGTTCCTCCTTTTGAGCCTGTGCAGGATATTGCTCTGTCCACTCTGACTCAGAAGGTTGCCTTTTTGGTGGCCATCACTTCGGTTCGGCGTTTTTCAGAGTTGGCGGCTTTATTGATTCAGGCTCCTTGTTTTGAGAAGCATCAGGACAAAGTGATCTTTCGTTTCAAGTCAGATTTTCTCTGCTTTTCATATTAATCAGGACGTTGTTCTTCCTTCTTTGTGTCCTAAGTCTAGGAATGTCATGGAGGGTGCGTTGCACTGCTTAGACGTTGTGTTAGGTACTATTTGCGTGCTACATCTTCCTTCGTAAGACTGATGCCTTTTTCGTGGTGCCCTGTGGGCCTAGGAAGGGCTTGGCTCCGGCTCAGTCTTCCATTAGCAAATGGATTCGTCAGGCGATTGTTGGAGCCTATTCTGCCAAGGGGTAGGATCCCCCTTTTCGCGTTACTGCTCATTCTACTCGTGCGGTTGGTGCGTCCTGGGCTTTTCAGCACCAGGCTTCGGTTGAACAAGTTGTCAGGCCGCTACCTGGTCTTCGGTTCACACCTTTTCTAAGTTTTACAAGGTTGATGTTCGGGCCTCAGCTGATGCTGTGTTTGGCCGTAAGGTTCTGCAGGCTGCAGTGGTTTGAGTTTTATCTGCGTTATTGCCTGGTTTGGATACCCGCCCTTTTATGGACACTGCTGTTGGATGTCCCAAGTGTAATATTTAATAAATGAAGTGGGGTGTGTGACATACTTAGAATAATACCATTTTGTGAATACTCACCTGTAAAATGGGTATTATAAGTATGTCACACACCCCACTTCACCCGCCCTTTTTTGGTATCCGGGTTCCTTATATGGTGAGGTTTTGTTATTTACAGTTGAGGGTTGCAATTGTTTCTTCCTGGTACCTTGTCTTACTGCTGTTTTAACACTGGGGAATTGCTGGGAGGTACCAGGTTTCTATAGACCGGGAGGGGCTTGCTGCTTTTTTGGAGATCTCTGCAAGTGCGCCACCTAGCGGTGAGATAACCCAAGTGTAATATTTAATAAATGAAGTGGGGTGTGTGACATACTTATAATACCCATTTTACAGGTGAGTATTCACAAAATGGTATTTTTTTAACAGCTAAAAACTTTATCATTGAGGCCAGAAATAGTACCTTTATACTAGTATTGAAATATGAATCCTTCAAACCCCAGTGACCCTAAGTATCACTAGCAGGCCCACAAAAACCTAATCAATCTTCTACCTGTTCTATTCACAGCTAATAAAACCAGTCTTGCTCATTCTCCGCCTTTAAATCTACTTCAGTTTATTTATTTTCCTCTAACTGTATTGAGGATGTGATATGTGACTAGATGCTTAACAAAGTACTCCAGTATTTCTTCATATAGGTGTTTTAATCTCCTTTACTGGAAGGGGATTGTTGTTGGCTGGAGCAGAAGGCATGTGTGCTACTTTGCCGGCTTAATATATGCTTTTGGGAAAAAGTGTAAGCAGTGTTTTGCCTCTTGGAAAAAGTCAATTCTGTTACAAGTAACAAGGATAAATTGCCTATTTTAATCCCGTTTTCTGCTCAAGAGACTTTGATTTTTAAGAAATATGATTAGATAGAACCAGCCAGCGAGCTCACTGGAGTGTGGTGTTTGGGTCCCTCAAGGTAAATACATAAGCTGTTTTGAAGACATGGAAAAGCATAAAAATGTGTGAACATTTACTCAAATTCAACTACAGTAAGATACTACAACTTTTTGTGCTGTTCAGTCATATTTAAACTTGGTTGAAACAACAAAGATGTAAATTAATAATATCACAAAATGTGTGTTTTGTAATAGACAGGGTGACCACCTACCTATACCTTTAACCCAAGAGGATTGAGATAGGGGAGTAAAAGGATCACCCTGCAGGTGCCTCCCACTAATTGGTAGGATTTCTAGTCCAGGAAGTTGAGAGTAGCGTGAGATTAGAGAAAATAGAATGTAGAAGAGAGGAGCTCCTTGCATTGGGTGCCTCCCACCCAGGCAGCCATTCCATTTATGGTGGAGGGTCCTGCTCCAAGGAGAAGCCGAGTAATGTGAGAAAGAAAGTAACTAGCGAACGAAGGAACACTTGTACCGGCTACCAACCACCCAGGTTGCCATTCCAATTCAGGCACCACTTGGTGTGGTCCTAGCACAAGAATGGAAAGCGTGAGAGAAGGTCAGGGTGAAAGCAGACATTGCTGGGGGGTCTTCGGGTATGAGAGCAACACAAAGGAAGGAAGGAAGGGGTAGTACAAGAGAAAAAGCCAGTTCTGGGGTAGTACAAGTGTTAGGTGTAATTCTGATGAGCCTTGAGAAAGGTCGGGAACCCCTGTCTTAGGAGACGACGCTCAGCAAATCTACCCTTTTCAACAACTGCAGAGCTGCACTGAGACGTTGCTGCCTTTGTTTTCACTTTTATCTCTATTGTGCGTTGCCCTTGTCCCTTCTCTTTTTACCTTCCCTCTGTCTCTGTTTCTTTTCCAAATTCCTTTCGTCTCCTTTTTTGTTCTACATTTTTATGATTTGTCCCCACATTCCCTCTTTTTTCCACATTCCATCCGTTTTCTCTTTTCTCCAATAACAATAATTTTTTTTCTATAGTGCCATCTTTATCTGTAATGTAATACAATACATTACAAAACTTTTAAATTCACAGTTCCAAGTAAATGCTCTGAAAACAAAGGAATTTCGGCCCTTGGCCTACAATCTAAAGAATAAGGGATGTAGACATCTCATTTTCTACATTTTTTTTTTCTCATCCTCATTTCCACATATCCTATTTTTTCCCTCTATTTTCTGAATTAACTTTCATCTTTCCTTTTTCACTATTCCATCTCTATATTTTTTATTATCTCTGTCTCCCTTCATCATTTTCACATTATTTCAATCTCTCCTTCACTTCCCCCCATTCCGCTTGTTATACTATCTATATATCTGTCTGAATTCTTGCACGGGGCAATACAATGTTGCTCTTGTAGCAGCTTGAGGTTCTGTGACCACCCTTTAGTTAAGAACATAATACTATGACCCAAAAATATTTAAATATATTGTCAGACCCTTAGAATTTATGCAGTTACCCCACCAGCCAATTATAGGGCAGACTTGTAATGCAAGATTAACCTTTTAAAGAGGCAGATAATTTTATTATACGACAGAATAACAGACAGAAAAACACATCTACATCCGCATTATGTGAACTGTTTCTAACAGGTTAGCTTAATGTCCTGGCAATAATATAAAAAAAAAAAAAAAAAAGGAAGGAAGCTATCCAGCCTGCAGGCTTGATCCCACCGAACCATTTGGAGTGTGGGCTTTTGGCTTCAGTGCTCTGATGTTAAATAGAAATCCTATAACAGTAAGTTTTCTGGCTTAATGCTTTTAGCGCTCTATTGTTATATATTTCATTAATTATTCTCTCTCTGTCTTTGACATTGTATAGTTCTTTAAGAAACGACTTTTAAATTAATTACAGAAATTCGAAGCCCAGAAGTAGGTCCTTACCATACTTACCTTTATATTATTCATGCTTCACATGTTGCTGTTTACCAAGGGATCCTGAGGATAAAAGCCTTTAGATTATTTCCTCTGAGGAATAATTTAATTATCTTCTGCATTGTTTTGTGACTTGGCCCGCTACTTGGAGAATGATGAAATGTGAAGTTTCCAAATCTAGCAACATGTTTTGTTGGTAAAGAAAAGTGTCAGGTTTTTGTACTGATCTCTATTGCAAAACAAGAGAACAATGCTGAGAGGGGCTTGTTTGGAGTATTAATTAAATTCCTTAGTATTGAGTGTAATGTTAAATATATCTGGATCGTGACAATGACAACTACCTTATTAAAATGGCGATTTATACATATGACAGTATTTAAATCTCTGAGGACTACTATGTTTTTGGCTATTAATTGGCAATTATATTAAGTATAAGTTAGAGAATGCTTTAATTTTTATCGAAAATAAGACTCCTCTTTGCTGTGATCTTCATTAGCAGAGTAGTGAAGATCCAAAATTTTCGTTAACTCTGCAGAAAAGACAAAGGCTTTTTGCCTTTTCTGCTCTTTTACATGCTGCTAATGGATATAGCTAAAAAGGAAGTAAAGTCACAGCTTAATTCTCTGCGTCTACCCCTGCCGCATTGGTGCTCTGGGATCGGTGCATCATCCCCCCCCCCCCCCCCAGGCATCCCCACCCTTCCATGTTTACTCAGTTTGGCAGCCATTTAAAAAGGAACATTAGACCTTTTCTGATGCTCCTCTCTAAACATCCCCCCCCCCTCACTGTCTTACTCCGGCAGTATTCTTGGCCCCTTTCCACCCCCACCCCCTCTTACCTGTCGCTGAGTGAAGGCTACAGGCTTAGCTGTCCTTACCTCTAGCCATCCTCTCTTCAAATGTCCCGTGTCGCTCCTCAGATCTTGCGCTCTTCTGCCCTGAGTGTCATTGCAGCCTATGCATTGACGCTGCGCATGCGTGAGATCTGAGGGGCAGCGCAGTGCATGACGGGATGGCAAGATGGCGCTGCCCAACGTAGACGGCGCGGGGCTGAGGGATGCCAGAGCGTGATGCGACCCGACGGGTAAGTCAAATTTGTATAAATTGAAACTGGTGGGACTGGGGGGGGGCGAGCAAGCCAAGTTTGGGGAGTTTTTATTAACTCCCCAATACCTGAAATGTTCCTTTTAAATTACTGCCTTCAAGGGGAGTGGAGCATCTAACCTGCATGCCTGCTGAACTCAATTGGTCACTGACAGTAACTTGCTCTAATGAAAAGAGGATATGCTAAGTAAGTTGAGGCGGGAAAAAAAGCAATGAATTGGGATGCACTTCTGTTGTGAGAGGCAGAGAATGTAAAGTATATTGTAAAGTTTACTTTTTAAATAATTAACGCTTTGCTACAACAGAGGGGGCATACCCCACTGCAAAGGCTGCAGTGGGGTTACATGGATGCCAATTAAACTATTTGTACCACTTGCGACAGGGGCATTATTTTGGACCATGACCGGGCGGGTGTCCCTGCCCCTAGCCCTTCACTGCCTATGGCCTCTCCGGACCCTCTGCTGCTGCACTCAGCCCCCAGCGAAGGGGGAGCTAGCAGGGGGTCCCATGCTGATTTGGCGCATAGGCTGGCCAATCTCGAGAGACAGATCTTACGGACGGCTTCCAAGAAGGCCACAAGTAAGAAACGGCACCTCGAGCCTGTTTACTCGGATAACGACGATCTATTTGATGATCTGGGCTCTGTGGAGCCTCTGTGCCTTTTTGAAAAACTGACTTTGCTCTTAGGAGATGGTCGTTTAGACAGGTAGTGATGAAAGCGTGCAAATTCAAGGGTAAAGATTCCACTTTTCGTGTCACAGCTACTACTAGGGCAATTGGTTCGTCCGGGCATCTGTGGATCAGGTGTGCTAGGCAACCAACAGTTCCTCATTACACACCCTTTTACAAAGTTGGTTTTGAAGGCTTGAGCTGATGGCTTGTTTGGGTTTAAAGTAGCTTGAGCTGATGGCTTGTTTGGGTTTAAAGTATTGCAGTCAGTGGTGAAACCCCTGGCGTACTTTTCCAAGTGTACAGCACGGTGTTTCATTTCAATCATTACTTCTGGGTATTCCGCCACAAGGTGGCACAGTTGACTGCAGAAGACTTGTGGCTTCTCCCGGCCGTATAAAAAGCCAGAAATCACTCATAGACCCCCAGTGTTTCTCTGCAGTCATGACTGCGAAGATCAGAAGATGGCTCTCTACGGTTATTCGCAGGCGAGCGGGGCAACCAAGCCTGCGGCCCTGCAAGCCTATTCCCACCCGCTTCCGGACCCTTCTGCCTCCCAGCCTTGGCTGTCGGTAAGGGTAGGGGAGCACCTGGGTCATGTGCTCGGTGAGCTTTGCTCCAGATCGCAGACCCTATTGCTGAAGGGTAGCCGGTCTATAGGCATATGGTGAGCCTAGAGGGAAGGAGGAACCACTGCTGCCCTTGTGTTTGTGCACTTTTCGGGGGTGAGTTTTTATTGTGGGGGACTTTCCTTCTTGGGGGCTCCTCCCCCCCTCTCCCCTCTCTTTCCCTGTGTGCTTCCGCACGCCGCTCGCCCCCCCCCCCGTTCCCCCTCCCGCCTCCTTCTCCCGCGGCCCTGTCGGGGCCTTGGGGGGGTGGGGAAGTGCCGTCGGGTGTGTGCGAATACTCCGCCGCTGGTATGCGGTCTTTTATACAGGGGCCGGGGCCTTGCTTCTCTGACGCCGGCGCCATTACTTGTGTGGGCGCCGGCGTCTCGTGCCTTTTCGCGGGGGGTGGCGCTGCGGAATGACGCTTTCCGCGTCATCCCCATGCGGCCTGCCCCTCGAGGTTCCTTCGCTGGCGCCATTTTACAGGGCTCCACGCTGCTGCTGCTGGGGCTCTCTCCGTCGGCCTGGACCCCTTCCCATTGTCTCTTGGTCGACCTCCTTTTTGTCTTCTGGCTCCTGCGTGTGCTGCGGTGCTGTGCAACTGGTCCGTGAGTTGATCCGACGGGGTTTCTGTTTTTGGTGCATGTGCTGTGTGATGCTCACAATTGTCATTGCTTATGCCTTGCAGACGGGATAGCAGCATTGGGGTTTCTCCCGGTCCAATACCCCCCTCCACCTGTCCTTGCTCTGTGGGGCATCCCTTGGGGGCATCCCGGGTGGGCTCTGATTTAGCCATTATTCCTGGTGGGCCGAGTGTGCCCTTTTTTGATAATCACCATATGGAGGCTTCTGGGGATAGCAAGCTTGGGGGCCGCCTGGGACAGCCTCGGCTGTGTGTCATGTGCGGGGCATCCCCTTTCAGTGGTGGTGGCGCGGTTTGTGTGCTGTGCGACCAAAGTATTATTGCGGATCAGGCTGAGCCGAGCGCTTCTCTTTCTAGTCCTGCATTCCCTACGGCGTCTCTTACTCCTCCGTGCCTGCATGTAGCCCCCAGTGGGGGGGGATACTAGCAGGGGGTCGCAATTGGATCTGGCGCTGCACGTGGCCAGCATTGAGCGGCAGTTGGCTCGACCGGCGGCGGGCAAGGCCTCTAGCAAGAAGCGGCACTTTGACGCCGCATTGTCCCTATTTGCCGAGGAGGATGATGGGCTTGATGTGTATGGCGCCTGTAACTCCCCGGAGGAGGGGGAGCTTTTCCGTGACTCGGACTCCGGACGAGTCACGGGACAGTTACGATAGTGTCAGGACGAGTCAGGACGGTAACGATAGTGGCCTAGGGTCCTCCTCTGATGGGGATACCTGGCTCCCGGATGATACCGATAGACTCTTGTCAGCTGTTTTCGATACATTACACATCGCCCCCCCTAAGGCGGCGAAGAAGAAGCAGGGCGAGCTTTTCCAACCTGGCAAGCAACGCTTGGAGTTCCCGGAACAGGGCCATCTCTTAAGTATGATTCTTAAGGAGTAAGGATGTCCTAATAGGTTACCCTCGGTGCCCAAGGGGTTGGATAGAAGGTATCCTTTTTCGGCTGATTTGATTAAGCGGTGGACGCTCTGGTCCTGGGGCTATCTAACACTTCGGTAATGCCATCCCCCGACACTACCACGCTGGGTGATAGCATGGACTGGCGTATGGATCAGTTGGCTTGTCATGCCTTTACCTTTTGTGGGGGCCGGTTTGCGCCCGGTCTGCGCCGCAGCCATTGTGGCTATCGCCATTAAAAAGGTCAGGCATCTTGCTGAGGCCGCCAGGTCTGGTAAGAACAGGGAGGATTATAAGGTCCTCTTGCTTTGCTCTGATTTTATTGCATTTGTGCTGGCTGCCATGGACGATGCCGTCCGGCTTGGCGGTAGGGCCTCGGCCCTGTTGGTGGCTATGCGTCGGTCAGTTTGGTTGCGTCAGTGGGCTGCTGACACTGCCGCTAAGAAGTCTCTCACTGGGCTTCCTTTCACGGGTCTACGTCTTTTTGGTGAGCGTCTGGATATTCTGGCCAAGGATGGTAAGCTCCCCCAGCGTAGAAAGCAGGCTCGGCCCTTTCGGGGCTCCTCCTTCTTTCGTCCTGTAAAGGTAGGTCGTGGCCCCCATTTCTCCGGTAGGCGCAGAGACTCTTGGGGTCGAGGCAGATCCCGCGGTCGCCCTGGTCTTTCCTGGGGGACCAAGCCCAAACCCCCTTCCAAGGCCCCTCAGGCATGAGGAGGCGCCCTCACCCGACCAGGTGGGGGGACGGCTTCAGCTTTTTGCTCACATCTGGAGGCTTCACGTCTCAGACCAGTGGATTCAGGAGGTGGTGTCCTCCGGTTACAAGATAGTTTGCAGCCTGGCCCCCCAAGATTCCTCCGATCCCGGATATCCCAAAACCCTGTGTCGGCTCAGGGACTGCGTCTGGTCCAACATCTTCTGGCGTCAGGTGTGATTTGTCGGGTACCTCTTCAGGAAGGGGGTCGGGGGTAGTATTCCAACTTGTTCACTGTGCCCAAGAAGGACGGCTCCCTGAGGCCCATCCTGGACTTAAAGGGCCTCAACAGGTTTGTCAGGTTCAAGCACTTTTGCGTGGAGACACTACGTTCGGCCGTAAGTTCTCTTCAGCCAGGCAACTTCATGACCACGGTGGACATCAAGGATGCCTATCTTCACGTGCCAATCTTCCTAGGTCACCAGAGGTTCCTGAGGTTCGCTCTGGGGGATCAACACTACCAGTTTGTGGCTTTGCCGTTCGGTATCACCTCGTTTCCTCGGTTTTCACCAAGGTGCTGGCTGGTGTCATGGCTCTCCTGAGGAATCAGGGCATTCGCATCCTTCCTTACCTGGACGACATTCTGATTGCTGCCCAGTCTCTTCATCAGGCCGAGAGGGATACTCAGGTGGTTCCACGCTCGAGTCCTTCGGCTGGGTGATCAATTATCCCAAGTCTTCACTATCTCCGTCTTTGGCGAGGTCCTTCCTGAGCATGACGCTGGATACTTCTCAGGTCAAGGTATTTCTCTCTCAGCAGAAGGTGGAGGGCATTCAGATGCAGGCATGGGCCCTGCTGTCGTGTCCTCACCCCTTCATTCGGCAGGGGATGCAGTTGGTGGGTCTCATGGTGTCCTTTCTGCCTCCGCACTGGGAGATTCTCACCACGGATGTCAGTCTGACCGGCTGGGGGGGGGGGGAGTTTGGCAGTCTCTGAAACTCCGGGGTCGGTGGGGTCCCCAGGAGGCCCACGCATCCATCAATATCCTAGAGCTGCGGGCGATCAGGTTGGTCCTCTCCCAGTTGACCCCCCACCATCGAGGTTGTGCTGTACAGGTCTGCTCGGACAATCATACGGCGGTTGCCTACATCAACCATCAGGGAGGGACTCGGAGCAGGTGAGCCCTCAAGGAAGTGTCCCTGATCTTGTCTTGGGCTGAGGAGATTGTTCCCTGCATTTCGGCAGTTTACATCCCAGGGGTGGAGAACCAGGAGGTGGACTCCCTGAGAAGGGGAAGTCTTGGCTGGGAGAATGGTCCCTCAGCTACAGGATTTTTCTCGCCCTGTGTCGCCGCTGGGGTCAGCCGGACGTGGACCTGTTTGCATCCCGTCACAATCACAAACTTCCAAAGTTTGGCTCACTGTCACAGGACCCTCTGCCCATCGCCATGGACACGCTAGAAATTCCATGTACGGAGTATGTATTCCCTCCCTTTGGGTGTTGCGCAAGATTTCTCAGGAGGAGGAGGCGGCCATTCTGGTGGCCCCCTGCTGGCCAAGGACAGTATGGTTCACGGACGTTTTACAGTTGGCAGTAGGTCGGTTTGTCCTGCCCGACGATCCAGAGCTTCTCACGCAGGGACAGCTGCGCCATCCCAATTTACAAATGCTGGCTTTAACGGCTTGGCTGCTGAAACCTCCATCTTGATGGGCAACGGCCTGCCGGCCTCTGTCGTCGATACCTTGATTCAGGCTCGGAAGAAATCCTCGTCTTTTATCTACTACAGGGTCTGGCATGCTTACATTGCTTGGTGCGAGTCCAAGTCTCTTTTTTGTCGGAAATTTTCCATTCCCAGGATTCTGGAGTTTTTACAGCATGGTCTGGAATCGGGTCTACAACTTAGTACCTTCAAGGGACAGGTTTCGGCTCTGGCAATTTTTTTCCAAAGATACTTTGCCAATCACAGGCTTGTTAAGACCTTCTTCCAGGGAGTTACTCATGTGCGTCCGCCGCGTAAGCCTCTGCTACCAGTTTGGGACTTAAACTTGGTGTTGTCTGCTCTACAGGCTCCTCCTTTTGAGCCCTTGTGCAATGCTGCGCTGTCCATAATGACTCTTAAGGTGGCCTTTTTGGTCGCTATTACTTCGGTGCGTTGAGTCTCTGAGCTGGCGGCGCTTTCCATGAAACCTCCTTATTTTGAGCGGCATCAGGATAAGGTGGCGTTCCGTCTTAACCCGGAATTTTTGCCTAAGGTTGTATCTACCTTTAATCTCAATGAGGACATTGTTTTACCTTCCTATGATCCTGCCCCTGCTAATTCCAAGGAACGGAACCTTCATTCTCTGGATGTGGTCAGGGTGCTCAAGTATTATTTGGTCGCCACTGAGCCTTTTAGGAAGTCTGATTCTCTTTTTGTACTTCCTTCCGGACCTAGGAAGGGCTTGCCTCCAGCCAAATCTACTATCAGCAAGTGGATTAGACAGGCGGTGATGCGAGCTTATTCTGCCAAAGGAAAGGAACCTCCCTTCCGTGTTACTGCTCACTCTACTAGGGCTATTGGTGCCTTTTGGGCATTTCAGCACCAGGCTTCTGTTGAACACGTTTGTAAGGCCGCTACGTGGTCTTCTGTTCATACCTTTTCTAAATTTTACAAGATTGATGTTAGGGCCTCAGCTGATGCTGTTTTTTTTGCCGCAAGGCGCTTCAGGCGGTGGTCGTCTGAACTGCCTGCCGTTACTCATTGGGGATCCCACCCTACTTTAAGGACACTGCTATTGGATGTCCCAGAAGTAATGATTGAAATGAAACAGGCCAGGCTGTACACTTATACAATTCTGTGATTACTCACCTGTAGAACTGATTTTACTGTGTACAGCACGGCCTGTTTCATCCCTCCCTTGTTATTGTTGTCCTTGGTTGCCTCTTTTTGGTGATTTGTTTTAGAGTTAGCCTTTTTGGAGCTGTGTATAATCACAGAATTGTATTTTTCTTCCGATTCATTCCAGACCCTCCTTACACTTGGGGATTACATCCTTGCCCGAAGGGTGTGACTGCAAGACAAAAAAGGTGTGGCCACTCCCGGCCCATAAGTAGCAGCTGCCTCCTAATCAAGACCAGTTTCATTCTTGCAGTTGAAGTGACTGTGAAGGTTGAATGCACCCTGTCGGCTTCCTGCACAGCCTTATTCCCACGGATCCCCCAGACCCAATTGTGCCTCCCACAGCCTTGCTGTTCAGGGGGCCGTGAAGGTAAGGTGGAAGCGCGGGGGTCTTGGGACGCTTGCAGAGTGTATACACTCTAGGCTGCAGGCTTTCTGAAAAGCACGTCAGCCGCAGGTTTTTCTCTGGTGTACCTGCTGAGGAACGTTTGCACCAGGCCCCAATAGAGTTCCCTGTACAGCATGTGTGTGTTTTGTTTTTTATTTAGGCTATTTTATGAGAAGGGAGCTGCTGGGGTAAGTGGACGTTGATTGTATTAATTTTTATTATATTGTCTTACTGATTTAAGAGCATGGTTTGCGGTTTTAAGATATATTATGGGCCAAACCAAATTGACAAGGGTCATAAGAAAGGGACACATCTCCACAGATACCATAAAAAAATATTTTATTAAATGTTACACTATAGCAAAAATAAAAACACACAGAAGCCGTAGCGGATCGGCGGAACGTGTGGGGTCTCCTGCCTTTAATCCACTGCCTGATGATTAGTCACGTTTGACCACAAGGATAGTATGATCTTTACTTTGTCTTTCCAGTGATTGCTTGCTACCTCAGCTCCCTTATACAGCCCTCTGCACCAACAGCACTTTTGTGTATTGGGTTTACATTGGGGGTCTCATCCCCTGCTTTACTTGGTGAATATAGCCTCCTTATCTAGCATTTGCACTTTAGATTTGATTGATTGCACAGGTTTATAGTCTTGATGAATTATTTGTAGTGATTACTTTTTTATACTTGTATTTTTTGCACTAAGTGGAGTAATTGAACACCCACTTGAGTAATTTGAAATATATAAAAAAAAATATATTTTTTTTGGGCTATTTGTGGAGCTATTTAATACTGATGTCTATTTGTACTTTTATGGATTGCTAAGTATTTTAGCATCACAGGAATAGTGGATTAATTGATATTCTAAGTGTGCCATACACTCCACTTCGATCTTCATGACATGTGGGTAATCTCCAGTAGAGGGCGAACTTCTGCAGAGATGAATATGCAAAAAAGAAAGCCCCTCCCAGTCCATATATACCTGGGACCTCCCACCAATTTCCCAGTTCCTTCTCTGCAGGGAAGGCGACAAGACAGAAGATGAAGACTTCTTTTACTTGCAGGTAAGCCGGGCTCGCGCCCGGCCGTTTATTTTCCCTATTACTGCCAGGACCCTCTAATTGAGCCTCCCAGCTTAGGCTGTGGGTCCTGGTGAGGGTAGGAGCACCCTATGGGTGCGGAAGGAGCTTTGCTTCACCGTGAGACCTCATTATGGGGTAGGCGGTTATCCAGGTTTTTGGTGATCCTGGTGCGGGATGACCCGTCCCTACATGCCTATGGCCTTATAATGCCCAGGTTCCCACTCCCCCTTCCGGGTCCCTTACTTCCTCTGGGGGGGGGGGGGGGGCTGGCGGGCCGTCATCCTCGGCCTCTCCCTTTTTCATTTGTTAATATTTATATATGAGTGTATGTGTGTTGGTGTCACTGTACTTTGTGTTGTGTGTGTGTGTGTGTGGATCTCCTGGAAGTATCCCTGGATGAATTGGTGCATGGTGGTTTTACTGTTAGCTTGGGGAGTTTCTCTCCCTCAGGCTGTGTTAACAAAAGGGGGCGGGGCCGGGCACTCGGCGCGGTTAAGCGGGAGGCGGTTAAGCGCTGGTCATCTCCTCCCGAGGTCGACGCGCCTGTTTTAGGTTTGATCAACTCTTCTGTGCTAAACACCCCTGACGCCACTTCCCTTAAGGATGGCGAGGATAAGCGCCTTGATCAGATGGCGTGCCACGCATTTGCCAGCGTGGGCTCGGCCCTGCGGCCTGTTTGTGCATCTGCCCTGGTGTCGCTTGCTACAGCTAGCTGATCCAGCTAGCTCTGAGTTCGCTACCCTTAAGAGATGTGAATTGTTCATGGATTTTGTCTTGGTTGCTATGGAAGATTCTATTGTCGTGTAGTAGTAGGTCTTCAGCCTTATTGGTGGCTATGCGCAGATCGGTCTGGCTCCGCCAGTGGATGGCGGACTTTGGGGCCAAGAAGTCGCTCACAGCTTTTCCCTTCTTGGGTACGCGGCTGTTTGGAGATAAATTGGATGCTGTTGCTAAAGGAGGTAAGTTACCTCAGCAGAAGAAACAGCGCCGTCCCTTTCGGGGGGCTGGTTCCTTGACTTCTTCCTTTCGAAGGGCCAGAGCGGCTGGGGTTTGGCCTTCTCGGGTGTCAGGGGCTCGTCCTGGAACAGGGACAGAGGTCGGGCACGTCCCGCGGCTGCCTGGGGTTCCAAGCCCAAGCCTGCTGTTAAACCGGCTCAGCAATGAAGGGGTGCCCTCACCCGCAAGGGTGGGGGGACGGCTGCGGCTCTTCCAGGTCTGGGCCCGGGAGGTCACAGACAATTGGATCTTGGAAGTGGTCTCCTCCGGGTACAAACTGGAGTTCGAGTACTGGCCGCCTCCAAGATTCCTAAGGTCTCGGGTGCCCTCGGACCCTCAGGCTGCACAGGGGCTCCTGTTAGCAGTGAAAAACCTTCTGGACATGGGGGTTATATGCCCAGTGCCTCCATCGGAGAGAGGCAGGGGTTACTACTACTTTTCACGGTTCCCAAAAAGGAGGGTTCGGTGAGACCCATTCTAGATCTCAAGGTTCTCAACAGGTTTATCAGAGCCAAAAAGTTCTACATGGAGACTCTGCGCTCGGCTATCAATTCCCTTCACCAAGGGGATTTTATGACATCCATAGACATCAAGGATGCGTATCTGCATGTTCCGATTTTTCTGGCACATCAGAGATTCCTCCGGTTTGCGGTGGAGGATCAACATTTTCAGTTTGTAGCCCAGGGGCTTCACCAAGGTCTTGGCGGGAATAATGGCTCTGCTCAGAGCTCAGGGCATTGGCATGGTGCCTTATCTGGACGACCTGTTGATCTCAGCTTCTTCCCTCCATCAGCTGAAGATGGACACCCACCAGATGGTGTCGACCCTGGAGAGGTTCGGGTGGGTGATCAACCGCCCCAAGTCTTCTCTCTCTCCGTCTCGTGTGATTTCATTTCTGTGCATGAATCTGGATATCATTCAGGCCAGAGTGTTTCTGCCCCAGACCAAGGTGCAGGGGATTCAGGGTCTGATTCACCTTCTTCTGGCCAATCCTTGTCCCTCTATCCGACAGGGAATGAAACTGGTGGTCTTGATGGTATCCTCCTTCAAGGCAGTACCGTTTGCAGAGTTTCACATGAGATCTCTTCAACTTCACCTATTGACGCATTGGGACAGGTGTCCGTAGTCATTGGATCAACCTTTCAGGATGTCTCCCAGGGTTCGGCAGTCCCTTCGGTGGTGGCTGGAATCGAGCAACCTGTTGAAGGGCAGATCCTTTCTGGTCCCTTGTTGGGAGACGGTTACCACGGATGCCAGCCTGTCGGGCTGGGGAGGTTATTGGAAAAGTCATCAGTTCAGCGGGGTGTGGGGTCCTCAAAAGGCTCACACCCCCATCAATGTCTTGGAGCTCAGAGCCTTTTGGCTGGTTCTGGCTCGGCTGACCTCACATTTATAGGGTCTACCGGTTCAAGCTCGTTCAGACAACCGAACGGCGGTAGCTTACATCAATCACCAAGGAGGGACTCGCAGCAGGAGTGCCCTCAGGGAAGTCTCTCTGATCCTACACTGGGCGGAGAGCAATGTTCCTTGCATTTCGGCAGTCTACATTCCGGGAGTGGAGAACACGGAGGCGGATTCCCTGAGCAGGGGATCCTCTCGCCAAGGAGAGTGGTCTCTCAACCCCGAGGTTTTTCTGAATCTTTGCCGCAAGTGGGGGACTCCGGAGGTGGATCTCTTTGCCTCGAGGCACATTCACAAACTTCCGGCCTTTGTGTCTCTTTCTCAGGATCCTCTATCTCTGGCAGTGGATGCCTTGTCCCTTGCTTGGAAGGATCTGGGTTTTCTGTAAGGGGCACCAGCGATTCTGGTGGCTCCAAGGTGGCCAAGAAGGGTTTGGTACGCAGACGTTGTAAGGCTGGCCGTAGATCAGTACCGGCTTTCCTTGTTGCCGGATCTGCTATCTCAGGGTCAACTACTTTACCCCAATTTACAAACGCTGGCTTTGACGGCTTGACTGCTGAAACCTTCATTTTGAAAGAGGAAGGTTTGTCTGCGGCTGTTGTTCAGACCTTGATTAGGGCTAGGAAGCGGTCCTCTTCTGGCATTTACTATAGGACTTTGAGGTCCTATATTGATTGGTGTGAGGCTAGGGCCTTGCCTTGCAGGGTGTTTTCGATTCCCAGGATTTTGGAGTTTCTTCAGCATAATCTGGATCTTGGGTTCCAGCTTAGTACTTTGAGAGGACAGGTTTCTGCTCTGTCGGTTTTCTTCCAGAGGTCTTTTGCCTTACACCCGCTGGTTAAGACCTTTTTCCAAGGGGTCGCGCATGTGCGGCCCCCTCGGAAGGCTGTGGTTCTTGTTTGGGATTTGTATTTGGTTCTTTCGGCTCTCCAGGGTCCTCCTTTTGAGCCGCTACAGGATATTGCTCTTTCGGTTCTCACTCAGAAGGTTGCTTTCTTGGTGGCTATTACCTCTGTTTGGCGTGTCTCTGAGTTGGCGGCTCTGCCGATTCAGGCCCCTTACTTTGAGAGACACCAGGATAAGGTGGTTTTTCGTTTTAAGCCAGATTTCCTTCCTAAGGTGGTGTCTGCTTTCCACCTCAATCAGGATATTGTTCATCCTTCCTTGTGTCCTAAGCCTAACAATGACAAGGAGAGGGTTCTGCACAATTTGGATGTTGTACGCTGTGTGAAGTACTATTTGGTGACCGCAAGACGGACGCTTTTTTCGTGGTGCCCTGCGGGCCCAGAAAAGGTTTGGTGCCTGCTAAGTCTACGATTAGCAAATGGATTCTTCAGGCCATTGTTGGGGCCTATTCTGCTAAGGGGAGGACTCCCCCTTTTAGGGTCACTGCGCACTCTACTCGTGCTGTTGGTGCATCCTGGGCTTTTCAGCACCAGGCTTCTGTTGAACAAGTTTGTAAGGCTGCTACTTGGTCTTCCGTTCATACTTTTTCCAAGTTTTACATGGAAAGTTTTGATGTGCGGGCTTCAGCAGATGCTGTTTTTGGCCGCAAGGTTCTGCAAGCTGCAGTGGTTTGAGTTGGTACATTCTTCACTGTTTTCTGGTTCCCACCCATGACGGACACTGCTATTGCATGTCCCACATGTCATGAAGATCGAAGTGGAGTGTATGGCACACTTAGAATAATACCATTTTGTGAGTACTCACCTTTAAAGTGGACCAACACCCAGGGGGGATCGGCCCGGGAATCTATAAGATTCCCGGACCGATCAGATCCCTCCCCGTGGGGCATCCGAAATCGGGATGTCCCGCGGGGAGGAACCCCCCAGGAGGCCCACAATCCTTACCTTACCGGCGATCCAACGGCGCATGCGCGAGACGCGGCCGCGTCTCTCGCTTCCCTCTAGCAGGGCACGCTCCCGCGCCGGCTGTTTTGTGAATGGCCGGCGCAGGCGCGCTTCCTGTTAGAGGGAAGCGAGAGATGCAGCCAATGACAGCGCTCTGGTATGCGCGTCCAAGCGGCTTTGGACGCGCATACCAGAGCGGCTCTGAGCGCTGTCATTGGCCGGACGAGGTCACGTGGGAGCGGGGAGAGGTGAGTTTTTGCGGCGATCGGGGGGGTTTCACACAGCGGGGCACCCCCGATCGGGGTGCCCCACATAAGTGGACCAACACCCAGGATAGTCAAAATCCTGGGTGTTGGTCCACTTTAAAGCGGGTATTATGAGTGTGCCATACACTCCACTTCGCCCCACCCCTTTTTTTTCAGGTATTCTGGGGCTTTTATATGGTGAACCATTGGTTTTGATTGTTAAGGTTATAATTGGTTCTTCCTGGTCCCCTTACTGGTTTTTTACACTGGGAAATTGGTGGGAGGTCCCAGGTATATATAGACTGGGAGGGGCTTTCTTTTTTGCATATTCATCTCTGCTGAAGTTCGCCCGCTACTGGAGATTACCCACATGTCATGAAGATCGAAGTGGAGTGTATGGCACACTCATAATACCCGTTTTAAAGGTGAGTACTCACAAAACGGTATTTTTAACAGTGCCCTTGTGTTGCATGTGTGTTTTTATTTTTGCTAACATTTAATAAAATATTATTTTTTTATGGTATTTGTAGAGTTGTGCCCCTTTCTTATGACCCTTGTCAATTTGGTTTGGCCCATATTCTAGTAGCTTGACGGGTCGGGCAGCACACTCGGTTATCAATATTAAAAGCTGTGCCTGCTATTTTGTGCATGTAATGCGAGATGCCTGGTGCTTACATAGGCATCTGTGATCTCACTATTACAAATCATGCAAGCCACCTCTACTGCCATGTTTATTGCACTGGATCCTATAGACTTTGTGATGGGCCGACGTGTTGTCTCCACCTCTTGGCTTTGAAATGGATGGACATATATGTATTCTTGAACTGTCATTGTGCTCACATGATGCAGTTTGGCAATTTTATAGGCTGTGGTACCACGATAGATGAATTGGATGATGTGGTTTCTTTTTTCTTGGGAAATCTTCAAGGCTGCTCTTTGAACCAGTCACCTTTCACTTGGGGATCAATCTAATCACATGCTGAGCTATTAGGCAATATGAGAGCAGGTTATAATTTGTAATATACAAGAAGATTGTTCCACCACCAGGAGCAAAACCGTAACAATGCAGTTACATCACAAGAATCCGCATAATTATTTGTATGCTAAATATTTGCAGGTCCAATTTATGTATGAGATAGCCAAGATGAGTGTTTATAAAATTATAGCAGTCTTACATTCTAAACTGTAGTAAAAAGTGAGATCTAAAGCCTGACACTCAAAAGTTCAAAACATCATTACCCTTTTGCACATCAATGTATGTATTACCTAGAGTGCCAAGTTAAAGCATACCTAAACCTTTTCATATAGAGCTCTATGCCTAGTTTTTGCTGCTTACAAATCTTGTTATTGAATTGTCTTATGGATTGTAACAAGGGACTTTTAAATATTTTTTTTTTTTTTTACGTTAGGCCTGTTTACATTTCTTTATGTAGAAAATGAAGATAGCAGCTTCTTGTACTTGTCAAACTATAGATATGATGGTTGGCATAAACATAATAGTTACAGATGTTTTGTAAGATTTCCCTTTTTATTTGCTGTGAGCAAGTAGCATTGTACATTATGTTACAGAATTGATTTTCTTCAGTTTGAGATTATTTTTTTTTTAAGTTCTACCTACAAGTTTCACTTTTATTATCAAGGTAATGAATTTGGGCATCCCGAATGGCTGGATTTTCCAAGAACAGGAAACAATGAAAGTTACCATTATGCCAGGAGACAGTTTCATTTGGCTGATGATGATCTGCTACGGTATAGATTCCTTTACGCTTTTGACCGTGACATGAATAGATTGGAAGAGAAGTATGGATGGTTGGCGGCTGCACCGGTAAGAATTCTATAAATTGTGTTTAATATATATCCTTAAATTAAGTTGTAAATTGAAATTATGTGTCCTGTCTGGTACTATTTAGGTTGGTGGGTAAATTGATTTCAAGTGCAATGTTATATGAGGTGAGGCTTTTGGTTTCCTTCTCTTGTAGCCTTAAAACTTTTGTAAGGCAAAAAATATGATCCGGATCTTTGTTGAATGTCAGTGTAGATACTAGTGTAATAGATGCTTATAGCAATAGACAGGCTATTTGTTAAATTAAATTACCTTTTAAAGTTTGTCTTTAACTCCAGTCTCCCAGACATCCTCTTTAATTCATAAGGACCGGAGAATTTAAATTATGCAGAATATAGTAATATATAAGCAATTTTATATAATTCTACAGACTTTAGTAATACACAGTTCCGTCACATTATTATGACCAAATTGTCAACACGTAGGTTATAAAGGAGGTCACGTGTCATGAGCTGGCTTGGTGGGTATATAAGATGTGGCAATAGGCTGCACACTTATTCCTTGTTGCTGTCATTGGTAAAAGGAGTTATTAACAAAGATACAACTTAAATTTCATAGCAGAAACCCACATTGACATGACAGACAAAAAAAAAAAGGGAACATCCTGCAACCACTGCTGGAAGATCCGTGGGTACAAATCAGGTTGTCGGCTAGAAGATGATCATCCAACTAGCTTTTTAAGTGGATTGGTCTCTTTAGCCCCCCCCCCCCCCCCCCCCCCATACTAAACCTAACCTGGGTCTCTCCACATGGTGGCTTGTGTTTTTGGTACTCGCAAAGTCTCACCTTCAATACAGTCAAATATGTCCACCCTAGTGCTGATGAACGCCTAATGCCCCAAAACATGTTCACTAGTGGATGTGTTTGGCTGTGTAAATTTTAAACGAATCCTTGGCTTTTTACATTTGGCCTTGGAGTGCCTTGGATGTCTCAGAGACGTAAAGAGATGATTTGCATGCCTCCGCCCACTGCAAGGAGTGATGGGTAATTATTTTATAATTCTATTGTGTTGTGTGCTGTGCAGATACTTTCCATTCTAAGAAAGGCCCACTCATCCATGTGAAAAGCACTCTCAACATATTTGTGTATTAATGTATCCATGCAGATTACATAAACCCTAACATGCTGATAGTCTTCCCTGGGGCATATATGATCTTCCAACAATACAATGAAATGACACATGGCTTTAAATTCCTGACATTAGTTGGAAGGGCATGACCAAGACTTTCAAGTATTACCGTGCACCCCTTATTAACCAGACTTGAACCCAATTAAAACAGATCACACATTTTTTTTAAAAAAAGGACATTGTTCCAAACTCAGATGTTATCCCGACTGGCATCTTAATGTTGAGTGCCAGCATCCTTGTGACCACAGTGACATCTACAGTGCTGGATTTCTCCAGCGGAACGAGAAGAAAGGTAACGTTTCTTTTGACTGCCAGCGTTAACATGCAGGGGGCATTGGCAATCCAGATGCACCCCCCCTTCCCTGCTCTCGGAACAGGGTGTTCCAGATTGAGCATCTTGTAGGACACGCAAAGTCTCCGTGTTCACTCTATGAATCTTCCCCCACACACCATCCAGCAGCTGTGGGATGCACTGCAAGCAGCGGTCACTCCTAGCCTATCTGATCTTTTCCAGATCATGCATGATCTATATTGGCTTATGTACATGTCAATCTATAAATACCAAATTTCCTGAACTGGCTCATGTGGTGTTGAAGTATCATACTGTATATGCATGATTCATGTATTTTATTGCATATTTCACTTATTTTTCAGGCTTATGTCAGCACCAAACATGAAGATGATAAACTTATTGCATTTGAGCGAGCAAATCTACTCTTCATATTTAATTTCCATCCATATAAGAGTTTCACTGGATACAGAGTGGGAGTGAGCTCACCAGGAAAATATCCTTACAGTGGTATTTAGTATAGTGACTTCTGAAAAAAAGTATTAATGGGTGTTTATTTACTAAACAGTGTAGTGTATATATCTAGTTATTAGGCATTTTGTTGGGGTGCAATTGTTACTTTTTATGTAAAGACCATATAGAGCTCTCATCCTTCAATCGCCCAATTATATTAAGAGGATTTAAAATTTGTTCTGTACCTTATTGGGTGTTATATGCTAAAGAATTTCGATTGCGCTATTCTCTCTCACATTTCTTTAGTAACACTTGCTTGTCCATGTTGTGATTTAGTTAGCCATTCATGTGGTAGCAGTACAATGCACAGTCATGCAAATACAAACCATGAGCTTGAGCTGGGAAGGGTCTGCCATTCTACAGTTTTGTGTCTTGAGCACCTTCGTCTCTGGTCAGAGGCAGTGTGACCAATATGGCTTGCCAGGCTTGCTCATGCTGAGAGTTTCAAGGGACAAAGTGGTCTTGGAGGAATTTAATTGAAGGAGGGTCATACTTTGTAGACCTACTACAGCTTCTAAATCTTTTGATAGTGCTGATTGCTCACATTGCCTCGTTCTTCTGTAGGTGTATTGTCCTTTAGCAGCCTCCTTTAAATCTTGCTGTTATCTGTTCTCTGTCAAGAGAACCCAAAAAGGGCCCTAAAGAATAATCAAACCTAGTAACTCTGACATAGCGGAACATGAAACTTGCATATAAGGGCCAAAGTGCAGAGTAAAAATTTTCCTTAAAAAAGCGGTCAAAGTCATCATGCTGACACCCTCAGATGCAAAATTCCACAGAACCTCAGACCATCTGGATTACCTTGCATATAGAGAAATGGTAGGCTAAGAGGCGCATCTCCCCACTTCTTTTTATATAACAGACATGTTCGTTGATGCGCGTATGATGTTTGCGCTTCGTCTTGTCTGCATATTTTTCTTGACACGGGCACATCATTACTTGTGCCACTACACAAGTGGTATATCTAATTAAGACCTTGATCTCAAAGTTTCCACCCCGGGGCAGAAAAGACAAGTGCTTCTATTAGTCAGCTTGGTTGAATCACTTGAAGTTACCGCATTTTGCCATATAAGACGCACGTGCCCATAATATGCATGTGTCCTTAAGGCGCACCTAGAATTTGGAGGAGAAAATTCTCCAAAATAGTGCATTTTATATGGTAAAAAATGGCGAAAAATAGTGCATTTTATATGGTAAAAAATGCCAAACCAAAACAAATGTATTTCGATGTTTGTTGAATCAAGCCGCTTGTCCTTAATCAAAATGGCAGAGCGGAAGCAGGGCTACATGAGCCTGTCAAACAATGGGATCAAGCCTACGGTTGGACAGGAAAGTATAATTTTTTAGGGGGTTGCACATGTAACACACATTTTAAAACGCGTCGACCCCTGCAAACCTTACCTGTACCTTGATTGGCCACTCGTATGGGCCAGCCCACGTGACCACCAGCAGCCTACCAGCAGTACAGCTATTTGTGCTGATAATTAAGGTACAGGTAAGGGTTGCATTTGTCTATGCGTGGGAGAGCTCCAGAAATCTGGATGCCCCCCCCCCCCCCGAGACGGTACAATGGGTGTGTGACCACTTTAAGCTTACAAAAACAATATGGCCCTCATGTGTACACAAACTGGGGGTAAATCCTAAATTCTTAAAGGAATTTTTTTGACATTCTTTGCTGTAAATAGACCTTTCTGTACTTCAATGACACCAATAAATGTGACTGGAGATCTGCTTTGATAAAGATTCAGATTAGGGTAACCCCCTAATGCCTAATGTAACCCCCCCCCCCCCCCCCCCCCCGCTGAGTACTTGTCTTGTTCCAGAAACCTGCCACAAGAAGCAAACCACTTTGCTTTTGCTGTGGCATCCTTTCTCCCTTTTCCCAAAGTCTGAGTACCCTGGCAAGTTCACAGTACTGTGTAGCCGATGGCCGCTATTGACCTTATGGACGGTTAGCTGCAGGATGCAGTGTTCTGACCAGCAATGACACAGCAGTTAGTTAGTTCCATGGGATCCCTGTATTAATGGAGTATCTGTAAAGGCTTCATACAGAGAGTTGGGCTACCCCCTAGAGAAGATTTCACATTGACCATCCTGTTTATCAGGCTTTTAAATATTTACAGAGCAAGAAAAGTTATGTAAGCCTCGGCTTGCATTGTTTATTTATTGCCTTTTTTTAGTCTTCTTGTAAGGTGTAGTAATTTAACAAAATTTAAATGAGGCATTTGCATCACTTGTAAAAGAACTCAAATTAATGCAAAGCATTAAGCTTACACACAGATATCCAGGGCTTTAAACGTGTTGGGCTGTCACCACCAAATGGTCTTTAAAAATGCAAATGTGGAATTCCTTGTCATTTTTCAGTATAAGCCCCAGATCCTTTTAATGAGTGAATAAGGTCATTTGTAATGAGTCACTTGTTTGTAATTTCCCGAAGCCTGGCTGTTGCCTTGTGGCAAGACTGATACGATCTTTAAACAGACCCAAACCTTGTATCTGGATGTTTGCTTATTTTGATCGTTTTTCCACCAAATGTATTTAGATTTATCTTATAATTGACAAAGCAGAACTTTGTGTCGGCTTGTTATTTTTAAATTAGTTACATATCTTTGATGATCTGTCAGACAAAACTTTTGCTTACAGTGAGTATAGAAAAGAAAGGTTTTCTCATATAAGACAAATCAGACCGATACTTTTTAATGCCCTCTTTAATCTGTGAATGAAAAACAAACTGAAATCATTTATAGGGGGATGGGTACAAAAAATTCCCATTCTATACAAAGGGGGTTGAATAAGTTGGGCCCAACTATTTCTCAGACCTGAATCTAATTAAAAATGTGTTGACCTAAAGAGGGCTGTACACAAGAGATACCCAATCTAACAGATTTGAAGTGCTTTTGCGGGGAAGAGTTTGCCAAGTCTAGATGTGCCTTGATCATAGACTCCTACCCATAAGACTGAATGCTGTCATACATTCAAAGGGTAATTAAAGTATTCTTTCGAGGGTGTGCATATTTATTCACCCATATTTTTTAATACAATAGGAGGGCCAAAAACTGGGACACAAGATGTGTCAAAATTCTCTACCCAGCAGGCTTTAATGGCATGTCTGCTGGGATCTCATCATTGTCTTAAAGCAGACTTATCTGGGTTTTGGTCCACTTCAGTGGGGTAACCTGTTTAGGATGGTGATTAATTGATAGGATAGGATTTTGAGGAATAGGCAAGTACCAACTTAGGAGATCATTTTCAGTATGAGTTTAGTATGCTAATACACCCTTCTCACCAGTCCTGAGCATCTGGCGTCCTGTTCCACAGCGGCAGACAGTTTTGGTGTTGTGTGGACTGATCACTGACTTGAATTATTGCTCCTGATTTTTGAAATTGGGGTTTGATTAGCCTGCAACTCCAAGGTACTTGGTACTAGTATGAAGGAATTGAAGCCAAATTGTCAGAGCAGGAAGGAGCAGTGGTGCCTCTGAGCAATGGGTTAAATCATTAGCCTCTTCTGCATTGGTTTCTATTCTCCAGCTCTATCAGGCTCCTCTCAAGGGTGCCCTCCTGCTCCTAGAAGCCAGTAGGAAGATGTCTTTTCAAAGATATAATTTGATTTCTATTTTTTAAAACCGGTATTTGGTTGTGAGACTAACAGAACCATGGGCTACGTAGTGAGGGGTGCTGACACGCTTGCTGTGGTTGGGATAGAAGGGTCGTATCATTGTTGTGAGGTAGATAGGTCAGAGACTCCTTAGGTATACTTGTCCAAACACAGGGCCTGGTTAACTTCACTATAAGGTTGAAGGACTGTGTCAGATAATGTTTGGAGGGTGTTCTTGGCAATTAGGATCTCTTTTACCACCATTCCACAGGATAATACAGTATAAAGACTGTATGTAATGCTGGGTTTAGACAAGCAGATCAATTGCCTGTTCCCTCAGCGAGCAACCAACCATACAAATCTTCTGCGATTGAGCGACTGTCTCAGACGCTGAAGATTTGTTGGTAAATTGGTCGGTTTAGGGTAACTTCTGTTTACACATTCCAACCATTCCAAGCGATGAAAGAAAATTATTACTCAGCTGAAACGATATGCCGGCCGATCACTTGATTGCAGCAGCTTTTCCCACTGAGCGATTATTGCTAAATTGCGCTCATGTTAGCGATTTCTCGCTCGATAACCACTCTATGTAAACCCAGCTTAAAATATAATTCTGGCTCATGACTCGTATCACCAGCGACTGGTGAAATATTAAGGCCAGAAATTCAGCTGCATATCTATACCCTTTTGTTGAATGAACAGCATGTGTTAGGACACAATTTTTCTTAAAAGCCGTTTTTTTCTTTTTTACTGCTGTGATGGGTTTCAGTTCAGCCAGCTACCATAGCCTAAGCAGAGCTTTCCAGGGATAGAACACTTGGCTAACATTACAGCAGATACCAGAACCTTTCCTAACACAAGAGCCACATTTAGAATTGTAAGTCAGGAGCCACGTTTAAGGTTAATATATTGTCGAAGGCATATAACTGAAGAAAACTAATTTAAAAAAAAAGCAACTAAAACTGTTTAATTAAACACTTAAACTTGGCAGATAAATTTACATGCACATCCTTCTGCCCCATAATATACCTCACGAGTGGATCCCCCAACCCCAAGGTGGTTAAATGGTAGAATCAAAAATGTGGGAAACCACATACAGGGATTGCAACTGCCAAGACCGGTAAACCAACATTTTTTTCTTCCTTTCCCAACTCTGCATTAACCCCAAAACTGATGCAGCCCTGGGCTCAACAGTGTGATATACCTCGACAATCTTTCTGGTCTAGCAGACTAAGAGTCCTTTAACAGGGGGCTCATGAGCTACCGGTTGGGGACCCGTGCTCTATGGGGTTCGGCATTAAATTACCTTACTTGGTACAGGTCAGTTGATTTCCTCTTTAATCTCCGGACATCTTATTTCATTCATTGTTTTTCATCTATTGTATCTTTTTGAAAGCAAGGTCACTCCATTACAACAGAACAGTACTGACGCATCACCCTTCATTACATTGCAGACTGTGTTAGCTAAGTGGTGAATTGCATTTTAACTCTGCCAGTTAATAACCTGCATAAACTTTAAACTAGTGTGAATATTCTATGCCTCTCATTTAGTGGAGTTAAAGAGCAAATTGATCTGTTTAGTATCATTTGCATTTCGTTATTGTGAAGCTTTGTGTTTCATTACACTTTCATGATGTACAATAGATCATTTGTTGCAGCATTTATATTACAGATTTCTGTATAGGAGTGTAGGCTAATAAGTAATTAACCTTATAGAAAAAGCCACCCTTATTTTTATACTATTGTTACCGGAGATAAGCCATTTTATATTCCAACTTTCAGTGGACAGGGAAAATGTACCCATAAACTGGATGAAACTGTAATCCTTTTGTAAATGAGATGTATTTGTGTTATTATAGACTAAACAATTTCAAACCTACAACAAATATTTGCAGTGTAATTAACACAGATTTCCAAAATCTCCTGATACAAATTGAGAGTGCCGTATTATTTTAAAGTATACTTGACTAGGAACTTTAGCTTTTCTTATGCTTGCTTTCTAGGCTTATTTAACTAGATAGATAGACAGACAGACAGATAGATAGATAGATAGATAGATTTTTTTTTTAAGAAAAGCCCCTGCATCTGCATTGAAGCAGTTATAAAGTTAATATGTTTCATGTATTGTCATCTGTAGCGATAACCCTTATCGCCGGAGGGCTTCCCCACCAGAGACGTCCTTTTCCCAATGGTGAGAGGTGCTGCAGGAATCCCAGAGTCATCCGTGAGGAACCAGGAACAGCCCTTACAAGGGCTAGTGAATTGTAATATAGCGTTTCCCCCAATAAGAGACAGAACTCAGTATTGAGGGTGAAGATTAACTTTTTTTATTAGTGCCACCCTGTGCCTTATATGCAAGGCTCCATGCAAGGGGACCTCCCCCGTGGACTTGATGGAGAACTGCATGACAAACGCGCAGACCAATGGGAGCAGGCCACACAATCCCTCAAGTCTGCCGGTAACACAATCAGCAACACAATAGCAGTCTGTAACACAATCAACAATACAGTGACAGTCTGTAACGTAATGAATAGTACAATGACAATAGCAGTCTGTAACACAATCAATCAATACAATGACAGTCTGTAACCTAATCAATAGCACAATGCCATTGTCTGTGACATGCTCAAGAAAATGAAAGTAATCAGTCTATGCAAAAGTCCAAGGGTAGAAACAATGCCTTTAAAATCCAAAAGGCATAGAGTCTGTCACAATGCCCCCTTTTTGTGGCACACCCGGCAGACCCAGGTTGACCCTGTTCGGGTTAACGCAGGGCTGTCCGGACTCTTGTTATGGGCAGAGTTCTGTGTAAGGACAAGTCTGCAAATAGTGAGTAACAGGACTAAACATTGGCGTGGGCTGTACATAGGAATCGGTCATGGGTGGGGTCCAAACACTGGGATATTGTGGCGTTGGTGAGTTCAGCACCAAAGTCCTTGGTTGGATGTGTGCACAGGTGCTTTGCTTTCTTATAGCTGGTCCAGTTTCAATCTCTTTCCATGGAAGCTGATCGGAGAATCCACAATCTTCTGCACATCTACATCATCGTAAAAGGAGACAAAACCATAACCCTTAGAAACGCCAGAGGCATCCCTAATAATTTTGACATTCTTTACAGCGCCATACTTTGAAAAAAAATCCTTAATTTCAGGCTGATCAATCCGACGGTCAATACCCCCCAAAAAAATAGTGTTTGGCATAAGTTTCCCTTCTGGAAGGACGTAACCTGATGGCTGATCCTCTTCTTGGCTTCTTGTAACAGACATGACGTGATGCAGACGAAACCCCTGGGTCTCCCCGACCAGTGGGCTGGAGTCGGCAGCTCGGGCTGGAGCCTGGGTTGTAACAGGGTTGATGCTGGCTGGCCCAGGGGTAGCGTAGGCAGAAGTCATTGGTCCTAGATCATTTCCCAATAGTACTTCTGCGGGTAAGTTGTCCATAAGTCCCACATGTACCCTGCCGGATCCAGCGCCCCAGTCAAGATGTACTCGGGCGGTGGGGAGTCGAAACACAGCTCTTCCCGCCACCCTTACTGCAATGGTGTGTCCGGTGCGGTCTTTGTTCTTGACCAAATGAGGTTGGAGCAAGGTAAGTGTGGCTCCGGTGTCGCGTAATCCTTGCGCGGTGCGCCCATTGACTTGTACCTCCTGGCGATGGTGCTGTCGGTTGTCTTGGATGGCTGATTGTACGGGATCAGCTTCATACAGTACCTCCAGATACTCTTCCGAACTGCTCTCAGCTTCCAAACAGTGTGCCGCAGGGGTACGGGAGGTGGAAGGTTGTTTTTGCCTCCACGTGTTTCGGGGAGGCTCTAGGGCGCAATCCCTGCGATAATGTCCCCATTGTTTGCAACGATGGCACTGAACTGTGGAGAGGTTCAGTTGCTGCGCTGGCCTATGTGGCCCAGAGTCACGAGTTGGCGCTGAAGCCACAGGTGCTTGAAATTTGATGGGAGGTGGTGGTTTTGGAGCGGACTGTTCTGTCCGGCGAGCATTGGTGTACTTGTCGGCTAGACGAGCAGCCTCAGGTAGCGTTAGAGGCCTCCGGTCACGTACCCACTCTCTTAGCTCTGGTTGCAGGGCATTGAGAAAATGTTCTAGTAAAAACAACTGTAGTACATCCTCAGCGGTTGTGGCTTGGCATCCAGTGACCCAGTGTGATGCTGTACGATGGAGGCGACATGCCCACTCCGTGTAAGAATCCCCTCCCTTCTTTTGGGATTCCCGAAATCGTCGCCTGTAGGCTTCCGGGGTGACAGCGTCCCGGGCTAACAAAGCCTCCTTTACCAGATGGTAGTGTGGTAAGTCCGCATCAGGGATGGCCCGTAAAGCATCGGAAGCTTTCCCAGATAGTTTCCCTGATAATAAGGTGACCCATTCCTCCGTGGGTACCCGGTGTAAAGCGCACTCATCAATCTCGTCGTCACTTTCCTGGAAGGACTTAAATGCTGCAAATGGAATCTTTCTCCCCCCAGTGTAACTGAGGCTGAGAGGCTGCTGGGTTGAAAGTCGCCGATCTTCCCTTCGCTTACTGGCCTCTGCCTCCGCTGCAGCGAAGACTCGGTCGATCAGTTCCTGTAATGGATTCGAGCCATATACCGACAATCTGTTCCGAACCGCTTGAACGAGAGCAGCGTCTTCATCGATCTCTATATTGTATATTGGTTTCGGTCCTCACTGCTGCACGATCCATTTCGATCAGCTCGGCTATCGGTTCCTGACGTGGGCGGTCGCTAGCTGACCTTCCCCGGCTCTCGAGTAGATCCTCCAGGGCCAGCCTTTTCAACTTGTCATACTGACTCTCCATCAGGGTAGCACTCTCCCTGGGTAGAAAGGACTGTCCCACCACTTGCCACCAATTGTAGCGATAACCCTTATCGCCGGAGGGCTTCACCGCCAGAGACGTCCTTTTCCCAATGGTGAGAGGTGCTGCAGGAATCCCAGAGTCATCCGTGAGGAACCAGGAACAGCCCTTGCAAGGGCTAGTGAATTGTAATATAGCGTTTCCCCCAATAAGAGACAGAACTCAGTATTGAGGGTGAAGATTAACTTTTTTTATTAGTGCCACCCTGTGCCTTATATGCAAGGCTCCATGCAACACAATAGCGGTCTGTAACACAATCAACAATACAGTGACAGTCTGTAACGTAATGAATAGTACAATGACAATAACAGTCTGTAACACAATCAATCAATACAATGACAGTCTGTAACGTAATCAATAGCACAATGCCATTGTCTGTGACATGCTCAAGAAAATGAAAGTAATCAGTCTATGCAAAAGTCCAAGGGCAGAAACAATGCCTTTAAAATCCAAAAGGCATAGAGTCTGTCACATCATCTAAATACTAAACATTGGATTAAATCATAAGAGGTGTTTGTGCTATTAGGCTCATATCCTTGTGACTTAAGGAGGCAGACCCCTAGTGCGGGCCATCCAGATTGCAGATTGGCTTCTTCTCGTCAGCGACTGGCCTTCTTAACTTAGCACTGGCCTTTAATGCCTTTAATCCCACTCTCCATTAGGTCCCTAAAGCTGTTCTTGATTGTCCTGTAATGTACCGTAATGTCTGTGCGCCTTATCGGGCGAATGTAAAAAATAAATAAAAAATTCACCCATTCCCGGCGCTCCTGCATTGCGTGTCACTCTGCGAGAGGCAAGAAGAAGAGGAGCGGTGGGCTCTGTCACGGCCCCCGCCGCTGCTATCGCTGTCTTTTCAGGCATCAATAGCAGCGGCGGGGGCCAGAGACAGCGCCCACCGCTCCTCCATCTGCTGCCTCTTCCGCCTGGGGCACATGCGAGCACCCAGGTCCGTGCAGCAGGTGAGCGTGGCCTGCACCAAGTCGGTGCAGGCCAAGCCCACCCGCTGCCCTGATCTGGGTGTTCGTCCATGCCCAGGAAGAGGCAGCAGATGGAGGAGCGGCGGGCGCTGTCTCTGGCCCTGCCACTACTATTGCTGCCTGAAAAGACAGCTATAGCAGCGGCGGGGCCAGGACAGAGCCCTCCGCTGCTTCTTACAGCCAGCTCCGTGAATCGGAGGGGGCCATCCACGCCCACTCGACTCACGGAGCCGGCCGCTAAGCAGAGCGGTGTCAGCGGATAGGTGAGTTTTACTATTCCAAGTATACAGCACGTCCTGTTCCAGAATATTCCTTACACATGGGTAATACATCCACAAGATGGCGCTGGACTGCAGAAAAACAACTTGTGGCTCCTTCCGGCCCCATATAAACCAGGGACCTCCCACAAATTCCCCAGTTCTTGTCTGCAGTCTGGGCTGCGAAGATAGAAGATGGCTCTCTATGTTGCGCAGGTGAGCGGGGCTTATATGCCTGCCTCCATCCTCCTGCCCCCCCCCCCCTTTTTTTGAGGAGGGGGAGTTATTCTCTGATTCAGAATCATCTGAGGAACAGCCTAAGGTTTATGGTGGTACTGGGTCTCCCTTTGGAGAAGACCCATGGTCCTCAGATGACACTGACAGGCTTTTGTCCCACATTTTTGAAGTGCTTTGTATTTCCCCTCCTGCAGTGGCTCCGCAGCAGCAGGGTGAGCTTTTCCATATGGTTAAACCACGCTTGGAGTTTCCGGAGCAGACTCACTTTAATAATCTGGTTCTCAAAGAATGGGAACAGCCTAGTAAGCTCCCTGGGGTGCCCAAGAGTTGGGACAAGAGGTATCCCTTTCCTGCTGATGTGATTAAGCGTTGGTCATGCCCTTCCGAGGTGGACGCGCCCGTTCTGGGGCTGTCAAATACATCTGTCATGCATTCTCCTGACACTACTACTCTGCGGGATAGTGAGGACTGGCGCCTGGACCAGCTGGCTTGTCATGCTTTTGCCTGTGTGGGGACCACGCTGCGGACGGTTTGTGCCTCTGCTATTACTGCTATTGCTTTTAAAGGGCTGCTTAAGAGTCTCTTAGATGGGGCCTCTGATGACGCGGGAGGAGAAGAGTATAGATCTCTCCTGCTTTGCTATGAGTTTGTTGCATATGTTCTTTCTGCCATGGATGATACAATTAGAATGTGTGGAAGGACATCTGCCCTTTTGATGGCTATACGCCGCTTTGTTTGGCTGCATCAGTGGGTAGCTGATAATGCTGCTAAGAAGGCTCTCACTGGTTTTCCCTTTAAGGGGCTGCGCCTCTTTGGGGAACGCTTGGACTTGTTTGCCAGGGGCGGTAGGTTGCCTCAACGTAGGAGGCCGTCCCGATCCTTTCGGGGGTTGGGTGCCTTTCTCCCTTCCTTCCGTGGTTCCAGAACTGGTCGAGGAGTCTCCCTTGCTGGGGCTCGCGGAGACCATTGGGGCAGGGGACATGGCCGCCCCGGCCCCTCCTGGGGTCCCAAGCCAAAGTCCTCCCCCAAGCCCCCTCAGGCATGAAGGGGCGCCCTCACCCATCCGGGTGGGGGGACGGCTTCGGCTTTTTGCTTCACGTCTCAGACTGGTGGATTCAGGAGGTAGTTCCCTCCGGTTACAAGATAGAGTTTGCAGCCTGGCCACCCCCGAGATTCATCAAATCCCGGATGACTCAAAACCCCCTGTCAGTTCAGGGTCTGTGCCATGCTGTTCAAAACCTTCTGGAGTTGGGGGTCATCTGCCCGGTGCCTTTCAGGGAAAGGGGCAGGGGCTTCTATTCCAATCTTTTCACTGTCCCTCAGACCCATCCTGGATTTAAAGCGTCTCAACAAGTTTGTCAGATTCAAGCATTTTCGCAACCCTGCGCTCTGCAGTCAATTCTCTGCGCCCGGGCGACTTCATGACCTCTGTAGACATCAAGCGAGCTTACCTTCATGTACCAATCTTTCTAGGTCATCAGAAATTCCTCAGGTTCGCTCTGGAGGATTAGCACTATCAATTTGTGGCCTTGCCTTTCGGTATCACCTCGGCTCCCAGGGTATTCACCAAGGTTCTGGCGGGCGTAGTGGCTCTGCTGAGATCTCAAGGCATTCGCACCCTTCCTTACTTGGACGACATTTTCATCACGTCTCAGTCCTTCCAGCAGGCCGAGCTGGATACCCGGTTGGTGGTGTCCACACTGGAGTCCTTCGGCTGGGTGATCAATTACCCCAAGTCTTACCTGTCCCCGTCACTGGTGAGGTCCTTTCTGGGCATGACTCTGGATACATTTCAGGTCAAGATTCTTCTACCTCAGCAGAAGGTGGAGAGTCTTCAAGCTCAAGCCAGACTTCTTCTGTCTTGCCCTCATCCCTCCATCCGGCAGGGGATGCAGCTGGTGGGCCTGATGGTGTCTTGCTTCGAGGCGGTTCCGTAAGCTCAGTTTCACATGAGACCTCTCCAACTTCACCTCTTGTCGGTATGGGATCGGGATCCTGTGTCCCTGGATCAGGTGTCTGTTCTGTCCCCTCTGGCCAGGCAGTCTCTTTCGTGGTGGCTGGACTCAAGGAACCTGTTGATGGGCAGATCTTTTCTGGTCCCTTGCTGGGAGATAGTCACCACAGATGCCAGTCTGACAGGTTGGGGGGGCTTCTGGAAATCCTTGAGGTTCCAAGGTCAGTGGGCCCTCAGGATGCCCATACCCCAATCAACATTCTGGAACTGAGGGCGATAAGACTGGTTCTCGCCCAGTTGACTCCACACCTTCGGGGTCGGGCGGTTCAGATTCGCTCGGACAATCAGACGGCGGTTGTCTACATCAATCATCAGGGAGGGACCCGGAGCAAGAGGGCCCTCAAGGAAGTTTCCCTGATACTGTCTTGGGCAGAGGAGAATGTTCCCCGCATCTCAGCTGTGTACATCCCAGGGGTGGAAAATCTGGAGGCAGACTCCCTCAGCAGGGGGACTTCTTGTCTGGGAGAATGATCCCTCAGCAGCAGGGTGTTTCGCTCCCTGTGCCACCGCTGGGGTCAGCCGGATGTGGATCTGTTTGCGTCCTGTCACAATCACAAGCTTCCAGTCTTTGTCTCTCTGTCCCAGGACCCTCTGGCCTTGGCCATGGATGCACTAGCAATGTCTTCCTCTGCTGGGCAGGGTGTTGCGCAAGATAGCCCAGGAAGGGGTGCCAACCATTCTGGTGGCCCCCTGTTGGCCAAGAAGGGTGTGGTTCGCAGACATCGTGCAGTTGGCAGTAGATCAGTACGCCCTGCCCAAGGATCCAGATCTGCTCACTCAGGGACAACTGTGCCATCCCAATTTACAAATGCTGGCTTTAACGACCTGGCTGCTGAAAACTCCATCTTGATGGAAAAGGGGTTGCCTGCTTCTGTTGTTAATACCATGATTCGGGCTAGAAAGAAGTCCTCGTGATCTATCTACTATAGGGTATGGCATGCTTACATTGACTGGTGTGAGTCTAAGTCGCTTCCCTGTAGGGGGTTTTCTATCCCCAGGATTCTGGAATTCCTGTAACGTGGTTTGGATTTGGGTCTTCAACTTAGTACCCTCAAAGGTCATGTTTCGGCTTTGGCCATTTTCTTCCAAAGATCCTAGCGCTTTCCATCACGCCTCCTTACTTTGAGAGACACCAGGACAAGGTGGTGTTTCATTTTAAGCCTGATTTTCTGCCTAAGGTTGTGTCTGCTTTTCATCTCAATCAGGACATTGTTTTGCCTTCTCTGTGCCCTAATCCTAGTAACCCTAAGGAGCGGGTCTTACATTTTCTGGATGTGGTTAGGACCTTGAAGTTCAATTTGGTGGCTTCTGAATCCTTCAGGAAGACTGATGCTCTTTTTGTTCTTCCTTCTGGGCCTAAGAAGGGTTTGGCTCCGGCTAAGTCCACTATCAGCAAGTGGATCCGTCAGGCTGTGGTTCAAGCCTATTCTGCTAAGGGGAAGGAACCTCCTTTCCACCTTACTGCTCATTCTACTTGTGCTATTGGTGCCTCTTGGGCTTTTCAGCACCAAGCTTCTGTTGAACAAGTTTGTAAGGCCGCTACTTTTTCTTCTGTTCATACTTTTTCTAAGTTTTACAAGGTTGATGCTAGGGCCTCAGCTGATGCTGCTTTTGGTCGCAAAGTTCTACAGGAGGCAGTGGTCTAATCTGCCCGCTGCTACTTTTGGGGATCCCACCCTACCTTACGGACACTATTGGATGTCCCATGTGTAAGGAATATTCTGGAACAGGACGTGCTGTATACTTGGAATAATACAATTCTGTGATTACTTACCTGTAGAATTGGTATTATAAGTATAGAGTACGTCCTGTTTCATCCCACCCTTGTTATCCTTTTTTCTAGTTACCTCTGTATGGCGATTGTTCAAATGTCCATTTTGGATTTTTGTTATTATTGTTTCTCCCGGCTTCTTGTGTAACTATTTGTCAATACTGGGGAATTTGTGGGAGGTCCCTTGTTTATATGGGGCCGGGAGGAGCCACAAGTTGTTTTTCTGCAGTCCAGCGCCATCTTGTGGATGTATTACCCATGTGTAAGGAATATTCTGGAACAGGACGTGCTGTATACTTATAATACCAATTCTACAGGTGAGTTATCACAGAATTGTATTTTCCTTAAGCCGACTGCCTATGGAAATGGGGGGAGAGGGGGATGCCACACTGCCATTGGGAATGGGGGGGGGGATGCCACACTGCCAATGGGAATGGGGGGGGGATGCCACACAGCCAATGGGAGGGGAGGGATGCCACACTGCCAATGGAAATGGGGGGAGGGGGATGCCACACTGCCAATGGGAATGGGGGGAGGGGGATGCCACACTGCCAATGGGAATGGGGGGAGGGGGATGCCACACTGCCAATGGGAATGGGGGGGATGCCACACTGCCAATGGGAATGGGGGGATGCCACACTGCCAATGGGAATGGGGGGGATGCCACACTGCCAATGGGAATGGGGGGAGAGGGATGCCACACTGCCAATGGGAATGGGGGGGGATGCCACACTGCCAATGGGAATGGGGGGAGAGGGATGCCACACTGCCAGTGGGAATGGGGGGGAGAGGGATGCCACACAGCCAATGGGAATGGAGGGAGGGGGATGCCACACTGCCAATGGGAATGGGGGGGGGGATGCCACACAGCCTATGATAATGGGGGGAGGGGGATGCCACACTGCCAATGGGAATGGGGGGAGGGGGGGATGCCACACTGCCATTGGGAATGGGGGGGAGGGATGCCACACTGCCAATGGGAATGGGGGGAGAGGGATGCCACACAGCCAATGGGAATGGGGGGGAGGGATGCCACACAGCCAATGGGAATGGGGGGGGGAGGGATGCCACACAGCCAATGGGAGGGGAGGGATGCCACACTGCCAATGGAAATGGGGGGAGGGGGATGCAACACTGCCAATGGAAATGGGGGGAGAGGGATGCCACACTGCCAATGGGAATGGGGGGGAGGGGGATGCCACACTGCCAATGGGAATGGGGGGGATGCCACACTGCCAATGGGAATGGGGGGGATGCCACACTGCCAATGGGAATGGGGGGAGAGGGATGCCACACTGCCAATGGGAATGGGGGGAGAGGGATGCCACACAGCCAATGGGAATGGGGGGAGAGGGATGCCACACTGCCAATGGAATGGGGGGGAGGGGGATGCCACACAGCCTATGATAATGGGGGGAGGGGGATGCCACACTGCCAATGGGAATGGGGGGAGGGGGATGCCACACAGCCTAGGATAATGGGGGGAGGGGCATGCCACACTGCCTATGGGAATGGGGAAGGGCACACTGCCTATATGGGGAATAGGAGGTGGGTTGCCACACTGGGTATATACGGGGAATGGGAGGGGGGATGCCACACTGCCTATATGGGGAATGGGAGGGGGAATGCCACACTGCCTATATGGGGAATGGGAGGGGGGAATGCCACACTGGGTATACGGGGAATGGTATGGGGGCATGCTACACTGTTTATGGAATGGGGGCATCTCACACGGCCTATGGGAATGGGGGGGGGGGATGCCACACAGCCTATGATAATGGGGGGAGGGGGATGCCACACTGCCAATGGGAATGGGGGGAGGGGGGGATGCCACACTGCCATTGGGAATGGGGGGGGGAGGGATGCCACACTGCCAATGGGAATGGGGGGAGAGGGATGCCACACAGCCAATGGGAATGGGGGGGAGGGATGCCACACAGCCAATGGGAATGGGGGGGGGAGGGATGCCACACAGCCAATGGGAGGGGAGGGATGCCACACTGCCAATGGAAATGGGGGGAGGGGGATGCAACACTGCCAATGGAAATGGGGGGAGAGGGATGCCACACTGCCAATGGGAATGGGGGGGAGGGGGATGCCACACTGCCAATGGGAATGGGGGGGATGCCACACTGCCAATGGGAATGGGGGGGATGCCACACTGCCAATGGGAATGGGGGGAGAGGGATGCCACACTGCCAATGGGAATGGGGGGAGAGGGATGCCACACAGCCAATGGGAATGGGGGGAGAGGGATGCCACACTGCCAATGGAATGGGGGGGAGGGGGATGCCACACAGCCTATGATAATGGGGGGAGGGGGATGCCACACTGCCAATGGGAATGGGGGGAGGGGGATGCCACACAGCCTAGGATAATGGGGGGAGGGGCATGCCACACTGCCTATGGGAATGGGGAAGGGCACACTGCCTATATGGGGAATAGGAGGTGGGTTGCCACACTGGGTATATACGGGGAATGGGAGGGGGGATGCCACACTGCCTATATGGGGAATGGGAGGGGGAATGCCACACTGCCTATATGGGGAATGGGAGGGGGGAATGCCACACTGGGTATACGGGGAATGGTATGGGGGCATGCTACACTGTTTATGGAATGGGGGCATCTCACACGGCCTATGGGCATGGTGCGTCTTATGGGCAGGTGCGTCCTATATGGCGAAAAATACGGTAAGCGAGTTGAATTGCCAAATAGGGCTCGTATGTCAGTGGAATGTGTACATGCTCATGTCCACATGGGTGTACTTTATCAATAGCCGGCACATTATTGCTGCAGTAGAGTGTAATGTTTGAGCCATGACATTGTTATATTGTGCAAGTCTACCGCCCCATTGTTTTCATGTCTCTGTAACCAGTCACAAAGTATTCCGTGTACATTGAAATATTTACTTGGTGAAATAAAGTGATTCTTGATTCCTTTCGTGTTACAACTGGGAGCCAGCTATTGTTTATGGATTATGGGGGCTCAAAAAACTGATGGAAACCCTGCTAATTAATAACTAATGAATAATAGTTTTGCCTAAAGTTATGCTTTGATTCCTGTGATATAATTTCAGTCTTGGCTGCTTGAGACTTCTCCTTAACCCATTGAATTAAGTATATGATAGCACTGGATACTGATGCTAAAGAGTATGGAGGACATCAAAGAATAAACCACAGGACCGAGTTTTTCACAGAGTGTGTTCCTTACAATGAACGTTCTTATTCAGTTTTGGTGAGTATTACATCAAATAGCAACATTGGTTATAGATCATCATGCTATAAAATCGGTGTGAAATGGCCATCAGTACTATCTTCTGACATTTTTTCAATTTTCGGTAATGATTTCAAGTTTTTTTATTTTTTTAATTCAATTGTATCCAGAATTGCACCATTCTACAAAAATATTTCCCTTGGCTCTGTGTACACAGCTTGCATATGCAAAAGGACCTAAAGTTTAAAACCAAAGCATGTTTTTTGCCTTAACTTCCAAAAAGGCGTTTTTCGAGCCTGTTACAGAAAAACACACTGAAGCAGCTTACCCTGCTCTGTACTTAATTTCTCCCCACGATGCGCCAGAAAGGATACATCACAAGTGATTTCCCCTGCCTTTGGTGCCCCCCAAATGGACCACCAATGAGAGCCTTCAATTGTGCCTGGGACCACTACCCCTTACGCTAATGCCATTCTCCCTGCTATTGGCAAGAGCTTGACCGCTCCTGTGAGAAGAAGTGTGTTCACCACAAAGACATGAATGACGCATTTACTGCTTCACTCATTTACTGTGACTTTGTGACTTTGAGACTTAGAAGGCTTGTTTTTACCAGGGCTTAAATAAAGTAAGCCCTGGGGTATAAGCCTTCAGTGGGGGGAGATCAGAGCCTGGATAAATGTCAGCCTTGAGGGAACAGAGGCTCTTGTCCTTCCTTCCAAACCCTGACAGAGCAGTTATTTTGACTGCTTCTTCCAGCAGAAGAGACCCCACAGGTGCTGGACAGCAGGAGGACTTGGCCTGGCACTGGATGGAGATGGTGGAGGTAAGTAGGCACAGACATGGGCCAGGACTATAAGTTTGATCATGTTGAGTGCCAATATTTTGCATAGGACTGGCATTATGCATAGTCAATGAATCACGCCCACTGCCTGGGAAGGCTGAAGTGAGAGGAGGCGTTCAAATTGGGTTTTCTGAGGCTTTTTTCATTCAAAAAATAGAGGAGAGTTACTGCAGGTAAATACTGTGGGTAAAGCAGTAGTAGACTAAGAGGCAGTTATCCAGCAGCTGATTGAAGAAGGTAAAGTGGACTTGCAGCTCAGCCTCAGATGAAGATCTCCTATGCTCAGACACAAATCTCTCCATGCTTGTAATACAGGAAAAATGTTGGTTGTCCCGCAATCTCAAGTAAAATGTCAGATTTGTCTCCATTAAAATCATCCAAACTCTGTCAAACAATCTGTACAGACAGTAAAGGAGGTGCTTGCTATGCGTTTCTGGATCCCACCCCCTTAGCCTTGCATAGCATTAGACATACCTTGAAAGGCATGAGAGCAACTGTTGGATGTTTGATTTAGAGTGGGAAACAGGGCATGGAATTAACCAGCATTAGGTTAAAGTCAGCCCACATAGCTCAACATAGCGTACGTCCCCTCCTCCCCTGCGGTCTGTACAGTGCTATGGCCAGTGGTTGCTCTATAGTAAATAGTGGGGGAATGCCCCTTGCCATCCCCAGGTCCAATGCCGGCCAGGGGGTGGAAAAGATGACATGTACCACCAGTATAATACTGGTAGTAACATCGACCAATCACGGGGCCCGGATGCTGACAAGGAGATGACATCAACTGCCAATGTAAACTTGGTAGTAATCCTAGCCAATGCCCGTGTCCCACCCCCGTAATGCAGCCAGCCAATGAACAGAGCAGGGTGTGCAACCCATCACTACGCATAGATCACTCTACACTTCTAGCCCGCAATCTCTCCAGACAAATGGAGAGAGGCGGCCAGCAAAATGGACAACCGCCAGCGGACCCAGCATGTCCCCCAGCCGCAATCTGCCAGCAGGGGAATGAGGGGCATTAAGATGCAAAACTGGGGGGAAGAAGGCGCATACACCAAGATGACCTACACACCACAGATAAGATCATTACAGCATTAGAATCGACTAACATCTTCATGCAGCAAATTCTAATATATACAGTTTAAACCATATAATGATTACATATATCATAGGACTATGCCTCAAAATATTATCAGAGGTAGGGAAAGAAACAATAGAGAAAAGGGAGAATAACATGTAGTATTTAGTATATAACCACATCCCATCTCGCATTTAAGCCTACATGAACTCTGGTATTTAAATTGAAAATCCAGTATACCTCCCTATCAATTTTTGTTTCCAATCCCCTCCCCTACATCCTATGTGTACTTTCTCCATAATGTGGACCTTAATGCAGAGGACGGAGAAATTGTGTGCTTCTTTGAGATGTTTGGATAGGTTAGAGAGGGTCCTGCATTGAAGAACCTTCCCTAGCTCCATATAAATGTTCTCTAATCCTCACTTTTAAATTCCTTGATATATGTCCAATATATTGTTTACTGCATAAAAGACGCTTAACCCGGTAAATTACATTCTTGGAGTTACAATTACCTATTATTATCATTGTTTATTATTGTTTATTTATATAGCGCCATCATCTTCTGTAGCGCTTTACAAAGTAGTAATTACAGACAGGGTAGAAACATACGGTACATATACTATTTCAAATGCAGTTTTACAGATTTGACAGTGGATATTCTGAGTACAAGATACAATAAGGGAGACAGCCCTGCCCTTGCGAGCTTACAGCCTAAAGGAAGAGGGGTGAAGACGAGGGGGAAGGATCACAAACAGTCATTATTGAGCTTTGTGGCATATGCTCTTTTAAAGATTGGTTAAGCCAGATTATATGTTTATCAGAATAAGTGAGTTTTGAGAGCGCCTTTGAAGGTTTTGGGTGTTGTGGAGTAGCGAATTGGGTGGGGGAGGGCATTCCAGAAGATTGGAGTTGCACGTGAGAAGGAGGCGTGCGTGAGAGGAGGTGATCAGGGTGGAGGACAGGAGAAGGTCGGCAGCAGAGCGAAGACTGCGTCTAGGTTTATATTGTTGGATTAGAGATGAGATGTAGGGAGGGGCCTGGTTGGAGAGAGCTTTGTAGGCGAGAGTTAGAGTTTTGAACAGGATTCGCTGTGGGATTAGCAGCCAGTGTAGGGATTGGCAGAGAGGCGCAGAACTGGAGGAGCGAGAGGAGAGATGGATAAGGCGAGCAGCGGAGTTCAGAATAGAATGGAGGGGTGCCAGTCTGTTAGTTGGTAAGCCACAAAGAAGGATGTTGCAGTAATCCAGTCGGGATATGGCGAGGGCGTGCACTAACATTTTAGTGGTGTCAGGTGAGAGGGAGGGACGGATGCGTGAGATGTTTTTAAGTTGGAGGCGACAGGAGGTGGCCAGGGAGTGAATATGTGGTTTGAAAGAGAGGGCAGAGTCCAGAGTGACTCCCAGGCACCGAGTTTGTAGAGTTGCTGTTATTGTGTAATTGTTGACAGAAATAGATGTGTTAGAGAGGGGAGGGGAGTTAGATGGTGGGAAAATGACCAGTTCTGTCTTGTCCATGTTTAGCTTGAGGTAGCGAGATTACATGAATGAAGAAATAGCTGAAAGGCAGTGAGGGAGGCGAGATAGGATAGAGGAGAGATTGGGGCCTGAAAGATATATCTGAGTGTTATCCGCATAGAAGTAGTATTGAAAGCCTAGTGAAGTTATGTTTGCCAAGACCATGAGTGTAGACTGAGAAAAGTTGGGGGCCTAGGTCAGAACCTTGCGGCACACCAACAGAAAGGGAACGTGAGGATGAGACTGTGTTAGAATAGGATACACTGAATGATCTGTCTGAGAGGTAAGAGGTGAGCCAAGAGAGTGAAAGACCTTGAACCCCAAGAGAGGAGAGAATATCAAGAAGCAGGGAGTGGTCGACCGTGTCAAAGGCTGAGGAGAGGTCAAGAAGGATGAGGATGGAGTAGTGACCATTGCTTTTGGCAGTGAGCAGATCATTGGTGACTTTGGTGAGGGCAGTTTCAGTGGAGTGGTTACGGCGGAATCCTGATTGTAAGGGGTCAAGTAAGCTGGATAAGTATTGTGCCAGTTCTGAGTGGACATGTTGTTCAAGAAGTTTGGAGGAGAAGGGGAGTAGTGAGATAGGGCGGTAGGTGGAGAAGGCAGAGGGGTCGAGGGAGGGCTTCTTGATTATCGGAGTAATAACTGCATGTTTGTAGGAGGAAGGAAAGGTGCCAGTGGAGAGAGAGAGGCTGAATATAGAGGTTAAGGCTGGAGTGAGGGATGGAGACAGTTGAGGAATAAGGTGGGATGGAATAGGATCGAGGGAGCAGGTAGTCAGGTGGGCCCTAGAAATGAGAGAAGTTATTCCAAGCTCAGTTATTGGAGTGAAGAAAGTAAGAGCGTAAGGCAGGGGGATTGTTTGAAGTGGTGAGGGATTCTGAGGGGCAAAGCCAAGTCGAATGTTGTCAATGTTTTCTTTGAAGAATGTAGAAAATTCTTCTGCTGTTATTTGGGAGGTTGTAGGAGGAGGTGGTGGGCGGAGTAGGGAACTGAAAGTGTTAAAGAGTTGTTTGTGATTCTGGACTTGTGCAGAAATCAGTGAAGAGAAATAGGCTTGCTTAGCAGATAAAAGGGCCGTCCTGAGTTCTTGAAGGGCTTGTTTATAGAATAGAAAGTTACGATTGGATTTGGTTTTCCTCCATTGCCGTTCAGCAGCTCGAGACAGCTGTTTCAATCTGGTTGTGCTTGCATTTAGCCAGGGTTGGCGGTTTTTGGGGCGGGGACGGCTATAGGTGAGGGGGACGGCAGAGTCTAGAGCTGAGGAGAGTGTATTATGCTAGTGTGATGATGCAGCGTCTATGTCCGTGAATGAGGTCAAGGTCTGAAGAGGTTGAAGTGAGGCAGATAGGGACTGAAGATCTAGGTTTCTTAAGTCCTAGCGGTGAATTGTGGGTTTGTGTGGAGGGGGGTTAGCAGGCATTGGAGAGAGGGTCATAGTCAGCAGATTATGGTCAGAGAGGGGGAGCAAGGAGGATGAGAGGTTTGATACAGATCAGAGGTTAGTGAAGAGGAGGTCAATTGTGTGACCGTCTTTGTGGGTGGGTGCAGTAGACCTATGCTATTTTGTCTATATACATTCCACATGCTACTTGAAATTATTTTATCTGAATTATAACACCCACTCCTAGTTTGACCACAGCTATACATTCCCATTACTGAAAGCCATGTGTGGTTCCTATTCATCTTTTTGCTTGTAAATAAGTAATCTGATTGAAGGAGCTACCAATAAAAGAGATGGCATAGTACTGGAGAGATTGGGCATCCTACCAAAATTGGAAAACCTCTTTAAATGAATTTGAATTAACTCCAGTATGCTATGTATCATTAATATACCGGAAGCTAAAATCCCTTTTTATTGAATTTCTGTTGAAGGGCTTGTTACAATTCTGTTCTGCTGTGTATAACAAAATGTGCAATACAGCGTGTTATTGTACACAACTCATTTGTTGCTCTATAGCCATTTGCAAAGAGATTTATTTTATGGGAAATGTAAATGTCTTGTCATGTAAAACAACCTAATTTCTAATTTTCTTATTGCATGGCACGGCCTGCTTCAGTATTCATAACAGTTGGGTTATTCTGCCACAAGATGGCGCAGTGTACTGCAGAAGAGCCGCGGCATCTCCCGGCCCCCTATAAAAATGGGATTAACCATAGAGTTCCCAGTGTTTCCTCTGCAGTGAAACTGCAAAGATAGAAGATGGCTCTCTCTCTATGCGCAGGTGAGCGGGGCAACCAAGCCCTGCAAGTCTATTTCCACCTGTTTCTGGACCCTTTCTGCCTCCCAGCCTTGGCTGACAGATCGGGTGAGGGTAGAAGAGCACTAGGGTCAAGGGCTCCAGGAGCACTGTTCCAAGCCGCAGACCCTGTTCCACAAAGGGTAGCCGGCCATAGGCTTTATGGTGAGCCTACTAGGGATGCGGAGTTCCTGTCCTGGCTTCTGAAGGGGTGAGTTTTGGGGGACTGTGTCTTTTTCTTTTCCTTCAGGGGGTCCCCGACCGAGCGGTGAGTGGTGTTAGTTGTGGAGTATATTCTTAGTATACAGTACGTCCTGCTCCAAATACAATACTTACAATCAGGTAATACTCCGCCAGATGGCGCTGGACTGCAGAGACATCGAAAATAGGCTCCTCCCAGCCCCTCAAATACCCGGGGACCTCCCACAAATCCCCCCCAGAATTTCTCTGCAGTCTGGCTGCGAATGACGAGAAATTGGCTCTCTACTCGCAGGTGAGCGGGGCTATTAGCCTGCGGCCCTGTAGGACTATTCCCACCCGTTCCACTAGTATTATGCCTCCCAGCCTTGGCTGCGCTGGTCGGGTGAGGGTAGGCAGCACCGCTGTTAGGTGCTTGGGAGCGCTGCTCCACCGCAATCCCCCACCAAAGGGTAGGCTTATGGTGAGCCTATATTCTCGGTGTGCCACACACCCCGCTTCCCATTTAATACTTACGATCGGTTTACTCCACCAGCAGGTGGCGACGTGCAGGGAGAAGTCTTGAAAACGAGCCCCTTCCGGCCTATATATACCTGGGACCTCCCACTGAATCACCAGTTTTTTCTCTCTGCATGAAGCGACAAGACAGAAGAATGAAGTCTCCTGCTTGCAGGTAGCCGGGGTAAAATCCGGCATCCCCTTTTGGTCTATTTCTGCCCAGTTCTTGTGTGTTTATTATGCTTAGTTAAATGGAAGCCTCCCAGCCTAGGCTGCGGGCTGGGCAAAGGTAGATGGCACTTTAGGTGCCTAGGAGCTTATCTCCTCCGCTCGACTCCAATGCGGCTATCCGGCTGGTGATCCGGATTTGGGATGCCCCTGTCCCGATGTCCCTTTAGGTCACCTTCTCCCGTTTGGCCTTCTCCCTTCGCTAAAGGGGGGGGGGGGGTGTGTAATGTGCATGAGTGCATTACTTTACTGTGAAAAGGTCTTAGTGTCAGCGCATGGCCAGGGCTGCTGGGGCCTGTTTTTGACTGTTTGTTTGTTTTTCCCTCCTTTTGCGGTTGCGGCTCGCCATTAGGGGTGGGGCCGCGCTCTCTGCGGCCTCTCTCTGCGTGTTAAGGGGGCGTGGCCGGGACGCGCTGTCTCCGGGCCCGCCCCTCGCCCCTGGTCTCATTAGAGACCTGGACGCTGCAGCCGGTGGGGGAAGAGCTTCCTTGCAGCTGAAAACTACACAGGTAAAACGGCCCCACCAGTGCGCAATGGTGGGGCCGTTCTTATGCTATGGCTGCTTGTGCAGCATTTTTCTCCCTGGGGCATTTCTACTTATGGGGAATGTTGTTTTTTCACATAGGTGGGATGTGTGCTCCAGTGGCTGCGATATTTCACTTTACTTTTGTGATGTGTATATATATATGTATTTATATTTATATATGTTTGTGTATGTATGTACAGGTATATATATATATATATATATATATATATATGTATGTGTATGGGCATGTATTTATACACAGTATGTGCTCTGATTTTTTGCACTCTGCTTTGCCTTGAAATTACATGTGTCATGTATATTTATTCAAGATGTTTAAGCTAGCCATATATGTTTGCCTTATTGGTTATGTATGATTGTAGCTGGGGGACTGACTGTGGTCTCTTTTCCCCCACAGATTCTGGGATCCCCTCACTGCAGTGGCTCTCCCGGTCTGTTATACCTGGCTAGTCTTAGTCTCTAAATTGGGATTTTTCCTAGGTTTAAAAAAAAAAAAAAAAAAAAAAATCCTCCCACTTCCGGGACTTTAATTATAAAGGGGCATCCCGGGTTGCTTATTGTGTAAAACCCTGGGTTGTTGCAAATACCATAAATTCACCATATGGAGGCTTCCAATGTTACCGGAAATGGCTCCTCGGGGCCATCCAGGTTGTGTGGGGGCTGTGGGGTTCCGCTCCCAGGCGATGTCATATTATGTGTTCCATGTGCTCAGCAGAACATTGCGCGCCAGTCCGTTGCTCCGGCTTCTGGCTCCTCGCAATTTCCGTCATCTCCTATCCCCCCCAACCTAGTCCGGACCCCGTGTGACACTGTCAAAAATGGGGATTCGCATTCCGAGGTGCATGCGCGGTTGGCCAACCTCGAGAAAATTATCTCGGCTTCAGTGGCTCAGAAGGCTACGGCAAAGCGGAAGCACCTTGCTTCAGCAGTACCTGCCCCGGAGGATGAGCCTGCAGACCAGCTATTGTTTGATACTGCTGGTGATCAGGCTGTGGGGGTGTCCCTTGACACTCCTTCCATTTTGGCTCAAATGTTTAAAGTTTTGGCCTTGGATCCGCCTGCGGTGGTCCCTCTGCCAAAAGGTGAGTTGTTTGATGTACCCCAGCCACGTTTGGTGTTTCCCAGGCAACAGCACTTTGAGAAGCTTGTCCTTAAGGAATGGGAACAACCCACGCGCCTGGCTGGAACTCCTCCTAATTGGGATAAGCGTTATCCCTTTCCAGAGGACTTGGTGAAGCTTTGGTCAGTGCCCCCCGAGGTCGACACCCCGGTGTTGGGGTTGACTGGCCCGGCTGCGTTGCACCTTTCTGGCACCACTACCATTAAGGATGGTGAGGATCATCGGATTGATCAATTGGCTCGCCATGGTTTTATCAGTGCCGGCTCGACACTACGGCCAATTTGTGCTTCGGCGCTTCTTTTGCTGGCTGTTAGATCCATGATTAGGGATCTGCTTGCAGATCTTGATCCCGCTTGTGATATGATTAGCTCTCTCAAGCAGTGTGAGTCGTTTGTTTCTTTTGCCCTGACTGCTCAGGACGATGCTCTTGGGACGAGTAGCAGGACAGCGGCATTTCTGGTGGCTATTCGTCGGTCTATATGGCTGCGCCAGTGGACGGCGGACCTTAATTCTAAAAAGGCGCTTACATCGCTACCCTTCGTAGGTTTACGCCTTTTTGGCGAGAAATTGGATGCTGTTACCAAGGATGGTAAGTTGCCTCAATTCAAGAAACCTCGTCGCTCCTTCAGGGGTGCGAGTTCCTTTAGTCCCTCCTTTCGAGGAGCCAGAGCGGGCAGAGGGGCTTCCCTTCCCGTTACCGGGGCTGTAAGTTGGTCCCGGGGAAGAGGTTGTGGCCCTCCCGGTCAGTCCTGGGGCGCCAAGCCCAAACCTACTGCTAAGCCCGCTCAGCAATGAGGGGCTGCCCTCACCCGTGCGGGTGGGGGGACAATTGCGACACTCCTCCCTGGTTTAAGGCCGGGAGTCTCCGGACACATAGATCTGGGAGGTAGTGTCGCCCGGTTACAGACCGGAGTTCGAGTCTCGCCCTCCCTCACGGGTTTTCCTGGAAATGGCGGTCATCCGGCCGGGGCCGCACTTAGAGGTGGGCCTCGATTTTTACACCATTCTCTTCGCAGTCCCCTAGAAGGACGGGTCAGCTTGCCCCATCCTGCATCTGAAGTTTTTCAAACTTCCCAGGTCCCCCCTTGCTCTAGCCAGGGTGGTGTCCTTTCGGGGAATACGGTCGGATTTCGGTCAACACAGGGTGTTGCTCACTCAGTCCAGGGTCTGTCTGATTCAGGAGTTGGTTTGGATCCTTCTTTCCAATCCTCGGCCGTCTGTTCTGGAGCTGAGAGCCTTCCGTCTGGTTCTTGCTCTTTTGTCCCATCATGGTCTGGGCCTTCTGGTTCAGCTACGCTCAGACAGTCAAGCAGCGGTTGCTTACTTCAATCATCAGGGAGGGACTTCCAGTCTGGGTGCTCTCAGAGTGGAGTCCCTGATCCTGACCTGGGCGAAGACACATGTTCCTTGTCTCTCGGCAGTCTGCAGTCCGCTCCGGTGGGGGACACCGGAGGTGGTCCTGTTTTCCTTTTGCCACAATTGCAGGCTCCCGATCTTTGTGTCACCCTCCCAGGATCCTCTGGCTCGGGCGGCGGAAGCCATATCCCTGAGCCGGGGGAACCCGGGTTTTCTGTACCTGTTTCCTCCGATACTCATGCTAGGCTGAGTGGTACGGAAGCTGGTTCTGGAAAGGGTGTCCGCCATTCTCGTGGCCCCAAGAGGACCAAGATGAGTGTGGTGCGCAGACATCGTTTGGCTGACAGTGAATCAGCTCGTTCTGCCTCTTCGGCCCGATCTGCTCACTCAGGTTCGGCTGTCTTACCCCAGTTTACCAACGCTGGTTTTGATGGCTTGGCTGCTGAGACCTCCATCTTGGAGGAGGAGGGTCTTTCTGACTCGGTTATTAAGACTCTGATCGCTGCCCGAAAGAGGTCTTCTTCTATCACCTACTATAGGACTTGGAAAGCCTATATCGCTTGGTGGTGAGGTTAGGTCTTTGCCTTGTAGGGTCTTTTCGGTCTCCAGGATTCTGGAGTTTTTACAATCAGGGCTGGACTCTGGTCTTCAGCTGAGTACTTTGAAAGGGCAGGTTTCTGCCTTATCTATCTTTTTTCAGAGGCGTTTCGCGCTTCTTCCTTTAGTTAAAACTTTTTTCCAGGAGGTTACGCATGTGCGGCCTCCCAGGAAACCATTACTCCCTGTCTAGGACTTGAATTTGGTTCTTTCTGCTCTTCAGGCTCCTCCCTTTGAGCCTTTGCAAGATATTGCTTTGGCTACCCTGACTCAGAAGATTGTCTTCTTGGTAGCTATCACTTCGGTTCGGCGTGTCTCGGAGTTGGCGGCCTTGTCTATTCAGGCGCCCTACTTTGAGAGGCATCAGGACAAAGTGGTCTTTCGGTTCAAACCAGACTTTCTTCAGGTTGTTTCTGCTTTTCATTTGAATCAGGATATTGTTCTTCCCTCCCTGTGTCCTAAGCCTAAGAATGACAAGGAGAGGGTTTTGCATTGTTTGGATGTAGTACGCTGTGTTAAGTACTATTTGATTATTACTTCTCCTTTTCGTAAGACTGATGCCTTTTTTGTTATGCCCTGTGGGCCTAGGAAGGGTTTGGCGCTGGCCAAATCTTCCATTAGCAAATGGATACGTCAGGCCATTATTGCGGCCTATTCTGCTAAGGGGAAAGTTCCCCCTTTTCGTATCACTGCTCATTCTACTCGCGCCGTTGGAGCGTCTTGGGCTTTTCAGCACCAAGCTTCTGTTGAACAAGTTTGTAAGGCCGCTACTTGGTCTTCTGTTCATACTTTTTCTAAGTTTTACAAGGTTGATGTGCGGGCCTCAGCGGATGCTGTTTTTGGCTGCAAAGTTCTGCAGACTGCAGTCATTTAAGTTATGCTTCACCTTGCCTTTGGATACCCATCCCTTGTGGACACTGCTTTTGGATGTCCCGATCGTAAGTATTAAAAGGGAAGTGGGGTGTGCCACACACCCCGATTCACCCACCCTTTTCGGTATCCCGAATCCTTTATATGGTGAAGCTTTTCTTTATTTTGAGGTTACCGTTGGATTTCCTGGTACCTTGTCTTTCTGTTTTTTAAATAACTGGTGATTCAGTGGGAGGTCCCAGGTATATATAGGCCGGAAGGGGCTCGTTTTCAAGACTTCTCCCTGCACGTCGCCACCTGCTGGTGGAGTAACCCGATTGTAAGTATTAAAAGGGAAGCGGGGTGTGTGGCACACCGATAATATCCATTTTTCAGGTGAGTACTCACAAAATGGTATTTTGGGATGCCCCTCCCGCACTATTGCCCCTGCCTATCGGTGGGCCCTATTTAAGTGGCCGCCTTGTAGTCTTCGGGGGAAAAGAGGGGGGGTGTATGTGTATGAGTATAGATATGTATGTTATGCATTCTGTGTTTTACACTCTCTTTTCACATGCCTTTTATTCGTGTGTCAGCCGCCCCCTTGGCTTTACTGCTTTTTTAAATTTGCCGCCGCCACCGCGCACTGACTTCGTTCCGCGCTTGGCGGCGGCATTACCTCAGGCGCTGGTGCGCCATAATTGGCTGCTTGCCGTTCTGGCTTCGCGCTCTTCGGGGGGGGGGGGGGGGGCGGGGCCCGTCTTTGGTGCGTTCCGCGTCATCGCTGTCACTGGCCCGCCCCTCGAGGTATACCGACGCCATCTTTCCTACTTGGTTGGCCTATGCGCGACGGACTCCTACCTACTGCGGTCCGTAAGTGCCCTAAGGTCTTGTCTGCTTATGTCTTTTAGTCGGGACGAACCCTTCTTGTCTTCTCCCGGCCCTGTTTTAGTATATTACTTGTAGGCCTTGTAAAAATTATACTCCCACTTCCCTAACGGGTTATTGGGGCATCCAGGGTTGCTACATAGCGTTATTCCCTCTTGACGTATAGCGCCGCTATAATCACCATATGGAGGCATCCCAGGATAATGTGACCGGGGTCTCTTCGGGACAAGACAGTGTAGCGTGTGGGCAGCCTCATGCTGACGCTGACAAGGCGCGGGTCTGTGTACCCTGCGCTGAGCAGGTGCTTGCGTTGCAATCGGGCCTGCCAGTGGCTGCACCTCGTTTCACTTCACCTACTCCCCCAAGCTTCAACCTCACTCCTACTGAGTTGCATACTAGTGGGGATTCTCAGCCTGATGTGTCTTCTAGACTGGCTACTGTTGAGCAGTTGATTGCTAAGTCCTTAGCGCGTAAGGCCCCTGCTAAGAAGCGGCACTTAACGCCTAATGTCACTGTTTTCCCTATGGGAACTGAGGAATTTATGAATCTTTGTGGCTATACCCCGTCTGATGAAGGGGAGCTCTTTTCTGATTCAGGCTCATCTGATTCAGGCTCATCTGATGAGAGACCGAGGGGTCATGACGATTCTGGCTCTGACCCCTGGGCCCCGGATGACACTGACAGATTATTGACCCAGATTTTTGAGGTTCTGTTTCTCTCCCTGTTGCGGCTCCCAGGCAAAGAGGGGAGCTTTTCCATACAGCAAAAATCACGTTTGGAATTTCCAGAGCAGGCACATTTCCATAACCTTGTGCTCAAGTAATGGGAGCGCCCCAGTAAACTTCCCGGGGTTCCAAAGAGTTGGGATAGGAAGTATCCCTTTCCTGCTGAGGTGGTTAAATGTTGGTCATCCCCCCCCCCCCCCCCCCGAGGTGGATGCCCCTATCCTAGGGCTATCTAACACCTCTGTCATGCATTCCCCTGATTCTACTACCCTGCGGGATGCTGAAGACCGGCGTATTGATCAGCTGGCATCCCACGCCTTTGCATGTTCGGGGACGGCGCTGCGCCCGGTCTGTGCCTCTGCCATTACTGCTGTGGCCACTAGAACCCTTATCAGAAATATGCTTGATAGTGCCCCTGATGATTTGCCTTGTGAGGTTTTTAATGCACTCTCCAGTTGTGATGTTTTTGTAAATTTTGTCCTCTCAGCATTGGATGACACCATCAGAATGTGTGCCAGAACTTCTGCCCTCGTGGTGGCTATACGCCTCTCGGTTTGGCTGCGCCAGTGGGCTGCTGACAACGCTGCCAAGAAGGCCCTCACTGGGTTTCCATTTAAAGGACTGCGCCTGTTTGGGGACCGCCTGGACCTTTTTGCTAAGGGAGGCAGGTTACCGCAGCGCAGGCGGCAATCTCGGCCCTTTCGGGGTCACGGTTCCTTCTCCTCCCCTTACCGTAGTGCAAGACAGGGAAGGGGGGTTTCTTTCCCTGGGGCCCGGGGAGATTTCTGGGGTAGAGGCAGAGGACGTGGACGTCCTGGCTCCTCCTGGGGTACCAAAGCGAAATCCTCTCCCAAGCCCCCTCAGGCATGATGGGGCGCCCTCACCCATCCTGGTGGGGGGACGGCTACAGCACTTCGCTCACGTCTGGAGGCTTCATGTCTCAGACCGGTGGATTCAGGAGGTAGTGTCCTCCGGTTACAAGTTGGAGTTTGCTGCCGATCCCCCTTCAAGATTCATCAGATCCCGGATACCTCAGGACCCTGTGTCAGCTCAGGAGCTAGTGCAAGGCCTCCTGGAGCTGGGGGTCATCTGCCAGGTCCCTTTAAGAGAAAAAGGCAAGGGCTTTTATTCCAACCTATTCACAGTACCCAAAAAGGATGGTTCTGTCAGGCCCATCCTGAACTTGAAGATCCTCAACAAGTGTGTCAGGGGCAGGTGCTTTCGCATGGAGACTCTGCGCTCTGCCATCAGTTCCCTGTGCCAAGGGGATTTCATGACTTCTGTGGACATCAAAGATGCTTACCTTCATATTCCTGTGTTCCCAGGTCATCAAAGGTTCATCAGGTTCGCTCTGATGGATCAACACTACCAATTTGTGGCCTTGCCCTTCGGCCTCACTTCAGCTCCCAGGGTGTTCACCAAGGTGCTGGCTGGCATGATGTCTCTGCTCAGATGTCAGGGCGTCCGCGTGCTTCCCTATCTGGACGACATTGTCATCACTTTCCAGTCTCTACATCAGGCAGAGTTGGATACTCAGCTGGTGGTGTCCACTCTGGAGTCATTTGGATGGGTGATCAACCACCCCAAGTCCTCACTGTCCCCTTCCTTGGTAACTCCATTCCTAGGAATGAATCTGGATACAGTTCAGGCAAGGATCTTCCTTCCTCAGCAGAAGGTGGACAGTCCGATTGCACATGCTCAGTCCCTCCTAGCTTGTCCCCATCCCTCCATCAGGCAGGGGATGCAGCTGGTGGGCCTGATGGTGGCATGCTTCGAGTCGGTCCCTTATGCTCAGTTCCACTTGAGGCCTCTGCAACTTCACCTATTGTCAGTATGGGACAAGGACCCAGCGTCCCTGGACAGGGTCTGTGTGCTCTCCCCCCTGGTCAGGAGGTCCCTCTTGTGGTGGATGAACTCAAGGAACCTGTTGGGGGGCAGATCCTTTCTTGCCCCTTCCTGGGAGACAGTCACCACGGATGCCAGTCTGTCAGGTTGGGGGGGTTTCTGGAAGTCCCTGCGGTTCCAGGGGCGGTGGGGTAATGTCTTGGAGCTGCGGGCGATCAGGTTAGTTCTGGCTCGCTCGACTACTCATCTTCGGGGCCTGCCTGTTCAGGTGCGCTCGGACAACCAGACGGCAGTTGCCTACATCAATCATCAGGGAGGGACCCGCAGCAAGGGGGCCCTCCAGGAAGCGTCTCTGATCCTGACTTGGGTGGAGGCCAATGTTCCCTGCATTTCAGCTGTGTACATCCCGGGGGTGGAAAATCGCCTGGCGGACTCTCTGAGCAGGGGGACTTCTCGCCATGGAGAATGGTCCCTATGCAGCAGGGTGTTTCAATCTCTGTGTCACCGTTGGGGCCAACCAGATGTGGATCTGTTTGCGTCCCGCCACAATCACAAGCTCCCAGCTTTTGTCTCTCGATCTGGCCCTGACCTCGGATGCGCTAGCAATGTCATGGAAGGACTTTCAGTTCCTGTATGTCTTCCCTCCAATTCCCCTCTGGGCAGGGTTCTGCGCTCTGGGGTGCCAGCAATTCTGGTGGCCCCCAGGTGGCCAAGAAGAGTGTGGTTCGCAGACGTAGTACAGCTGGCTGGCTAGATCAGTACGCTCTGCCCTTGGGGCCAGATCTGCTCACTCAGGGCTCGCTACACCATCCCAATTTACAAACTCTGGCTTTGACGGCTTGGCTGCTGAAACCTCCATCTTGATGGAGAAGGGGCTGTCTTCCTCCTGTGGATACTTTGATTAAAGCTAGGAAGAAGTCTTCTTCTTCCATTTATTACAGGGGTTGGCGTGTCTACATTGACTGGTGTGAGTCTCTTCCCTGTCGTGTGTTCTCTATTCCCAGGATTCTGAAGTTCCTGCAGCATGGGTTGGAGATGACGCTGTCCATTCAGCCCCCCTACTATGAGAGACACCAGGACAAGGTGGTGTTTCGTTTCAAACCTGACTTTCTGCCTAAGGTAATGTCTGCCTTTCATTTGAATCAGGATATTGTTCTTCCTTCTTTGTGCCCTAATCCTAGCAATGCTAAGGAGAGAGTTTTGCACTCTTTGGATGTGGTTAGGTATCTGAAGTACTATCTGGTGGCTACTGCACCTTTCAGGAAAACTGATGCTCTTTTTGTGGTCCCTTCTGGTCCTATGAAGGGTTTGGCTCCTGCCAAGTCTACTATCAGCAAGTGGATTCGTCAGGCTGTGATTCAGGCCTACTCTGCTAAGGGGAAGAATCCTCCCTTCCGCCTTACTGCTCATTCCACTCGTGCTATTGGTGCCCCTTGGGCTTTTCAGCACCAGGCCTCTGTTGAACAAGTTTGCAAGGCCGCTACTTGGTCTTCTTTTCATACCTTTTCAAAGTTTTACAAGGTTGATGTTAGGGCCTCAGCTGATGCTGTTTTTGGCCGAAAGGTTCTGCAGGCGGCAGTGGTTTAAACTGCCTGCTGCTGTCTTTCTTCTTGGGGATCCCACCCTACTTTATGGACACTGCTATTGGATGTCCCGATTGTAAGTATTATATTTGGAGCAGGACGTACTGTATACTAAGAATAATACAATTCTGTGATTACTCACCTGTAGAATTGGTATTATGAGTATACAGTACGTCCTGCTCCAACCCACCCTTGGTTTTTGGGTTTTTGCATTATCTTGGATCCCCTGTATGGTGATTGTTATCATTGTTATAGTTGATAGTTGGGTTGTTTAATTCTCCCGGCTTCTCGTTGCTTTTCAATGCTGGGGATTTGTGGGAGGTCCCCGGGTATTTGAGGGGCCGGGAGGAGCCTATTTTCGATGTCTCTGCAGTCCAGCGCCATCTGGCAGAGTATTACCCGATTGTAAGTATTATATTTGGAGCATGATGTACTGTATACTCATAATACCAATTCTACAGGTGAGTAATCACAGAATTGTATTTTTGCTGTGTACAGTGTTTTTTTGGTGTTTTTTAGCTGCCGAGCCACTTTGTACTGCGCTCCGCGGCGGATGACGCTATAACCTGTGGTGTTTTTGCTTAATCATCGCGCCGGCGGGGTCACATGGGCGCCGTTTTCGCGCTCTTTGGAGTCGTCCCCCCCCCCCCCCCCCCCCAGTCCGCCCCTCGAGGTACTTCTGCCAGCGCCATTTTGGATTAGCTGCGCGTCTGGTTTTCTCCCTTTCTGGCTGCGGTGCTGTATCCTCCTGTGTGTCGCTTCATCCAGCGGTCTGAGGCTTGATGATCCTGCAACTTCCTTGGTCCGTGAGTTCCCCTTGGGGTTTTTTTTATTGGTCTTGTGGTGCATGTGCTGCGGGAATGCTCATGTGTCGTTTTTACAATGTCTTTCAGGCAGGATACCAGTGGGTTGTGGTTTTCTCCCAGCTCTACTCCTTCCTCCCCCTCATCTCCCCCCTTTACTGACTTCTGGGGGCATCCCGTGGGAGGGCATCCCGGGTGGCTTTTGTATTAGCCTTTGCCCAGTGCTGGCCTATTGCGCCTGTGTTAATCACCATATGGAGGCTTCTGATAGCGTGCTTGGGGGTCGTTCGGGGCAATCCCGGCTGTGTCCCATGTGTGGGGTATCCCCTGTGAGTGACAGTGAGTGTGTGTGCCGCGCGCCCAAAGTGTCCTTGCGCTCCAAACTGGTTTGCCGGCATCGCTTCCCAGCTCTGCACCCCCTTCTGAGTTGCCTATCCCCCCACTCCTGCAATTGGCCCCCAATGAGGGGGATAATAGCAGGAGGTCACAGTCTGATTTGGCACTGTTTGACCATTGTGGCCAACATTGAGAGGCAGCTTGCCGGGTCTGTTCCTAGGAAGGCCTCTGGCAAGAAGCGGCACCTGACTTCCACCCGCTCCACAGAGGAGTATGAGGAGTTTGATGCCACTGGTGGACGTTATTCCCTAGAGGAAGGGGAACTGTTCCAGGACTCTGACTCCTCTGGGGACCAGCAGGAGGATTGCGATAGTGACCCTGGGTCTGCGTCCGGGGAGGAATCATGGTACCCTGAGGACACTGATAATCTGCTGTCTCACATTTTTGAAATTTTGCACAAAGTTATTCCTTTCCTGCTGATCTATTAAAGCGGTTGTCATGTCCCCCTGAGGTGGAAGCTCCCATGCTAGGTCTGTCCAGTACCTCGGTCACGCCTTCCCCTGACACTACCACTCTGAGGGACATCGAGGACCGGCGCATGGATCAGCTGGCCTGCCATGCTTTTACTTGTGTGGGGGCTGTGCTGCTGCCATTACAGCTATTGCCCTTAAGAAACTGCTCAAGCGTCTATGTGATGGCGCTATGGCTGGTAGGAGGAGGGAGGATTATAGGGCCCTCTTGCTTTGCTCTGATTTTGTTGCATATATCCTTACTGCCATGGATGATGCTGTGAGGCTGGGCGGTAGGGCCTCTGCACTTTTGGTGACTATGCGCCGCTCTGTTTGGTTGCGTCAGTGGGCAGCTGACGCTGCTGCTAAGAAGGCTCTTGCGGGGCTGAGGCTCTTCGGTGAGCGTCTTGATGTTTTAGCCAAGGATGGCAGACTGCCTCACCATTGGAGGCAGCCCCGGCCCTTTCAGGGGCCCTCCGCCTCCTTCCCCTCCCTTCGTACTCCCAGAGGAGGTAGTGGCTCCCTCTTCTCAGGTAGCCGCAGAGATTCTTGGGGCCGTGGCAGATCCCGTGGTCGTCCCGGTCTCTCCTGGGGTTCCAAGCCCAAACCCCCTCCCAAGGCCCCTCAGGCATGAGGGGGCGCCCTCACCTATCCGGGTGGGGGGACGACTTCGGCTCTTTGCTCACGTCTGGAGGCTCCACGTCTCAGACCTGTGGATTCAGGAGGTGGTGTCCTCCGGTTACAAGATAGAGCTGGCAGCCTGCCTCCCCCCCCCCCCAAGATTCATCAGATCCCGGATGTCTTTAAACCCCCTGTCAGCTCAAGGTTTGCTTTCGGCGGTTCAATGCCTGCTGGAGTCAGGGGTCATTTGTTTGGTACCCCCTCAAGAACAGGGCCAGGGGTACTATTCCAATCTTTTCACAGTTCCCAAAAATTACGGCTCTCTGAAGCCCATCCTGGACTTGATGGGCCTCAACAAGTTTGTCAGATTCAAGCATTTTCGCATGGAGACGCTACGCTCAGTACCCTTCGCCCGGGTGACTTCATGACCACTGTGGACATTAAGGATGCTTATCTTCATTTGCCTATCTTGCTAGGTCATCAGAGATTTCTGAGGTTCGCACTGGAGGATCAGCATTACCAGTTTGTAGCTTTACCCTTTGGTATCACCTCGGCACCTCGGGTGTTCACCAAGGTGCTGGCGGGGGTGATGGCTCTGCTACGGAACCAGGGCATTCGCTTCCTCCCTTACCTGGATGACATCCTTATCGTGGCCCAGTCCTTTCATCAGGCGAGTAGGACACCCGGGTGGTGATCTCCACTCTGGAGTCCTTCGGCTGGGTGATCAACTTTCCCAAGTCTTCACTGTCCCCATCCTTGGTGAGGTCCTTTCTGGGCATGACACTGGATACCTCTCAGGTCAAGGTGTTCCTTCCTCAGCAGAAGGTGGAGGGCCTTCAGAAGCAGGCACGGGCTCTGCTCTTGTGTCCTCTTCCCTCCATCCGTCTTGGGATGCAGTTGGTGGGCCTGATGGTGTCCTGCTTCGAGGTTGTCCCCTTTGCTCAGTTTCACATGCGATCTCTTCAGTTGCACCTCTTGTCTGGGATCGGGATCCTGTGTCCCTGGATCAGGAATTAGCTCTGTCTCCTCTGGCCAGACAGTCCCTTTCGTGGTGGCTGGACTCAAGGAACCTTTTGCTGGGCAGGACTTTCCTGCCCCCGTGCTGGGAGATGGTCGCCACAGATGCCAGTCTGACAGGCTGGGGGGGGGCTTTTGGAAGTCTCTGAAGTTCCACGGTCGGTGGGGCCCCCAGGAGGCCCATGCTCCCATCAATGTACTGGAACTGAGGGCGATCAGGTTGGTTCTTTCTCAGCTGACCACACACCTTCGGGGTCGGGCTGTTCAGATTCTCTCAGACAACCAGACGGCGGTTTCCTACATCAACCTTCAGGGAGGGACTCTAAGCAAGCGAGCCTTCAAGGAAGTGTCCCTGATACTGTCTTGGGCGGAACAGAATGTTCCCTGCATCTCAGCGGTATACATTCCGGGGGTGGAGAACCAGGTGGCGGACTCCCTAAGCAGGGGGACGTCTCCTCTGGGGGAATAGTCCCTCAACAACCAGGTGTTTCTCTCCCTGTGTCGCCGCTGGGTTCAGCCAGATGTGGACATGTTTGTGTCCCGTCACAATCACAAACTTCCCAAGTTTGTCTCCCTGTCACAGGATCCTCTGGCCTACGCCACGGATGCACTGGCAATGCCTTGGACGGAGTTTTGGCTTCTCTATGTGTTCCCTCCGTTCCGTCTACTGGGCAGGGTCATGCGCAAGGAGGGGGTGCCAGCCATCCTGGTGGCCCCCTGTTGGCCAAGGATGGTGTGGTTCGCAGACGTCGTGCAGTTGGCAGTAGATCGGTACGTCTTGCCCAAGGATCCAGATCTTCTCACTCAGGGGCAGCTACGCCATCCCAATTTACAAACGCTGGCTTTAACGGCTTGGCTGCTGAAACCTCCATCTTGATGGAAAAGGGGTTGCCTGCCTCTGTTGTGGATACCATGATTCGGGCTAGGAAGAAGTCCTCGTCCTTTATCTATTACAGGGTCTGGCATGCTTACGTTGCCTGGTGTGAGTCCAAATCTCTTCCCTGTCGGGTTTTTTTCATCCCCAGGATTCTGGAATTTTCGCAACATGGTTTGGATTCCGGCATTCAACTTCGTACCCTTAAGGGTCATGTTTCAGCTCTGGCAATTTTTTTCCAAAGATCCTTTGCCAATCACTGGTTGGTTAAAACCTTTTTACAGGGTGTTACTCATGTGCGTCCACCTCGTAAGCCTATGCTACCAGTCTGGGACTTGAATCTGGTGTTGTCTGGTCTGCAGGGTCCTCCCTTTGAGCCTATTCGTGGGGCTGCCTTGCCCATTCTGACTCTTAAGGTAGCCTTTTTGGTGGCTATCACTTCTGTCAGGCGAGTTTCTGAACTGGCGGCACTTTCCATCAAACCTCCTTATTTTGAGTGGCATCAGGATAAGGTGGTGTTTCGGCTTAAGCCGGATTTCTTGCCGAAGGTCGTGTCTGCCTTTCATCTCAATCAGGACATTGTTTTGCCTTCATTGTGTCCTAATCTTGCTAATTCCAAGGAGCGGACACTGCATTCTTTGGATGTGGTCAGGGCTCTGAAGTTTTATTTGGTTGCTACTGAGCCTTTCAGGAAATCTGATGCTCTTTTTGTTCTCACTTCTAGGAAGGGTTTGCCTCCGGCTAAATCCACTATCAGCAAGTGGATCCGTCAGGCGGTGGTACAAGCCTATTCTGCTAAGGGGCAGGAACCTCCCTTTAGGGTTACTGCTCATTCCACTCGTGCTATTGGTGCCTCTTGGGCTTTTCAGCACCAAGCTTCTGTTGAACAAGTTTGCAAGGCCGCTACTTGGTCTTCTGTTCATACTTTTTCCAAGTTTTACAAGGTTGATGTTAAGGCCTCAGCAGATGCTGCTTTTGGCCGCAAGGTACTTCAGGCGGTAGTGACTTGAACTGCCGGCCGTTACTCATTGGGGATCCCACCCTACTTTTGGACACTGCTTTTGGATGTCCCAACTGTTATGAATACTGAAGCAGGCCGTGCCATGCAATAAGAAAAAGACAATTCTGTGAGTACTCAACTGTAGAATTGTTTTTGTTCTTGCATGGCACAGCCTGCTTCACCCCACCCTTGTTATCGTTATTCTTGGTTGCCTCTTTATGGTGATTGTTCCAAGTTAATTTTTTAACTTTGTTCTCTCCCGGCTTCTTGTCTCACTGCTTATCTACGCTGGGAACTCTGGTTAATCCTGTTTTTATAGGGGGCCGGGAGATGCCACAGCTCTTCTGCAGTACACTGCGCCACCTTGTGTAACACAACTGTTATGAATACTGAAGCAGGCTGTGCCATGCAAGAACAAAAACAATTCTACAGGTGAGTACTCACAGAATTTTCTTTTTATGGCCCTTCTACATGGTGCACCGATGCTGGTAGTTAACATTTACCACTTCACTTACCACTTTGCCAGCTCCCTTTTGCCTTCTTATACACTAGTTACACAAAGGGGACTGCCTAATATTCTACATTTCTTTCAATTGTTTTTGTGTATTCCAGGTTTACATTCCATGCAGAGTGGCTCTTGTTCTACAAAACGCAGACAACCAGTGAGGTCAGTGGCAGCATCTAAATGATGTGAGCATGGCGTCTTCAGAGGCCGAGTCTCTCACACAATACTGAGTGCCAGAGAATATGCTCAAGGTTATTTACAGGACTTTAATGGATAAAGATTGCAGCTGAATTAGCTTACACTGAATGTGATGGCAAACATTTAGAGTTAAAAGTGTTTTTTCTGTAAATGTTTTAGAAATCTGAGAACCAAAGTATTATTTTGTGTTACCTGCTCTTAAATTTGAAACCGTTGAACTCTAAGGACTATTCCAATTCCACAAATTGTTCAGTAATGATCAAGCAGCCTCGACCAACAGTAGGAAAATTGCACCACATATTTTTTCAGACTTAAAGCCCTACAGTCACCCACTAGTTTCTGTTTATTTTGCTAGGCCCTTGCTAGGTGATTTAACAACTACAGTGTGAGTAAAGACATGATCTAATTAGAAAGATTATGGGTCTCCTATTTATCTGCCCAAGTTACCCCCTTGCAACTTCAAAGGACACATCCCACCCAGGTGCACTTATGCAGGTTAGTAATACAACATTTAATATACTTCTAGATTTCCAGTAATCTGACCAGCATGCTTATAGGCTAAAAAAGGCTGAATACACCTGGCATACAAAGCTACATGGCCTTTTGTTTAAGATATGGTGGGGAAATCAATGAAAATGGTTAAATGGATGGTAGCATCCTTCTGAAATATATATGTAAAAAGTTTACACTGTAGGCATAAATTGTAAAATAGGTTTGTCCGTACTACCTTGTAACACCTAGACTTCTTTAGTAACCCCATTCTATTACTTTACATAATATAAAAATAGGCCTTCACCTGCTGTGCTTATTGGTTAAAGATGAGATGACCAGTTGTCCAGTCATGTGGCTGGCTTGAATATTTCAGTGCAGGCTATTTTAGAAGCAGGTGGGGTAGTAAGTATCCTTGAAGTGACGTCTGGTTAAAAATAACCGGCGGGTTAATCAACTAGGCAACAATCAACTAGGCGACAAGAGGGGGTAGCAAGCAACCTGATTAGGGATGCTCCACAAGACATACTGCAGCTGAAAGACCACTATCAGGCATCAGCACTTGACAGCTTTAGCAAACCCTTACTGGTTCATGGCCTCTTGTGACCAATGGGTGCGATTTGAGCTTTGCAGGACAAGCTTCCCTGGGACAGCAATCTGGCAGCCAGAGCAAAAGAAAACAGACGCAGATATTCCTTGGGGTGGAAGGGTGGGGTCATTCTTTTCAAATCAGATTTACTGCACTTGGCTCCCATTCCCTTGGCAGCAGCTCGGTTCTACACCACTTTGCTTTTGGTGGTGAAGCTACAGCACTAGCTGTCAGCTAATTAGTGCTGCAGCAATTGGTTAACTGTCAATAAAGTTTCCCTGGTGGCAGCCTCCACAAATCCAGGGATCAGATGGCCAGCAACAGGTGAGTGGTTCTCTTTTTAACTCTTTTTTTCCCCCATTTGTTCCCAGCCCAGAGGAATAGCAGGGGGGGGGGGGGTATATTGGCTTTAACCTTGAGGTTTGCTTTAAGTTTACAGCCTTTACTTACCGTAATTAAAATGGTCCTATACGTTTGTAAAGAAAATCCCTCTGTTGCTGCTAATCCCCTGATAAACATAATGATATAAACATTATAATGATAAAAAAATACTCTCCCAGGTAATGTTTTGGGCTCCTTTCTTGTGCAGGAGGTTTTGGTGGCTATAGTCCCAGCACTGCAAACAGTGACACTTCTGTCATCCAATCACTGTGAATGGTGAACATTATATATACTGTATGTCGTAGTTTGACAGATACAGGGGTATTCTACATTTTCTTAAAGTTTGAAATCTCTTCAAGTGTTAGTGTTGCATTAATGGTACTAGAAATTGTATGTTAACTGAAATATTTTTGTCCTTAACTATAATATTGTGTAACTGGATGTCTGATATTGAACTGGAGTGTTGTATACAGTAGGTATATTTTTATACTGCATTAGACGAAAGGGTTATATTCTTAGTTAGATCCCGATAAAGTTGTCTAACTAGCTGTGCTGGTGACACCCCACATTTGCAGTAGGCTGAATTTGCTGTTCCCTTCCAGTCTTTCAATGGAAAATCTATTCGCACCCTAATACTACACAGTAGATGATGGTGTTGCTCTTTGTCAACAAAAAATGGGAGTGTGGGAAAATTGCCCCAATAGTGCTAAAAATGTAAATGGAATGTAACCTTTCCCTATAAATTCCCTTCTGTCACAGCAAAACTCCAGACAATATATTTTTTTTTCTTTTCGTTTTGAAAAAGCTCTGTTGCTTGTGACCACATTGGAGAGATTTAACCATTTGTGATGACCAAACAGGAATGTTTTTTATTAGAAAAATGTACAGTGGTATACTTGTGGGTCAACACATTTTCATCTAATAAAACCCACAGATTATTATGTAAATGAATTTATGTCTGCAATGACTAAGGGGAGTTTCCCCCACAGACACAAAGCAAAAAAATGCAAAAATGTAACTGTTCTCTAATGATAGAGGGTTTCCCTAAGGCTGGGCTTTAACTTTCCGCCAAATATGAAAACTGTTCTTTCATTTCATACAGTCATTTATATTTTCAAGAAGCATTTATCCTTATTTACTTTTGAAAAGTTTTTCCTGCCTGCTAATGCCTCAGTCTGAACAATCAAGCAATAACGTGCTTTGAATAACAGGGGTCCATATAGATGTCCATCTCAAAGCCAGTGTGACACGCTCTTTGGGTTTTTGTTGTATATTTTGTATGACTAAACAAATATCAAATGTAAATGGATATTTTTATTGCAATAATAGAAGAACTTCATCTCACCTTGACTTGATTCCTACCAGCAGTTTTTATTTGCATATCTACATGTATTGGTGGACATTGTAATGTTACATTCTATGTCTGTACTGTCTATGCTTGCACTGGTGACATTATTTAACCAAGGCTTATTCCCCCCCCCCATAGGTTATGTGCAATAAATACTTTATTGGTGAACATAGATGTGGGCTATTTGTTAAAGCTGGCCTGTACTTCATGGCAGACTGGAGCCAAAATAATGCTCTACTTTTACTTTTGCCCTAGGCCAGCCTACAACCTGCTGAGCCTCCAATCTGTGCTCCTCCATCAGGTTGATTGCATTCCATAGCTGAGGCTATTGCATTGCAGGGGTGTATTGGATACAATCATTCTTAAAGTGTTGGTACTGAAGTTTAATATTGTAGGTGCAGATAATGTGGTGGAGGTGGAAACAGCCACTTTTAAAACAAAGATACTGAAGCTTAATATTTTGGCAGATAATTTGGGTTGGTATACTTCCCCTCAAATGTGATGGGGATGCTATAGCATTGGGGGAGGGGGTATATTGTAGCCAGCCATAGAGGGTCTAGAGTTAGACTCAAGAACCTGGGATTGAAGGGGGGCACCCCAATAGCAGACAGTGGATTCTGGCCCTGGTATGTCCCTGGTTAAGTTTGCTGAAAAGTAGTGCCAGAACACTGTGAATTCTCCCAGCCCCACCAATGGCCAATCTAGCCCTGCCTGTAATTGTGTCAATACCTTGCTGATCTTGCTGGAAATGCAGTATATACATTTTATATACAATGGTAGTACCATCATTTCAATCACAAATATATCATATTTTGCATTAATATGCAAATTAGAACTTTACACTAAATAAAATATTCACTGGCCTCTACAACACTGCACTAAGCCAGATCCCCCCCCCCCACAAGCACCATACATGCTGTGCTCAGTTACATTTATAAAAGTGGAAAAGAGCAGATGCCACATTTCCAAAATAAGGAATTTAGTCTGAGTAAACCTAGTGACGTAATATCGCCATCCAGTTTTAGGTTATTCATGTTATTTGTTAGATTAATTATTTGATGTCAAATGTGCCCATGGTGTTGCTTATATTCACAACTGCAGAAAAAGTATTGTCTAATTATTCACTTTGTACTGTAGATACTGTTAAACAGGATATCCTACATGGGGTAAAAAAAAAATCTAATATATAGTTTTGAAATAAATGAAAGAAACTAAAACACTGCATGCGTGTTATCTGTGTATGCTTTGTGCCTTTAATTTTATTTAAGGAGTGACAGGTTTGTTTTATAATTTTATCTACATTGTATTTAAAATTCTTTAAGAAAGTTTTTGTTTAAACTAAATCTGTTATACAATCAAGGAAAAGGTAAATGCAAACCTTTGCCTTCCAGCATTATGTCCCATTCACTTTGAAAAGGGATCTTATTAGTGTTAGTCTCTCAGTCTATCAAACTATGTTAAGCTTAACATCGGTCTCTCCTTTAAGGTTTGTCGCTCCTCTGTCTCAAAGTCTCATATGGCTGTAAACTTCCAGCCTTGTGTTCTAATTACAAGCCCGAAACATGCATCCATGTACATGTATCCATGTATCCAAACAACTGATGGCTTTGTAAATGTTATAAGGTATACTAGAGCGTTGCATGCTCAGTTGGTTCTTTATGAGCAATAGAAGCAGTATATAGACAAAAATTAGCATAGCCCTGCCTACTAGCCCTGTCTACTAGGAATAATGGGTATAGTCTACCTGATTCATTACATCACCGTGAATGACAGGTTTGGGAGGGACTCTTCCACTCTGCACGCCTGCCTGAGATGGGAGCTCATTGTGGAAAGAGGATCTGTGTCCAAGGAAGGAGATGAGTTTTATTTCTTTTACTATTTCAGGCTAAAAAAAACTACCAAAATGCTTTTTTTTCCCCTAAAATTCAGATCGAATTCCGATTCGGACAAATTGATTTGGTCATCTGCACAACCAATATAGATTTGTGGCCAAATACTTTTTGAAATGAGTTGTACCTATACTTACATGAGATATAGAGTCCATAGTATGCTCTAACAGTACATTTATAATAATGGTTGATGAAGCTGATGTATTCAAAGTGAGATTTATATGGCTGTCGGCTTCTAAAGCTTTTTAACGTCCACTTTTTCCACCACATTATTTTCTTTCTGTACACGAGGGGTGTAGCTGCTCTTGGCAAATACTGAAGGTGAAATAGACGAGAACATCTGATATTGGATTTTTAGAAGTTATGTGTCACAGGAAAGACAAACAAGAACAGATCATAGAGTTCAGTACCTAGCTGTGGAAATACACAAGGGATCTTTATTTCCCAGCTTTTTATTTTATTAAATTATGTCTTACAAAACATGGACTGTCTAGAAACAGCAGTCAGATCATGGTTTTTGGTAAAGTGGCACAGAATGAAAATAGCTTATTCTCCCTTTGACATAATCTGCTGCTAATGTGGGGTATAAACGAAGCTTTTTATGGTTATATCTGTGTTGTGTTAATTAAAGATACAACATAACTATATGGAATAAGCACAGAAACAATTTGAAACTTTAATGTCTAAGCTAACTGCTGTTTTCCAAATTCCTGCTAAATTTGTTTTTGCCTCAGACGAGAAGTTTACCTTTTTAACCTAAAGTGGACCCAACTATGACATTAGGGGAAGCCAGGAATTGCTTTTTCCTTTGTATTAATACCCCTCCATGTGAAACATCAGAAGGAAGAGGAAGAGGCTTCGAGCAAGTAAGAATATGGCAGATGGAGATCCTGAGGAAAACTAGCAGCGTACACACTAAAAGTCCAGGATAATCAGATGTTGATTTGGACTTATTTTCTTTATTGCATGGCACGGCCCACTTCGGTATTCATAACAGTTGGATTATTCCGCCACAAGGTGGCGCAGTGGTACTGCAGAAAAGCTGTGGCTTGTCCCAGCTCCCTATAAAAAGGCTTAACCATAGAGTTCCCCAGTGTTTCCTCTGCAGTGTACTGCGAAGTTAGCAGATGGCTATCTCTCTTGCACAGGTGAGCGGGGCAACCAAGCCTGCGGCCCTGCAAGTCTATTTCCATCCGTTTCTGGACCCTCACTGCCTCCCAGCCTTGGCTGACAGATCGGGTGAAGGTAGAAGAGCACTAGGGTCAAGTGCTCCTGGAGTGCAGCTCCAAGCCGCAGACCCTGTAACACAAAGGATAGCCGGCCATAGGCTTTATGGTGAGCCTAATAGGGATGCGGAGTTTCTGTCATAGCTTCTGAGGGGGTAAGTAGTTTGGGGACTGTGTCCCCTGTTTTTCCTTTGGGTCCCCCCCGCGTCTCCCTCCCTGACCATGGCTGCTCGCCGCTGCTTCTCTCTCTCTCTTTCCCCCCCCCCCTAACTTGGTTAGGGGGGGGTGGGTGGTGGCTGGCGAGAAGTCATATCTGTGATGTTTTTACATTTTTTGGTGTGTTTTCTGGTGTTTTTAGCTGCCGCGCCGCTTTGTACTGCGTTCCGCGGCTGTGGGCGCTATAACCTGAGGTGATTTTGCTTTGTTATGGCGCCGGCCAGGTCACATGAGCGCAGTTTTTTGCGCTCTTCGGGGGGGCGGGGCCGGGTGATGAAGCGCATCGCGTCGTTCACCTTGCGGCCGGTACCTCTTGCAGGTACCTCTGCCGGCGCCATATTGGATGAGCTGTGCGTCTGGATTTCTCCCTTCCTGGCTGCAGCGCTGCTTCCTCCAGTGGGTCACCTTATTCAGCTTCCTGTGCCTGTGTCACCCAGTGGTGTCTTTGGTCCATGAGTCCCCCTTGGGGGGGGTTTTAATTGAATTGGGGTATTTTGCTGCGGGATGCTTATGTGTGATTTTACTTATGTCTTTCAGGCGGGATACCATTGGGTTGTGGTTTCTCCCGGCTCCACTCCTTTTCTCCCCCTCATCCCCCCTTTATTAACTTCTGGGGGCATCCCGTGGGAGGGCATCCCGGGTGGCTTCTGTATTAAGTCTGTACCCACTGCTGGCTTATTGCGCCTGTGCTAATCACCATATGGAGGTTTCTGGGGATAGCGTGCTTGGGGGCCCTTCGGGGCAAGCATGGCTGTGTTCCATGTGTGGGGTATCCCCTGTGAGTAACAGTGTCATGGTGTGCGTGCCGTGCACTGAAAGTGTCCTTGTGCTTCAATATGATTTGCCTGCTACGCTTCCCAGCTGTCACGCTCAGGTAACTCCAGCCCTCCAGGTAAGCCCTCAACCCCCAATCTCCACAGCCAGCTTCACCTGTAGGAGCCCCAGCTTGCCGGGACGCAGTACACGCCTGCCCGGGATCGGTTGCCCCCAGGACTTCAATGGCTCAAAGGATGGGAGCTTACTGGTTGGAGGTCTGGAGAACCATTAACGAAGAGCAGGATCAAAGTGAGTCCAATTGATGAAGCAAGAATTACTAGAAAGTCGAAAGACAGGCCAGAGGTCAGCACCGGGTAAGCAGAGATCGCGATCGGGGTACGAAGCAGGGGTCAAGGCTGGCAGCAGACAGGATGGTCATGGATAGCAAAGGTCGGCAACAGGGATCAATCGGAGAGAGTAGTCGATTCAGGCAGGGGTCGGCAACGGAGGTCAAACAGAGAATGGTCGTTTCAGACAGGGGTCGGCAACGAAGATCAATCAGAGAACAATTCAGTAGACAAACTAGGTACGACAAGGCTCTATCACAGGCACTGAGTAACTGACAGGGTGAAGATTTTATAGAATCCAGATATGATTGGAAATGGGGGAAGTGAGTGCGTGATTGGTGCTTTCTAGAAGTTCCACACTCATTGGCTCTGAACTACAAAAAGGGCGTATAGCCCAAAACCCTCCTTTGGGCTCATTGGCCCCAACCCAGAACTAGGGGCATTTCCCCCCACACACCTCAGGCCATGGGCCATTGGCCCTTTAACTAAGCCTCTGGCGGGCTTGCTGTGTGCAGCGCCGCCGGAGGGCATATAAATCGGGAGCCAGGGACGCGGGGGAGAGGAAGGAGAGCGGCCGTGCTCGGCTCCGCACGAGCCGCCGCGGCTGCCGAACAGAAAGTTCTGCGGCCGGCCACCCGGAGACAGTGCGGGACCGGGGGCAGGTGAGTTAGTTCTGACACCAGCTCTGTGCCTCCCTCTGCTTCACCTACTCCCCCGCTCCTGCAATTGGGCCTCAGTGAGAGGAATGTTGGCAGGGAGTCACATTCTGATTTGGCTCTGCGGGTGGCTAACATTGAAAAGCAGCTTGCCAGGAATGCTCCAAGAAGGCCTCTGGCAAGAAGAGACGCCTGGACCCCAGGCCTACTCCCCTTACTGAGATGTATGTGGGGATTGATGAGCTTGGTGACTGTCACCCCCTTGAGATGGGGGAGCTCTCCCAGGATTCTGACTCCTCTGGGAACCAGCAGAAGGGTTGCGATAGTGACCCTGGGTGTGCGTCCAGAGAGGAATCATGGTACCCTGAGGACACTGATAATCTGCTGTCACATATTTTTGAAATTTTGCACATTGCTCCCCCTGAGGTAGCTAAAAGAAATCGGGGGAGCTTTTTCACCCTGGTAAACAGCGTCTAGAGTTCCCTGAGCCGGAACATTTTACCACCTTGGTGCTTAAAGAATGGGAACGCCCTAACAAGATGCCTGTGGTGCCCAAGGGTTTGGATAAAAGGTATCCCTTTCCCATTGATCTTGTTAAGAGGTGGTCATTTCCCCCTGAAGTGGACGCTCCAGTGCTAGGCTTGTCCAATACTTCGGTCATGCCTTCCCCTGACACTACCACTCTGAGGGACAGAGAGGACCGGCGCCTGGATCAAGTGGCCTGCCATGCTTTTACCTCTGTGGGGGCTGGCTTGCGCCCTGTATGTGCTGCCGCCATTACTGCTATTGCCCTTAAGAAACTACTTAAGCGTCTTATTGATGGCACAACAGCTGGTAGTGTGGGGGAGGAATATAGGACTCTCTTACTTTGCACTGATTTTGTGGTCTTTATCCTTACTGCTATAGATGATGCTGTGCGGCTGTGTGGAAGGACCTCTGCGCTCTTGGTGGCTATGCGCCGCTCTGTCTGGTTGCGCCAGTGGGCAGCTGACGCTACGGCTAAGAAAGCTCTCACTGGCCTCCCCTTCGTGGGGCTGCAGCTGTTTGGAGAACGTCTTGATGTTCTAGCCAAAGATGGAAAGCTGCCTCAGCGTAGGAGGCAGTCTTTGGCCTTTCGGGGGTTCTCTGCCCCCCCTCCCTTCCTTTCGCATTCCCAGAGGGGGCTGTGGCTCCCTCCTCTCCAGTGGTCGCAGAGATTCTTGGGGACGTGGCAGAACCCGTGGTCGTCTCGGTCTCTCCTGGAAACCTAAGTCCAAACCCTCTCCCAAGCCCCCTCAGGCATGAAGGGGTGCCCTCACCCATCCGGATGGGGGGACGGCTCTTTGCTCACATCTGGAGGCTTCATGTCTCAGACCGGTGGATTCAGGAGGTAGTGTCCTCCGGTTACAAGATAGAGTTTGCAGCCTGCCCCCCCCTAAATATTCATCCGATCCCGGATGTCTTTAAACCCCCTGTTCGCCCAGGGATTGCTTCTGGCTTTTCATTGCCTGTTAGAGTACGGAGTCATTTGTTTGGTGCCTCATCAAGAAAGAGGCCAGGGGTACTATTCCAATCTTTTCACGGTTCCCAAAAAGGACGGCTCTCTGAGTCCCATTCTGGATCTGAAGGGCCTAAACAAATTCGTCATATTCAAGCATTTTCACATGGAGACGCTGCGCTTTGCTGTCAGTGCCCTTCGCCCGGGCGACTTCATGACCACTGTGGACATCAAGGATGCTTATCTTCATGTGCCTATCTTCCCAGGTCATCAGAGATTTCTAAGGTTCGAGCTGCAGGATCAGCATTACCAGTTTGTGGCTCTACCCTTCGCTATCACCTCTTTGGGTGTTCACCAAGTTGCTGGCGGGAGTGATGGCTCTGCTAAGGAACCAGGGCATCCGCATCATTCCTTACCTGGACGACATCCTGATTGTGGCCGAGTCTTTTCCTCAGGCCGAGCGGAACACTCAAATGGGGACATCCACTCTAGAGTCTTTCGGCTGGGTGATCAACTATCCCAAGTCTTCTCTGTCTCCGTCCTTGGTGAGGTCCTTTCTGGGCATGACTCTGGATACCTCTCAGGTCAAGGTGTTCCTTCCTCAGCAGAAGGTGGAGGGTCTTCAGCTGCAGGCTCGGGCTCTGCTGTCGTGTCCTCATCCCTCCATCCGTCAGGGGATGCAGTTGGTGGGCCTGATGGTGACCTGCTTCGAGGCAATCCCCTTTGCTCAGTTTCACATGAGACCTCTCCAGTTTCACCTCTTGTCAGTTTGGGATCGGGACCCTGTGTCCCTGGATCAGGAATTTGTTCTGTCTCCCCTGGCCAGACAGTCTCTCTCGTGGTGGCTAGACTCAAGGAACCTTCTGGGGGGGCAGGTCCTTCCTGCCCCCGTGCTGGGAAACGGTCACCACGGATGCCAGTCTGACCGGCTGGGGAGGCTTCTGGAAGTCCCTGAGGTTCCAGGGTCGGTGGGGCCCACAAGAGGCCCATGCTTCCATCAACTTCCTGGAACTTAGGGCGATCAGGTTGGTTCTTTCTCGCCTATCCACTCACCTCTGGGGTCGGGCTGTTCAGATTCGCTCAGACAACCAGACGGCGATTGCCTACATAAACCATCAGGGAGGGACTCGGAGCAAGCGAGCCTTCAAGGAAGTGTCCCTGATTCTGTCTTGGGCGGAACAGCATGTTCCCTGCATCTCAGCGGTCTACATCCCAGGGGTGGAGAACCAGGTGGTGGACTCCCTGAGCAGGGGGACGTCTCGTCTGGGGGAGTGGTCTCTCAACAACCAGGTGTTTCTCCCCCTCTGTCACCGCTGGGGGCTGCCAGATGTGGACCTGTTTGCGTCCCATCACAATCACAAACTTCCCAGATTTGTCTCTCTGTCTCAGGATCCTCTGGCCTTCGCCACGGATGCCTTGGCAATACCTTGGACGGAGTTTCAGCTTCTCTATGTGTTCCCTCTATTTCCTCTCCTGGGCAGGGTCATGTGCAAGATAGCCCAAGAGCAGGTACCAGCCATACTGGTGGCCCCTTGTTGGCCAAGAAGAGTTTGGTTCGCAGACGTCGTGCGGTTGGCAGTAGACCGGCACGTCTTGCCCAAGGATCCAGATCTTCTCACCCAGGGGCAGCTACTCCATCCCAATTTACAAACTCTGGCTTTAACGGCTTGGCTACTGAAACCTCCATATTGATGGAAAAGGGGTTGCCTGCTTCTGTTGTTGATACCATGATTCGGGCTAGGAAGAAGTCCTCGTCCTTTATTTATTACAGGGTCTGGCATGCTTACATTGTCTGGTGTGAGTCCAAGTCTCTTCCCTGTCGGGTGTTTTCTGTTCCCAGGATTCTGGAATTCCTGCAACATGGTTTGGATCAGGGCCTTCAACTTAGTACCCTAAAAGGCCATGTTTCAGCTCTGGCAATTTTTTTCCAAAGATCTTTTGCCAATCACCAGTTGGTTAAAACCTTTTTTCAGGGTGTTTCTCATGTGCGTCCACCCCGTAAGCCTTTGCTACCAGTCTGAGATTTGAATCTGGTGTTGTCTGCTCTGTAAGGGCCTCCCTTTGAGCCTATGCATGATGCTACCTTGTCTATTCTGACCCTTAAGGTAGCCTTTCTGGTGGCTATCACTTTTGTAAGGCGAGTTTCTGAGCTAGCGGCACTTTCCATCAAACCTACTTATTTTGAGAAACATCAGGATAAGGTGGTGTTCCGGCTCAAGCCGGACTTCCTGCCAAAGGTTGTGTCTGCCTTTCATCTTAATCAGGACATTGTCTTGCCTTCATTGTGTCCTAATCCTGCTAATTCCAAGGAGCGGACTCTGCATTCCTAGATGTGGTCAGGGCTCTGAAGTTTTATTTGGAAGCCACTGAGCCTTTCAGGAAGTCTGATGCTCTTTTTGTTCTCACTTCTGGACCTAGAAAGGGTTTGCCTCCAGCTAAATCCACTATCAGCAAGTGGATCCGTCAGGCGGTGGTTCAAGCCTATTCTGCTAAGGGAAAGGAACCTCCCTTTAGGATTATTGCTCATTCCACTCGTGCTATTGGTGCCTCTTGGGCTTTTCAGCACCAAGCTTCTGTTGAACAAGTTTGCAAGGCCGCTACTTGGTCTTCTGTTCATACTTTTTCAAAGTTTTACAAGGTTGATGTTAAGGCCTCCCTGGATTCTGCTTTTGGCCACAAGGTGCTTCAGGCGGTAGTACCTTGAACTACTGGCCGTTACTCTTTGGGGATCCCACCCTACTCTAGACACTGCTTTTGGATGTCCCAACTGCTATGAACAGCAAAGTGGGCCGTGCCATGCAATAAAGAAAAAAGCTATTCTGTGAGTACTCACCTGTAGAATTGTTTTTGTTCTTGCATGGCACGGCTCGCTTCGCCCCACCCTTGTTATCGTTATTCTTGGTTGCCTCTTTATGGTGATTGTTCTAAGTCAATTGGGTTATTTTTTACCTTTTTCACATTTTTTACTTATTCTCTCCCGGCTTCTTGTCTCACTGCTTGTGTACGCTGGGGAACTCTATGGTTAAGCCCATTTTTATAGGGAGCCGGGACAAGCCACAGCTTTTCTGCAGTACCACTGCGCCACCTTGTGTTATGAATACCGAAGCAGGCCGTGCCATGCAAGAACAAAAACAATTCTACAGGTAAGTACTTACAGAATTGCTGTAAATTTTTGTTCTTTATTAAATAGGTAGAGTTGTCACAATGCCTGTATATAGGGTTGGTGGAGGTGGGACTTTGACACACTGTCTGTATATGGGATTGGGGGGGATTCTCCCACATTATTATAGCGTGATTTGGGGGGATTCTGCACGCTGTCTGTTATGGGGTGATTGGGGGTGGGTTCTGCACAGAAACTGCCCTGCTGCCATTTGATTTTGGGACGAGTTTAACACACACACATACGATCAGTGTGTCTTATGGTGCACCATACTGTATTTAGAGTTGCAACTTTTGGCTTAAACTTTATTAAAAATAAAGCCAATGACAATGCCCGGGTGTGCTGCCCTGCAAGTTGTCAACATAAGCTGCTTATGAAATATGGTGCAGCACAACTAACTTGAAAAAACATTTCTCTTTTTCTAAATTTGGTGTCTGCCAGCTTTGGAACAATATTTCTGTTGTGATAGGACGTATATTGTACCACTAGTTTGGAGAAAACTGATAACCGGCTAATGCGCTTTATGGAAGTGCTCACTGACCTTTAGGAAACATGAATGATTTTGTCTGTGAATTAGATGGATGTTGCCTGCGTCTTAATATTTCAGAGATGGTGTATGTCATTGAAGGGGATTTTTTGTGGCAAACATTCAAACTATTAGGACTGAAAACTTTAGTTTTAATGGATGTTGAACTGCCTTCCAATTATTTTGTTATAAAATGCAGAAATATAAGTTAGTGTAGCATACAGCCTATACAAAATTATTCATATTTTGTAAATCTGTAGGATGTTTTCAGTGTACAGTCCTTTCCAAATGTTTGGAACTGTACATTTAAGTATAATTGGGCCTGTGCCATCCTGTGTCAGATGCAGCAAAACAGACCCAAACGATACTACCACCACCGGGTTTCATAGAATTTATGCAGTCATCTCCATTCATAAAATTTTCCTCATCTTGTTTTGTCTACCTAAGACCAAAAATCTCTATTTGGTCTCAACCACAAAATACTGTTCCAATAACTGTCAGGCCTGGGTGATAGATACCCTGGCACTCAGGGAGGTTTGGGAGTTTTCTGGTTTTGGAATAGGGATGTGGGACACACAGGCAGCTCTATGCTGGGCAGCTAATCCCCCCCTAGTGGCCAAACCAATAGTTACATCTAGATGTCTGGATGAGGCTACAAGTACAGACCAGGAACTGAGCGATTGGGGCGTCACGGGCTGAGATCAAGTGAGCAGAGTCGAAGAGAGTACAGAGCAGAGTAGAAATACTTATGACAGGTATTGGAGGACAGGAACTAGCCAGGAGAATAGCCAGGAGAATAGTAGAAGGCCTGAGCTCAGACAACGGACAGTCTTGGCCCCAGTGGGCTGGATGAAGGAATGTGGGTCGAGGAGGGCTGGAAAGTACACTAGACAGGTTATGCAATTATCCAGCACAGATAAACTTAAGGTAAACAAAATACTGCAGCAGGTGGCTCAACAGAGGAAACAGTGGAAGCCTCTCCTATATCAGTCAAAATGTCAGACAAGAACCTGGCTTGTCCAGGTGATCTTTAGCAAACTGCAGATGAGCGGTTGCAAGGGTTCCCTTGCAACATTGCCATGCAGACAATTGTTCAGTTGTGAGGGTGAACCCATGAGAGCTATGTGAGAAAGGCCTCAGCGGGTCCCTTACAGGTAACCTTGAGTTCATTTGTGACACCATGGACTATAATATGCCACATTATTGACATGATGTTTGTTGGTTAACCACTTCTAGGGAAATTTTCCTCTTATTTGTACACAATCTGATGGATTGACTGACTCAAAACGATTTAGAGGTGTTGTGTAACCTTTGCCAATCCGAAATCTTCCTTCTTCATACTATGTTACACCTCCCTAAACCTGTAAAGAACTAGAGATGGAGATACGTTGACAGATCCCCTATGCTATTGAAAAAACACTCAAGCAATAAATAATCAAGTCCAATATTTTTGACTGATTTATTGACTTTTCTAAATATAGATAGTTCACAAACATTTAAGCATCACTGTATATATTAATAACATGGATTGCATAGCCAACTCAATTCAAGCCCCCCTTTTGGTGGTTTGTACTTTGGTTTTTGTACCACCTTCAGAAACTCAAAATCAGAAACCATTAAAAAATCCAAAAGTAGTCAAGTGAAGCTAGGTCAGAGGTTGAGTTTCTCTTTCCTTTGAGCCCGGCTCCATGTGTGTCCTCTTCCAACCTCCACGTGCCCAGACCAATCATACTAATCTGAAATAAATTCAGCATGGCCATTCTAGAAATGCGCCTCTCCAATAGCTGAAGAAGCCTGCTAACTTGTGGAGAAAGGATCCAGTGGGGGAATGTGTTTAGAGCCTGGGTTAAGAGTCGAAGAGAACAACCATTCCAATCTTAGTGCACTCTTTGAGGTCGAGCCAGGTGAAAATTCGCACTCTTTTTTTTAAAGAGAAAACTTCCATTGACTTTCATTGTCTCCCTTGGGGCTGATTCAGAGCCAAGTGAAACTTTATACCCGGTAAACAATGAAAGTCAATGGTTTTCTCTCCTAAAAAATAGAGTGAGAATTCTCACCTGGCTTGAAATCGACCCCTTTGAGTTAAGTTGCTACCATGCGGAAAGTTTCAAGAGCTGGAGAAACCCATAAAATTTCCATGAAATTGCTGGCAAGCTTTATGGAGATGTCTTGGGGTAAACTCTACATCTTTTTAGCCCACATCTAACCTGAATCTTGCTGAATATTAACTAGTGCAGAGCTTTGGAATTGCAATAATCCACATGTTATTTAATATCATCTGCAAGATAACAGATGCTCATAAATGATAACATCAAAACATAAGAGCTGTTGTGGTTTGTTTCCTAAAGGTTAGACAATACAGTAGGAAATGTAAAGATTTGCTGTATCAAACATACTTTTCACCTAAACAGATTTCATGCTAGTCAGTAGCTCCCTTCAACCGGGCAGGAATCTCTGGGGAAAAAACTCCTTTGTAACACACAAGTTGTGCAAACAGACCCAAAAACATTCCCAAAAAGGAGGATAGGAGTCTGAGGGCTTCCTTAAAGCAATACAGTAATTTTTAGCCCATTTGTGTCGGGCTACATTTGGGACTGTCCTAAACTATTTTAAATTTTTAAAGTGAAGCAATAGGCGAGATATTAAGGTTTACAGTTTCATCATAGGCTTTCCCTTCTAAAGCATGCGGTTGTTGCCCTTGGCTCTGTGATGTTGCATGATGGTGTGGGGTCTGTAAAAGAACGAGATTCTGGGGTTCATGCTAAAGATTTGGTAAATCAAGTTCAACTCTAGGGGAACATTTGGGTGTGAATTTCTGCCTGCATCTTGGTAAACGTTTTTAATTTTAACATACAAAAAAGTGCAATAAAATATACACAAAAATGTCTAATTTTTCTTAAAAGAAAATAAAAATCCCCTGCACATTTGATGGGGCATTTTTCGAATGCAGGAAGGATAATTGTTTGAAAGTTTGGAAACCCCATTGGGTATGCAAAAAAACATTAAAAAACATTCTTTGCTTTGGTGCTGTTGTGTCCAAACGTAAAATATCAGAAATCTAAAATAATATTACCTCCTTGAAAAACTGATGTTTCTCACCTGTAAAAATACCCCAAATATTTTATTGCACTTTTTGCATGTTAAAATTAGATGCAGGTGGCAATTTACACCCAAATGTGCTAAAAAGGCAAAAAAAGTCAGCGGACTCAGAGCGATGACAGTGGATTGCTGGTTCAAGACCCTATTCACGCCAATCTCCACAATTGGTAGATGGGATTTGGAAGGGAAGGAGTCCCAGGGGAGAGCTAAAATGCTATGATTTCTTGATGGACATCATCATTTTCCTTGAGGTGAGCCTTGCTTACATGCTTAGCTTTATTATGGCTCTTCTTGACGTTGTGCCGCCCCTGCCGTCAGTCATGGTAATGCCAGTGTGCTCGAATGAACTTGATTTTAGGTGCAACAACGCTCATTAGTGATTGTAAAGAAATATTAATACCAGCACATACCTCTATGATAACATGTCCGTTATAAATATGCTAAAAACGCATATGGATATTTATTAAATCCTATTCCATTTGCCTTGACCAATAACAATATAGAGACTAGATTAGTTCAATAAATTAATAAAACACAATGGTTACTGAAATCAATATCATCCACCTGTGATTGCCAAGTGAAGTCAATAAAAGTTAAACTACTTTAACCGGAGAGAGGGGGGAGATTTCCCTGATTTCTAGAAGGGAAAATTAAAGTTGGGGGGCTTTATTGGACCCTGGGAGGGTGTCCCAATCCTCCCTTTTAGTGTATGAAGTGAAACAAGGGTGTCATAATTCAATATGTTATACTTGTGTCATACAGGAATACCAGGAAAATATATAAGAATAACAATTAACCGGACCTTCACCATGATTTTTTGAAAAGCCCAAAACCCATAAAAAACTATTCCCTAGCATCTAAAATTAATATATTTTAAGTTTTTAGTCACTTATTCTTTCCCCCGCTGGGCTGCAACTCTGTTCAGGACTTTAGGATACGGGCGCCGCCATCTTGACTCAGAAGCATCACATACTGAGGAGAGGAGAGTGGAATAAAGTACAGGGGGCGGGTTATAGCTGTGCTTTGCTCAAACAGAGCAGAGCTGGGGTCAGGAAAAGGTCCGCAATCCCAGAACGCAGAGCAGCACAGTCATAAGGCACTTCCTGTTTGCAGGCTGCCTGATGTTCTATGAGCCGCCATCTTGGATGTTTAAAGGCTCATAACATGCAGTAGATTCAGGTAGGATGATTTTTAATGGGGACAATCTGTATGTACAGGGTGTGGAAAACATATAAGATAGACTCTTATTCAGAGTGAAGGACCGCTTTAAAGGAGCACTATCGTGAAAATTTGATGGGAGCATAGATTAAAATGGTACTTGTAATGTAAATAAATGTTGGACTGAGCATTAAATATATGGGTGAAAAATAAGTCTATGTTATTCCATTGTAGAGCAGCTGCTGCTGCAAAAGCTGGTGGGGTGACGCCTGGCGTCACCTGGGACTGAACCACATGCAGTGGGATGCCCTGCTATGTGAACTATGTACCTTTCCCTGTCCAATGGCACACGCACAGGTGCTCATCCAATCAGCGCTGTTTGCACGCAGAGCTTGGCAATGAGGACCCAGAGCAGCAGCATCCCTGGGCACTCGGCTATATGAATGGCTATCTGTGGGAGCGCGCCTCATCCTGGGGATGCTGAGGATGTTGTCGCAGCTATTTGCATTGCCATTGGAGCCAGGAAAAAGGTGGGTATTGTGGAGACCAGTGGGGCATTTCACACAATGGGTCATCCCGTACTTGAATGCACCAAGCAAAGATCAGCGACCAGCAGCACCTCACACACTCAGAGCTGTTACCGCCAGGTACAGCGCCTGCCTGAGGAGAAAGCTGGAGCAAGTTTACTGCAGCTGTTGATAGGAGACCAGTGGGCAAAATGTGGCAGCTCTCTATTACCTCACTGAATAAAACCCAGCAGATCCTCCCGTTTAGCAAATGGACCAAGCCATTTTCATTTTAAAATTTCTTTTACAATTACTTTTCTATCGCCAAATTATTTATACACATGTTAGAAGCTATTGTGTGGCTATTTAATTATTTATCTTTTTAAATGCAATTTTTCGCGATAGTGCTCCTTTAAGAAGGACACTCCACATTATTAACCAGGCCACATGTTTCAAGCCATATGGGAACAAAAAGCCATCTCTCTGCTGCTGAAAAGTGTTAAATAGTGCAATGCCTTGTACAAGGTATGAAAAAATCATCTATACAACAACAGATATTCCACCAAAAATGTGGCTAATTCATAGCACAAATGGATTCCTGCAGATAATGACTTAATGAGGAAGGTTTCTGTCAAATTGATTGGATTATCTAAGCAGCTGCTTATATGCCATTTCAAAGCACCAAACAGGTATTTGAATCTGCTGGTGCCTCTGGATTCACATAAAGGTGTGGGGGTCTTCCAGAAGCTTTCTGTTGTGCAAATGCAGTGTGGCCATACATACAAAAGGCTGGCGCGAACCTGCTCCCTGATAGAGGGCAGAAGGGATGTGGGCGCAGCGCACTCGGGTCCACTCGTCAGGATTTGACAATCCTTAGACAAGTGGCCAGATCTGAGATGCTGATTGGACAGGAAGCCACACATATGTTGTAGAACCGGTGAGAGGTTAGTTAGTTTGGGCGACCTGGAGGGTTTCACAGTGAGGCATCCCTGACTGGGGTGTCCTAGGGCCAAGAACCAAAATCCAGGATAGTCAAAATCCTCGGTATTGGTCCACTTTATGATGTTTTTGATTGGAATAGATTTTGATTTCAGTAAATGTCACCTGTTAATGCTGCAAATTCAACTAATGACCATTTTCAGTTCTTTACAACCTTCAAAATGTATTGAAACACTTTTGTAAAAATAAAATCAGGTTTATACTGGTTGATGACTTGAAAATGTATTTACTGCCATTTCCATCGACCATATGGGAAAATCAGAGAAAAATCTAATTTGCATGAATTAATCATTTGGAATGTGGTGTAATAGGTAATAACAATAAATTCATCCTTCTCTGGAGAATGTAACTGCTCAACATGATGTTACTCTATGGCACACAAAAGTGTTAATACATAAATAAATACATTTTGCAGATGAAAAGACATAAACGGTGCAAAAAAAAATGTGTTGATTAAGCTTGCGTATGACGTATAGTGTCTAAACATATGCTTCGCAAACTAACATGCAAGCTATATCATCACAGCGACACGGAGACAATATTGCTTATTACTTGTCTGAATTTCTGATGTGACTGATGGAGAATATCCCTATAAATTATACATGGCTTTTAATATGTATGCCTGAAGTCGAATGAAATCGTGCTAACAGATCCATAGTACACAACTACAGAAATGAATAGCAAAGCAACCCACCCAAGGATGTGCAACACAGTACAGGTGTAGCAGATATACCCACAGGTTTTGGGATGCCCTGTACAAGTACAGATAGGACACCCGCACAGTGCCTCGCCAGGGATATCGCTATTGTAATTCCCGGTTTTCCCCATTGTGAAAATAACATGTCATTCTTCATATCCACCACCAGGTGGCACATAGATCAATGCTCAGCAAGTCACACACTTCATCACCGGAATACTTTAGCTGACACACTATTTAAATATATATATCATTGTTTCTGTTATTCGGCCGCAATGTCATAGGGGCACATTGTCATTCTTCCTGTAGCCCTGCCACGTCATGCTCCCCAATCGCTAAAGTTTCAGTTTTTAAGGCTATGTTGAACTTTGGAGCCCTGCTTCAGCTTATACTTGGCAAGGCAGGAAATGAAGAAGCACATGGGACAGGCGTCAGGTGAGCTGCTTGCTGTATTATTATTGCTGCTGTGTTTACAGTACCTTTAAAGCAGACCAAAACACACTGATCGTGTGAAATACATTTGGCCATAGTTCCTGTTGATATTCCCTTCTAAGGGTGTAGAACTAGAAATGAATATTTTTGTTATTTGAATAGTCTTGAAACACTGTTGTTTTTGCTGTCCCTCAGTGTGAGATGACAGATGATGATCAGTCACGGCATAGGTGTGGCAATTATATCATTACCACACACAACAATAGCAATGAATGGAGGAGGCGGAGCTTTACTGTTAAAACAAGGGCCATTAACTGTGATTAGGAGGGGCACCAAAAATTGACAAGATATACTCTTCACGGGGGAAGCAATTCAGAGGATGCTAGTTAAAAATGTGAGTATTCTAAGCATACAGCACGTCCTGCTCCCGAATAGTCATAACATGTGGGTAGTCCTCCACCTCCGGCGCCGTGCACTGCAGACATGTAGAAAACAAGCTCCTCCCGGCCATACATATACCGCAGGACCTCCCACAAATCCCCAGTGCTGGAACTGCGAAGACATGAAGTATCACGCTCTCGCAGGCGAGCGGGCCTTACGGCCCAAGGTCCTGTGGGACTATTTCCACCCGTCCTATTCAGAAGAAATATGCCTCCCAGCCTAGGCTGCGTGGGTCGGGTGAAGGTAGGTAGCACCTGGTGTGCTGAATGGAGCCATGCTCCACCGCAATCCCCCTCCATAGGGTAGGCGATCAGGCCGATGGTGAGCCTCTAGAGGATGCCCCTCCCGCAATATTGCCCGTGCCCCTCACAAAATTAGTCCATGGACACCGTCAGCTTCTCCCTCGCTTCCTCCCGTAACTCGGGGGAAAAGAAGGGGGGGTATGTGTGGCAGCCCTAGCGCTATTTCGCCTTTAGACTTCGGTTCCTGAGTTAGGGGGTCAGTGTCGCTTCTCGCTATACAGCGTGTGCTGGCTTTTTTTACTAACTATCTGCTGCTCGGCAGCTTCATTCAGCATGTCAGCATGAGACAAAAGCAGTCCCTGACACCCCCAGGATCTCGTAACGATACCGATGATTCTGCTGATATGCAGGACCCTGACCCTTCTGAGGAAGCTGAGCTATTCTCAGACTCGGGCTCCTCCCATGGGATGCCCGCGGGCCGTAAGGAATCCGAGCCTGGCTCCTGGGGTCTGTGTGATACGGATGAAATCCTGTCAAAACCTTGCAAGCATGAAGGGGCGCCCTCGCCCGTTTGGGCGAGGGGGCGACTGCACAGTTGTCTCACATCCAGGAATATGCCTTCTCCTTCTGGCGGTTCCGGGATGTAACCCACCTGGGCTCAGGATGGGTTCTCGCTGGCAGTCCCCCCCCCCCCCCTCAGTTTCCTGTCACGGTGTTTTTAGCCCCTGCTCTCCCTTCTGAACCTGGCGCAGGCCGGCCTGGGCCTGCAGTGTTGGGCGCGCCTTGTCAATTGCCTTAACGGTATGGGGCCATGGCCATTTTTCCATACTCCCCCCTCATCAGTACGAGGTAGTCTGGACCCCATGGGCCTATGGCAGGCCTAGCTATTCTACCCTTGCAAGTAATCCATATATGACATATCTGTCTTAGGTCACGGGCCCCTGCGCGGGGGGGTTTCGGCCTCTGGCAAAGCTCTAGCCCTTCTCAGCTTCTCTGGGGTCTGCTGCACGCCAAAGACTATTCTAGTCAACGTCACAGGATCAACCCTGCAGCTTGAGGCGCCGTAGGGGCCTCCCTTCGTGCCCAGGCTACCAGCCTGGCGGGTCTGGGGACACGCCTGAGGCGGGGCTTCGGCGTTGGGACCTACCGGGTCGTCTTCCTTACTCCCCTGCCTCTGCATCACAAAGTGGGTCAGTTGGCCGACAGTGTCCCCTGGAAGCTACTGGATGGTTGCTTAAACCCCCCATCCCCTCACGGTCACTTATCCTCTATTCCCCGTCCCGGGAAATCGGTTCAGGCTTGCTGCCTTCTTCTCTGGTGTTAGGGGACCCCTGGTTACGGGGGCTCTGCCCCCCTTTACTAGCACCTTGCCTTCACCAGGCGGGTTGGCAACTGGTGGGCCTGTTGGTGGCACATCAAGATGATGCCATTTATATGTTGGGCCCTCGGGCTCTTCTTACTTACCTACATTTGTCCCAGCACCCCGGTGCTTGGTCTGTACTCATGCCTTCTTGGTAAGGTGGTCCCCCTGGAGCTTCCCATATGCAGGGCCCCGTCGGGGTGCACTCCCCTTCCTTACCAGCACCTCCTAGAGTATGGCCACCCTGGGTACCAAGTCTCGCTGGTTTGGCAGGGGAAAGATAAATCTCTTCCATGACCCCCGTGGTTCTAGGTTGGGCCCCTTAAAGGGTCCATCTTATGTGCTGGGTTTTCTTGAAACCGTGGCCCCCTTTTGACTCTATATGGTGGGCCTTCCCCTCCTTCAGGACCGGTCGGTTTATGAGGGACTCCTGGTCTGTTGAAAGACGATGGCATGTTTTTGATTCTGGTCTAAAGATTGTGGCAGGTTGCTACCTCTGGAGGGTCTCTGTTTCTGGCCTGGGTGGGGTTCTCCCCCCCCCCCCTCCCCCCCACCCGCTTCTCAGCGGTATTCACTTCTATGGATGCCCTTAAGGGCAGGTTATGCTATCCCGGGTTGCCCGGGGAGCCTAGCGTGGCTCTGAGGGGTCCCCCTCCTGACACAGGGCCTCTGCCCTTGTCTCTACTATCCCAGGATATTCTGACTCCGGTCAGGGGGCCCAAGTATTTAGGCTTAGCCTTGTTATCTCATATGCCTTCCTTCCTCACCCTACCTTTGGGTTCTGCGTACGGCTGGCCGGATGGTAAGTCCCGTGGGATCTATGGCCTAGGCGGCCCTGGGAGTAATGGTTCGCAGATGCCTCTGCTGAGGGCTGCTGAATTGTGATATCCCTGTTGGGGTGCGGTTCTGCCCTTATCAGGTCTCTTCCTGTTTCTAATCAAAGGCCTCCTGTGTGGAGATTGATTGCTAATCGCCCTTGGGGGCGGGCCTCTTCTTCTGGGTGACTAAGTATGTGTGGAGGTTTGGGAGCTAGCTCCCCAGCTTCCCTTTACTCTGCCTATAATGGCTTGGTGGTTTCCCATATTGACTGGCATGGGCCTTAGTCTCTTCCCTGTGAGACGTTATCGGTTCCCAGGGCCTTAAAGCCATTACAGCATAAATTGGGGTTGGCTCCCCATCTGGGGACTCTGATGGTGTAGGCCTTCCTGCAGGAGTCTGGTTCTGTCACCCTTGTAGAGTATTCTCTTTGGGTTTGCTTAACTGCACCTCCCCAGTAGTTCCATAAGTCCCTGTGGGGATCAACTTTTTCATTCTGTTACCCTGCGGACTTCCTGGGGACCCTGCCTGGATACGGTCTCAGCTGCTCTGTAGGCCAGACCGCTCTTCTGGGGCCTCCTGACTCCGTCAGACATGTGCCTGGGACGATGGTTCTGGTTAATTATTCCCTGACGCTATGTATACACATATATACATGTACAGCTATATACGGCTACAGGTACCCCATGCCTGGGGGTGTTCCCTTTACGCTGGGCTTACTGGTCTAGGTGGTCTGTTGGACCCTTTGTTCAGCCCCTTAGTATAGCCATGGCCTGATTACTAATAATACTAAATATGAGGGCCTACATCCCTCTACAGGGTTTTCACTTCTCCCCATGCCGGCCTTCTTGGCCTTTAGGGGGACTGCTGTTCTTGGAGTCTACGGGGGCCTTCTTAGGTATGCGCCTGATATCATTCCAGCGCCATTGCGCCTTGGAGCGATCCTTCTGGATGCTCTCTGATCCTGGGGAAGCCTTGGCTTCCTGATAATTAAGAGCCTGTATTCCCACCTTGGTCGGGTGCCCTGTTTTTGTTCCCCTTTGGGGTGTTACAAGAGTTGCCACAAGGCTTCCTTGCCTGTGAGCTGGTTGGATCACTACACTGACCTATGTTCCTTCAGGGGAGTGTTTCTTCCCTGTTACTGTTTACTCTGTTATCATGGGTGCTTGGGTATCACTGACCCTTCAGCACCAGGGTTTTTTCTCTGTTAGTTCAATTACTTGACTCATGGCCTGTCTCTGTTCATACCTTCTCGGTTCTGTTATGAGACTGACGTTGGAGCCTCTGCTCTTGTCATGCCTGTTGCAAGTTTTGCAGGTGACAGCGCCTTTACTGTCCGCTGTGCCTTGTTTTTTCTGGGGATCCCACCCTGCTTATGGACACTGCTATTGGATGTCCCACATGTTATGACTATTCGGGAGCAGGATGTGCTGTATGCTTAGAATAATACAACTCTGTGAAGTACTCACCTGTAGAGTTGATATTATACGCATACAGCACGTCCTGCTCCACCCCACCCTGGTTTCACTAATTCTGGATCCCCTGTATGGTGATTATTATCATTAAGATATTGCTACCAGTTATTCTGGGTGGTTGGTTCCTCCTGGCTTCTCTTCTCACTGCTTTTCAATGCTGGGGATTTGTGGGAGGTCCTGCGGTATATGTAGGGCCGGGAGGAGCTTGTTTTCTACATGTCTGCAGTGCACGGCGCCGGAGGCAGGGGACTACCCACATGTTATGACTATTCGGGAGCAGGACGTGCTGTATGCGTATAATATCAACTCTACAGGTGAGTACTTCACAGAGTACTCCTGTACTCCTCCTGCACCTCGAAGGTAGCCATCAGTGCTGCCCCTCTGGACACTGGTCTTCAACCTCTCCAGCTCTTCCAGTCGATCTCCACTCTCAATAACCCCTGTAACTCCCTGGGTCTGTCCTTTATGCAGACACAGGAACAAATCAGTGCTTGGGTGGGCAGGTCCCTATCTAGTATCTAAAATGAACCCCTCCACAGCAGGAGACAGCTAAGCCTATAGTGTCCCTGCTGCAGTCCCTAAATCTAAAGCCTGTGTAATGACCCTACAATTTTATCTATGTTAACGAGAAGGGAGTGGCTAGCCCATCATTCTATTACAGAGGCCATATGTGCCTATCAGTAACAGTTAGCAGAAAACATAATAGGAGAAGACCTGCTCAGAGGGCTCGTTCTTGCCCTTTTTGTTTGCTATTAACTTTATGTGCTGCTAAATGGTTCAAAACTAGATGAAAAACAAAAGTATGTCCAGTAACATACATCCAAACTTTGTTCAGGACTCTAGGATACAGGCGCCGGCATCTTGCTTCAGAAGCATCACATACAGAGGGGAGGGGGCAAAAGTACAGGGGGTGGGTTATAGCTGTGCTTTGCACTGACAGATCAGAGCTGGGTTCAGGAAAAGGACAGCAATCCCAGAATGCAGAGCATCACAGTCAAAAGACACTCTTCCTGTTTGCAGGCAGTCTAAGACCATAGGCCACCGTCTTGGATGTTTAAAGGCTCATAAAATGCAGTAGATGGAGGTAGGATGATTTTTAATGTGGGCAATCTGTATGTATAGGGTGGGGGAAACATAAGATAGACACTTATTCAGGGTGAAGATCCAGTTTAACCCCCCCATTTAAAGATGAACCCCATGCTTTTTAATACCCCCCGACCACCCCTACCCCATGCTGTACACAACCTGGATGTTAAAATAATAAAACAACTCCCCTAATAACGAAAATCCTCTCCTGATGCAAACTAGGGCAGGGCTCTGTATGACAGCCATATACTTGAGTGACAGACCAGTACAGTCACACTGCGGCACGGGATTGGGTGATTGCCTAACTAGTCACTAATGGTCCAAGCTTCAGCTTTTGTACAGACTTCCTACCCCCAGTGAGATTTTTTATGTTCTTGCCCAAATTAGGCTTGGCACAGAGTGAGGAAGGGGTGGGTGGAGTGTTACAAAATGCTTGGCCTTCCACTTTAATGGGAAAAAAAAAGATTTCCCCTCTGGAAATGTCATTGTCCTCAATTGATCCCACCACGTATGTACATTCTATGTTGTGCATATAAATGAGCTGCATAGAAAGCTGAATGGAGGAGGATCCGCATAGCTGCTTCCATCCAGCTCCGAGTACACATGCCAGCCATTCAGGCCCAGCCCAGGGGCATGCAGCAGCAGGAGGGATGCCGCAGCTCATGTAAGTGGTGTGGATTCCCCGGGATCCAGCGATCCCGAGGTTTTTACACATTGGGATCACCGATACTCATTAGTACAGCAAATCGGGGCTGGTGGTTGCTCCACTTTAATGAGTATTGTAAAACATTTCAGTGCACCATAAGACACCATGGACTAAAACTGGGGACTGATGCAAAACATTTCAAGCAGAAAAAAAGGAACAATAGATGAGATTTCAGAGGCTTGTTACTCTCCCTGGCCTATGATAACTTTGCACAGGCCCCATGAGTGCATTATGGGAAATACAGACTGGCACAGTTGAAAAAGAAAGGTAGCGGCCATTTTGTAGCTTCCTCTCCCAACTGACATAATGGAAATGCACAGTAACAGGAAGCCCAGTACAACTTCCTGTTTGCAGGTGGCCTGCAAGCCCATGAGCAGCCATCTTGTTTTTATCTATCCCAGTAGCCATTAGCAAAAGGTAAATTATTTTTTTTTGTATATTATTTTTATGTGCAGCAATCTAAATACCCTGGAGAGAGATGCATATAAGAACTGTTTGTTGTGTTGGTCTGACTTAAATCATTTTTGACTGTTGGTCTGCATTAAAAGTGGTTTATTGCAAGGATAAACCAATGTGTGAGAAAAATGCTAGAGCTAGAATGACTGGGAAGGTAAGTAGAGCTGGATTGAGGGACAATTGTAGGATTCAACAAACCTTTCAGATAAAGATTAGCAGCCTTATTTTTGTCTACGTTAACTAGTGAAAAACGAAAATAAAGGATGATTGACCTGCCTAAATAGTTTTGCACATATATTTGAGAAGTAGTAGTTAAGAGCTGGTGTTCAAACGAAACAAGGTAGTGTACATTTGTGAGTGATCCCTTAAAGTGGGCCAAAACCCACATTTGTAACTAGAATCCCCTGATTTGCTCTCCCCATAGGGAGAACCATTTGCAAATTTTCACTGCTCCTGCTTCACTCTAATCCCAGGTAATGGCACCTGTTTTGTCTGTAAAGCTCCTCCTCCTCCATACATTGCCACTGTTGTGTGTGGCAATGATGTCATTACCACATCTATGCAATGACTAATCTCCTGCCATCTTACAGAGAGGGACAGCAAAAAAGAAAGTGTTCCAGGACCATTCAAAAAATGAAAATATCTATTTCTAGTTCTTCACCCTACAAAGGGAGTATAGGGTGGGGCTTTGGCCAACCTGGTCAGTGGGTTTTTGTCCACTTTAATTGCAGAGATCACTTCCACACAGCAGGAAGCTTTGAGCTGCATTGTAACAGAAAGCGCGTGGCTTCCTTTATAATGTAACACAGCAGGGAACATACCTTGTTCAACAACAGTCACAATCAGGGAGCTGGCAGGCTTTTTACAATGTAACAGCAGCACTCTGTCCAGCTTGTTAGAGAGTGCGGGAGGGAGGCAGCATTTGCTGTACATGTACCTGGAGGAAATGCAGAGCACAGGGTGCACACTGTGGTTTCTGTGAAATTTGGGGGGGTTGAAAATTTTGCCTAGTTAGCAAAACCCTGTAAAGCATTGCTCTGTACTGCATTGCTCTGCCCTGCATTAAGGAGGAGTTAAACCCATTTCGACCAGCCCTAGAGCCTTAGCATTACCGCACTCCTAAGTAAACTGCTCACAGAGGCATCACTGTAATCCATATGCAGAAAAACAAATTCAAGCCAGCACTCCAGGTATTAAGCCAAAATGGTGTCCTGTGTCCAACATTTCGGGGTAGCATGTTTGTCATGTCATGCTTGTTCAACTCGGAAATATATTTAATGAAGTGGATTGGGGGTTGGGATAAAATACAGGTGGAGCTACAGGCTGTTCTTTACATTATTATCAGGTTTTCAGTTACCGAACCACTGCATACAATTTTATGGTCAAATATGAGCTTTCTATTTCATGGATTTGTCTGCTGATGGTTTTAAATTTTTTTCAACATTATTCGTGGTGCACTTTTATTTTGCACTTGCCCTTATTGCCGTCTTTAATTCTTGTCCTGCTTTTCGTTTTTATGACCAGGTAGAATCAATAAAGGTCTTCTTGCCAAGTACAGTCATAGCCTTCCACAATACACAATAGGATGTCACAAATGACTAGTTGCAATATAACCTGCAGCGTTATAATGTCATTGTATTCTTTGACAGCCGCTACAAAATTGATATGGCATTAGGAGATCAAAAATTATGAGAACTAATATATTTCATGTTCCCAAAAGAAAGAGCAAAGAACTGTACAAAAGCCAGTCCTGTGCAGAGAAATGAACATACAGCGGAGGCTTTTGATTGCTACAAGCAAATTATTAAGGCCGCCATCCCATAAGAAATGATAGAGTACACTGCACTGGGCATCCACATGCCTCCTTTAATAATTTGAAAATGCGCATAAAGTTTCACCTCCCATCGGGTCTTTTATTTGAGTAGTGACACTGTTGATGGTGGTAACTAACATTCCATTAATAGCAGGAACTGTGCAAAGTGAGCCCTTCATAATTAATAGAGCTTTAAAACAAATCATATTTAAAAGTAATCCTATTTCATTCACAGATGCGGCAGAGTTAAAGTGGACCAGACTCTGGGACCTGCTAATTAACCCTCCCTGGGGTATCCCAAACTGAGTTGCTCCGCTCTGTGAACCCCCCCATTGCCCGATAAGCTTACCTTTCCAACGAGCCTACAGTGCATGCCTGGCTGGTGGCATCCCAAACTGGGTTGCCCCACTCTGTGAACCACCCTATTGCCCGATAAGCTTACCTTTCCAACTAGCCTGCAGTGCATGCCTGGCTGGTGGCAGTATCACTCGCATCATATTTGGCTGTGAGCAGACATGGCCACTGCAACTGAATGACTGTGCATGGCCACGCATAGCCCAAGGATGCAAGTGGGGCCGCACAGCGTAGTTATGAGTTGCTATGTTTCCAATTGGCTTCTCCAGCCATTAATATGAGAATCTAATTGCCAGTGAACCATGATACCACTCGGAATTGTGAAAATCCCAGGTTTTGGTCCACTCAATGCAGTAAAAAGTAAAAAAAAAACAGGCAGCCTTCATGGTTAGTATCTAGTAACACCCCATTTAGCAGGTATCACAACCACAATTTTGTTTATTTTAATTTTGGTTTTGGGGCTTTAACTTTTGCAAATACTGAGCAGAGGAAGCCACCTAATATTGAGCTACTTGTATGTATGTCTTAAGGTCTATCTACAGAATTTCATTGATGTTTAGAAACTGTGAGGCCATAGTATGAGGTGTGTTTCGGATAAGTTTCCATTTGTAAATAAGCCATTCTTTTTTAACTTTAGCTTTTTTACAGTTGTTATATTTGCTTCCAGGATTGGCTGGAATTTAATAGATCCATTCTTCCCTCTACCTGTAAAGAAGCAGTCATGGGGGGTGGCAGGTTCGATTTCCGACCAGGACATGACTGCACTGCTCCTCAGGAAATTGCTATATGTCCAAAATGATTCCCAAAATTGTTCTTGATGCTATTGGCTGCAACATGATGCCAAATCATGATTGATCCACCCCGTGCTTATTGGTTGGGGGGTGTTCTTGTCATGAATTTTGGTGCCTTTTTTTCCTCCAAACTAATCTTTGTTCATTGTTGCCTCAATCTAAACTTCATTAGCCCTCAGGACTTGTTTCCAAAATTGTTCAGGTGCTTCTTTGCAAACTTCTGATACTTAATTTTGTGTTGGATAGGTTTTTTTTACTGATGGCTTTGTGGACCATTTTCCAAGTATTAGGCAGCTTCTTAGAAGAACCTATGGCTGTGTTTTGGAAGAAGGTTAAAGGAGTCTCAGAAATGTATTTATAAAACAGCTGCATAGTTGCATCAGTTGTCTAATAATGATTGTGAGCAATGAGACTTCACTCAAACAGGCTATTTAAGGTCTGAGATATCCGAGTAAAGTTAATAAGGTCCTTTTTTCTTGGTCTAACATTGGACCAAATAAAAAAAAATACACTGATATTACTAAATATGTGGGTGACCTCTTAAACTTGCTATTTAACAGTAACACTAAGCTTAATATATATTCAGTACATCCAATCATCTTTCATAATGGATTGTACAGACATCTCCATCTTAGTTTCCAACTTTTTGCCCAGTTTCTGATGATTAAATCTCGATGGTAGCCCAGTTTCCAACAATTTTGGGTTAAACTGGGATGTCAGAGCAACAATTGATGCTCCTTTGTTTGAACAGGAAAACAAATCCTAAAATTACACATTTAGTGGCTGCTAAGGTGTGTATATATGTCTCCTCTTCTCCAACTACTATACTTTAAAAAGTTGGAGCAGGTTTGTTTTAACTTTTGAGCGAGCACAAACTTGGCATGGATGAAGAATAGACTTGCTCATAGGTTATATGTGGACATCTAAACATCACTACACATACAGTATAAGACATTTAAAAGCCTTTCTAAATGGTTTAGATTTACAGATAAAACAGATGAGTTTAGAAAACTTTGCTATCTTGAAATCGGCAATGCTTTTCCATAGCTTTTGAGATATCCTTAGAAATCTCAGGACTTGCAAGTCTGCTCCATCTGTAAAGACACATTTATAGAATCTGTCTATAAATAATTCCTCCTTGGACATGGATGAACGCCGCAATCACTGAGATCAAGAAAGATGTATTTTCATTTTCTCTGTTTAGTTCAGCTTTAGGAATGTTTGAAAATAGTTTTTTATTATTTATGTATGTTTTAAATTGAAAGCCATCCTGTTAAAATCCAACAGCAGACGACAAGATGAAAGTTACTGGGAAGTCCCCTGAGTTAATGGTTGAGCGCTGTAATTTCCTTTAATATATTCCCAGTAGTTCATCTCTTGATGGACTGAAGCGACTATTAGATGCTTTCTTGATTCATTTTTTAATTACACTCTCAAGGCTCCTTTTTATCCTGAATATTTAGCTTTGTAATATGATCACTTATATGATATGATAAAGGCTGCACATTATACGGTTTGATATGGTAAAATATATATAAAGTTTATGGGGTACCTTACTAAAAATCTGAAAATGACAGCAAAAAGGTTACGTTTGAGCAATTCTGGGGCTCCATTAAATGTCTGCACCAGGACCCTCTCACATATAGTTATACCTCTGTGTGCCATTGTTAGCATGCTACAGATGCCTCCACCCGTACCCCAAATTTGGTTAAGGAGTCCAGTTTCTCTTGATATGCATTAAACTAAGGTTGTTATTTAAGAAGTTATTTAAAGAGGACCAAATCCCAAACTGGAGTCTATGAGACTCCGCGGCAGACATACTCACCCCCCCCCCAGCAACCTGATTATAAACTGGCGCAGCTTACACAAGAGTGTCCGGCACTGCGAACCATATGGCGCTGACTTTTTTTGTTTGATAAATCACACGCTGGCACTGACTGGTATTAAAAGGTGCTGCCGCTTGTTAAATCAGACTGTAAGTATCATGCTATGGTAACTAATTCCCTAAAGACTACCTTTACATACAATCACCAACTGGCCTATCATAGCCTGGATAACCATATTGTGAGAGATTGTCAAAAAAAAAAGAAAAGTTGGTCATCTTGTAAAGCGCAAAAATAGAGAAGGACACATTCCTAAACTATCTGCTTTTATAATGACCATTCATTTCAGTTTAACTCCAGTTGCACAGACATCATTATTAATGGTTTCCTTAAGTGTGTATGCTGACCAGAAGGATGCTAACACATATTTTTTATATAAATCCCTTTTTAATGTTTTGTGGTTTTTAATATTTAATGTATGCCTAAAGCCTATCCGTCATGTCGCTGTCCAGTATCCTGAGAAGACAATGATGTATGTTATACTGCATAAACTATAGGTGGCATTTATAAACACGACATCTAAAGATCAAGTAAAGTTCAGTTATATATAATTTGTCAAAATGTAATACTTTATAACATTCATAAAGCTTTCACACTCTGTTGCTTATGCTCATTTGTTAGCTTTGGGGGTTTAATAGAGTTAGGAAAGAACAGCCATGCATTGTCACTTTTAGCGCAAAAACAGATATTTGCAATCAGACGTCCCCCATTGCTCTCTGTTGGGTTAAGCAGGACCAAGGCCCCCAGTGGCCAATCCCAGAAGCATTGGGATATCTTTTAGCCACTAGCAACAGCTAGAAAAGGTAGGTCTGTGCCTTTAAAAAAAAACAAAAATATGTATATATATGTTGTTCTCGGGTTTCAGCATTGTCCACCTGATTTTCAGCCGTGCACTCCTCTCCCAGCCTCGCTCAGCACTTGAGCAGATTTCCACTGTTTCCCCTGCTGCCAATCAATGCTAGAACCTGCTCCCATGTGACTTGCAGCTGTTTGCTCACAGACCCAACAGGCCAGCAAGAGATGCTATGAACATGGGCCAGAAACTCATCCTAAAACCTCTAGAGCAGAGCTTCTAAACCAGCAATACATGTAACATTGGTGGATTGCAAAACCATATCAGGTGGTACCTAGTGCTTACAATCTGATCTGCTGCCATATATAATTTACTCAAGCCCAATTAGCTCCATAAAGACTGCTAAAAAATAATGAAACCTATTTGGCTACACCATTTAAAGGTTCATTTTTTTGTGTGGTTCTGACACAGTTTTAGGTGTCTAACAACTCATACGTGTAATTGTTGAGTCTCCAGTAGCTGTAGAACAATCTATTGATATATGTAATGTGTGTGGCAGAATACAACTGATTACTTACTATAAATGATATTAGTTAATACTTTAATGATATTAGTTAATACACCAATGAATGTTAGTCAGTCAGCCCTAGAATCTATAGACTCTGAGTGAAAGCTCTCCTCAGGGACATTCCATTTCAAGATTCTCGGCATTTTGAAACCTTCAGGTATAACTAGCATTATTTACCTCGCTGTAATCACGTGATCCCACTGGCAGTATTCGCAACACAGGAATTTACAGGAAAGCCAGTGGCAGCTGAAACGGGGGGGCACCCTATTCCGGGCCCTCCCCTGCAGCCGGGGGAGGTCCGACGGACAATCAGAGCACCATCTTAAAGAGGAGACCCGGCCGAATCAAACGGGGGGTCAGGTGAGTGTTTTTTTTGCCAGTTAGCAGGGGGGAAACCACGTACATAAAATTTACGTAGCTGGCGTTTAATGACAGGAGAGGCAGCTACGTGAATTTTACATAGCTGGCGTTTAAAGGGTTAAATTACCATTAAGGAGGCATCAGGGGATAGTGAGCTGGGGGCCCCATTTGGGCAGGACAGGCTCTGCCCCTTGTGCAGAAGGAATCCTCTGGGTGGATTCAGCACTGTTTGTACCATTTGCGTCAGAGGTATTATTTTGGGCCATGAGTGGCCGGTCGTCCCTGACCCTAGCCCTGTATTACCATTGGCCTCTCGGGACCCTCCACTGCTGCATTCAGCCCCTAGCGAAGGGGGAGCCAGCAAGGGATCTCTTACTGATTTTGCGCATAGGCTGGCTAGTCTCAAGAGGCAGATCTCGTTGACATCCCCTAAGAAAGCCTCGAGTAAGAAGCGTCATCTGGAGCCGATTTACTCGGATGACGATCTGTTTGATTGCTTGGGTTCTGCGGAGGAAGGTGAGTTGCCAGATGATTCACGTTCAAAGGTGGAATATTTCGCTGGCGGTGACAGTATCTCTGGTTCCACCTTGGATGAGGATTCTTGTCTCCTGGATGATACGGAGAATTGCTCTCCTCCGTGTTTGATACCCTACACTATAGGGTCGATTCAAAGAAACATGTAACAGCTTGGATTTGGGTGCCGATCATCCTATTTTTCCCGTCCGCTCGTGCGTTCGTATGCGAGTGATTCTATAAGCAAATACGTTTCTATCCTAAAATTTACGTCCGTTCGTATGGCAGTTCGGGAATCTGACCTATGTCAGTTTCCATCCTGAATTTTCCGTTTCATTTCTCAGGTTGCAACATTGGTTTTGCCCTTTTTCCTTTTTTGTCTGGACGTAAATCCTTCTGATCTTGCGGCTGCGCACTACAAACTTACCTCATTAAAGTGCATTCTAAATATTTGGTCTTTTATTTTTCTTTATTTCATTCATTTTGTAGTAACCAACCATTAATGAATGCATTTGCATAAGTAAATCTTACTTTGTTTAATTTTTAGTTAACTTGCATTTTTTACTTGTGGATTTATTTTTAATATTTAGGCTTCAAATGGTACAACTTAAAATTTTGTGTGTGGTTACCCACACCCTCTACATACAGATTGCTCTCAAATATTAAAAAACACCCAGCAACTTCTGCATGTTATGAGCCTAGAAACAGCCAAGATGGCGGCTCAGGTATTATCGGGCAGCCTGCAAACAGAAAGGGCCTTGTGACTGTGTTGCTCTGGATTCTTCGATTTCTGACCTTTCCGTGCCCCCAGCTCTGCTGTGTCTGTGCAAAATACAGCAGTAACCCACATCCTGCACTTTATCCCGCTCTCCTCTCCTCAGTATGTGTGATGCATCTGACCAAAGATGTGCTTAAATAATTAAACAAAGCAAAGGTAAACAACTACACCAATTAATGCAATCTAAAAATATTATTCTAGTACCTCAATTTAAAAATAAATACCAAAGGACATAAGTTTCTTTAATTGACGCAAATAGATTGCAAAATAAAGGTTTACATGCAAAGGACTAATTAAGGTCCACATTAAAATGCTTTTATAAGGCATACATGAATCAGGTATGCATTGCCATACAATTTATGGCCACGGCCATGCTGATACATGCAGTTCATTGGAGCTCAAGACGCGCAGACTCCTCCACATAGCCAAAAAACATGTTCAAGAACAGCAATACGACTGCTAAAAGGTGTCGGCAGTGGCTTTCTTTTAAAACGTCTTTAGAGGTTTGAAAACTGTTCTCTGAATCACACCTAAACCCATTCGATTATCCTAAGTTTTACGTTTTCATCCTAAGTTTTAGGATTTGATCCTAAGTTTTACGTTTTGATCCTAAAATTTAGGAACGAACTTGCGATGATCGTAAGAGCATATACGCATTCGAACGTAGGCTCGTGCGAGTCGTAAATGGCCAAAAAAAACAGGAAAAAATTACTAACACCCACCCAAACTTACGATTCTCGATCCGAAATCAATTAACTTTTGCTCTTTGAATCGAGGGGATTGTTCCTCCCAGAGCGGCTAAGAGGAAGCAGGGTGATTTATTTCGGCCTGAGAGGCAAAGACGGGTCTTCCCTGAGCAGCCTCACTTTTCTAACATGATCCTTAAGGAATGGGAAAGGTCCAACAAGTTACCGTCGGTCCCTAGGGGCCTGGGTAGGCGGTATCCCTTCCCTGCTGAATTGGTTCGGTTATGGTGTCGCCCTCCCGAGGTGGATCCTCCCGTGTCAGGCTTGTCCAATACCACTGTTATGCCGTCGCCTGATAATGCTTCCTTACGTGACCCTGCAGACAAGAGCATGGATCAGCTGGTCAGCCATCCGTTCACCTTTGCTGGTGCCCTCTTTCGCCTGGTGTGCACCTCAGCAATTGTCTCATTAGCCAAAAGGAGAAAGGTGAGACACCCAATTGTGAGGATATTGGGACGGCCTGGACTGGATGTATACAAAAACAATTCTACAGGTGAGTTTCACAGAATTGTATTTTTTGCATTGTGAGCTGTAAGCTAAATTTTTGGATTGCAAGAACAATGAAAATAACAGTTTGCAAGAACAAAATCCTCCACTAACCCCCTCCACAATTCTAGCTAACAACCTCCTCCCACAACCCTCCAAGCTGGATGATAGTCTTCTCTATTGTCACTACCTGTTAATTGTTCTACAATGGTCCTTTTTAATAGTTGCTAATGATTAATCTGCAATTACTGCCATGAATGTAGGTTAGAACAATGAAAATATACATCTAAAAATAAAAACAATTACAATATGTCTAAACCTACTCATGAAATGATTGCAATAAACAATATAATTAGGTACAGAGGGATTAAAATTAAATACATGTACATACATAAACTCGGCATGCGTTCAAAAAAGCTACACTACAGAGACGCTCTCAGTCTCGTGCAAAACTGTGACCTGTTTAAAGCTTTTTCTGTTTATAGAAAAGGGTAAAAATAAAACCTCCACAAATCAACAGCATCTGTGTTCCACCTGCCAGAAAATTCAGCTTAATTAGTTGGCTGTCATGGTCCTTCCTGCCTCTTCCCCGTCTAGTTTTCAAAATGTATCCTGGCGTGACAGGAAGCTCATCAACAACTGGCTTAGTAAGGAAGCTCTGGAGGGAGAAGGCTAACAGAAGACAGGTCTTAATGTGGACCTAAACCTTCTCTTTGAGCTCTGTGCTAAGAAGGGCCCTGGTCCATAGGGGCAATCATTTACCTAACCTACCCCCTTATGCTATCAGTGAGCCCTGTAGAGAGAAACTCCATTCAATAGTTACAGGATATAGCTATTTTCTAGTTGCCCATCATATAGTGCTCCATGAGGAAATGGTGGGTAATGCCTTAATTGTGGGTTTAAAGGCAGCAGGGCGTTGTCAGGGAAAAATTTAGTCCACCTTAATTTGTTATTTCCTGGTCCACTTTGATTTGGATGGTGTAAAAGTGCCCTAAGGGGGCCCAATGCTCTTCTACCAGGGCTTACTGCAAGCACAGGCTGGATTCCTGTTTGATTCATTGTATTGAGCTTTACACTCTGGCAAGTGGTTGAAAATCTAAAGCCTTCTTCCAAGATGTGTGAGTCATCAGAGCTGAAAGTTAGTTATTAACTGGAAAGAGACAATGGGGAACATGCTAAATATTTTGTGACCCAATTTTACCTCAGGATGGAGACTGCCCAGTGAGCTTTTTAACTTTCTCGTACAAATGTTAATTCTACCATGGAATCACCTGCATGTAAGGTACATCATCTTTTTCAGTGTGGTATGGAAAAACATTTAAAAGTTTGGAAAAAAAGCTCTCTAATAACTATGATAAATAATTTGCCAAATTGTTCTGTATAGTCCATAGGCTGCTAACTTTGAAAAAAATCCCTTTTACTTCATTGGAAAATGATGTACATCCCCTGTAAATATGCCCCATCACAGGGGTAGGGGATTTTCTGGGAAAATACTAAACACAACTAAAGAAAAAATGTTTAGACCTAAATGGACACTGTAGGCAAAGTGCATAAACAATCATTCAACAGTTCACCTCCTCATCGGTGTCTCTCTCTCTGTCAGAACGCAGCTGCTCCTGGAACTAAAAACAAGGCAAAGAGTCGTGGCACACCCCCTGCATTCCATGCATGCCATAGACCACCAATCATACACCTTGCATGTGATCTATAGCTCCATCCCTGTTTGTCAGCTCAGCCATCAGCCTGTCAATCTCCTCTCCCCCTCCACCCCCCGCAAATGCATTTCACCATCTGCGATGAGGACCCTGATTAGCGTTTCAATCAGTTGCACCTAATTAGCACTTGAATTGCCTGTCGCTGCCTGTGTGGTTGTACAATAGTTGTGATTTTGAATAAGACAATGCCTGCACCATTCATCGTTGGACTGGTGTGTGTAAACTGATTGCCTTTGCCTACAGAGGACTTTGGAGGTCCTGGAGTCTAAAAGACTCCAGGGACATCCAAGTCCCACTCCTCACCCCAAATTAGGATGCCTCGCTGGGTAAGACCCCCGTATTGCTTGTTACACTAACCTGCTTCTAGAGCCCATGATGCATCTTGGTGCAGCGACCGCATACCCTCTCACCACTATCTGTGCATAGCCAATCAGTGTGCTCGGTTTCAGCCATGCCTGTGCAGTCAGAAAGATGAGTTTTCTGAGCTAACCCTGGGTGTACACCCAGAGAGGAACAACAATGGGGAAGTTAAATTCCTAGGTGTTTTTTCCTCTTTTAAACTGAAATAAAAAAAGTGGTGGCACACTCCCTTCATTTATTTTCCATAGACCAATCATACATCTTGCCTGGTGGACTATAGCTCCTTACCCATTTGTCATTTTCAGCCTGTCTCCCACTAGACCCCCCCCCCCCCCCCCCCCCGCTCATGCCTTTCACTTGGCACTGGCCACTGCAACCCTAATTAGTATTGCAATCACAGTCACACCTAATTAGCACTTGTTTCCTATTTAGCACTTCCGTGTCTGCCTGTGTCATTGTACAGTATTTGTGAATTGGAGTAAGACAATGCCTGCACCGTTGATCTTTGGACTGTTGTGTATAAAATTATTCAAACCAATGCATTAAAACACTGGTAATAGTTTATAAATGCACATAATGAAATACTATTATATAATTGTATATATAATATATATATAGGTGTGTGTGGGGTCAACTCAGAGCCAAGTGAGTATTCTCACTCCTTTTTTAGGAGTTAAAACTGCCATTCACTTTTATTGTCTATTGAGTGTACATTTATCAATCAGCCCCAAGGTAGACAATTTAAGTCAACTGCAGTTTTCTCTCCTAAAAAAGTTGTGAGAATTCTCACCTGGCTTTGAATCAACCCCAATAGCACAATATTGGGTTCTTACAGACCCTGCTCATTATGCTGATTATTATGCAGCATCGCAGAGCCAAGGGTCATGCCCACTTGCTTCAGAAAAAAAATCATTATGTGAAACATTATGCCAAACAAAGCCCGAAACAATGGGCTAATGAATGCCTTTGCCTACAGAGGTCCCTAAAGAAGAATGTAAAAGACTCCAGGGACACCCAAGTCCCACTCCGTGAGGCATCCCGATTTGGGATGACTCGCTGTGTAAAACTCCCTGGATTACCCATTCCAGTGACCTGCTCCCGGAGCCCACGGCGCATCTCGGCTCCACGACCGCATATCCGCTCACTTCTAGCTGCTTGTGCATCCTAAGTGGGGATGCGGCCAGCGGCACACTCAGCTTTGCTCGGCTCCATCCTGTGTGCCACTCAGCCAATCAGCGCGATCGCTTTTGAACGTGCCTGTGCTGTGAGGATGTCAGGAACAACAACCGGGAGAGTAAAATTCCTGAGTGTTTTTTTTCTCTTTAAAGTGTACCAACACCCAGGATTTTGACTATCCTGGGTATTGGTCTACTTCCCCCGGGCACACCGATCGGGGTTGCCCCGCTATGTGAAACCCCCCAGATTGCAAGTTACAACTCACCTCACCCGGCTCCTACGGCGCATGCATGGCTGCTCGTCCAATCAGCGCGTTTGGAGCCGCTGTGGTATGCGCGTCAATGAGACGTCTTACCGCAGCGGCTCTGAGCACGCTGGCGGACGCATCTTGCGCTCCCCTCTAACAGGGAGTGCGCCCGCACCGGCCATTCACATATGGTCGGTGCAGGCACACGCCCTGCTAGAGAGAAGCGCGAGATGCGGTCCGCGCATGCGCCGTTGGACCGGTAATCAGGTAAGTGCAATGGGCGTCCTGGGGGGTTTCACACAGCGGGGCATCCCGATTTTGGATGCCCCGCGGGGAGGGATTGGATTGGTCCGGGAATCTTATAGATTCCCAGGCCGATCCCACTGGGTGTTGGTCCACTTTAAACAGAAATAAAAAAGCCCAATATTTTATAGAGTATCCATATTAACACAGCTACTAGAAAACACGTACAACTCGCTGTCACGTGTCATGTGTAGGAATAAAATAAATTGTGACAGTGGTGTCATGTTGAAGTAGCAATGGACTGGAAATATTTTGTGTATTTTGAATGTAATGTGATAAAGTTGTATAGAACAATAATAAAATCTAAAGCAAGACAATATTATAGGAATGCTGTTTTATAAAGCAATTACATGGAGTAAGATAACTGGTCATGGTTAAAGGCAAAAGTTTATTCTGGAATGCAACAGAAAAAAATCACCTTTCTGTTTTGCACTTGGAAGAGAAATGAGTTAAAGCAGACATCTAAAAATCTTCTACCAGGGGAACACCCAGGATGACCACAGACCTTCCACAGGATTCCGCAGCTATCGATCACATCACTCTATCTCTATCTTTTTTTTACATTTTCATACTGTACTAATATGTAGTTAAAGACCTTAAAATTGGTATTGTAAAATGACAGCATCCTACATCCAAGTCATTTTCTGGAAATCCGATCTTTCAGTAGTGGGTTGTCGTTTTTTTTCTTTTCTCCTGTTCTATAGGCATACAGGCATTTTTTAGTGTCCATTTTAAAGGTCTTTGAAAGTAGCTGAATCTTGCCTTGCAAGTCTATGTATCTCTTTCTTTCTCTACAGCATTGCAACAGAATTCAATTTTTGCTATTTTTTTCATTTCTGGTAATGAAATTTTGATTGAGTTAAAAAGCATAGAAGAGCCAGACAGACAAGAAAAGCAGGCTATCCCACATACAGGCACACTGATTGGAGTTCCAACCACCTCTCAATAGGAAAAAGCTATACATAAAAAGTTGGGGTTTAACTGGAGGAAGGGAACTGGATTTTAGCTTCAACAACTTTATTGAGCAGACCAGCAGGGTTACTTAGCTGCATGGGATATAAGGAATGTCTGTAAATACATGTAATGCCCTTTAAAAATGCCTGTAAAAACCCTTTAAGACTTCTGGTTAAGTGCAGGTCCAGGTATGGTTACATTTAGAGAGAAAAGGCTACAGTTTAAAGCGAAATTAGAGTGGTAATTTCAGGAATATTGGAGTGCTATTTTGTGTAGATAAGATTGGTGATGGTGGGGATGCTGCTGCTGGGGTAGGTGATCATCTCACATCCTCCCTTTGGGGGGAGACAGGTGGCCTTGTCGTTGGGGAAGTGGTGGTAGCAGCTAAATCAACCGAAGCAGCAGAGGGATCCTCAGGTGTTTGCATGTTTTTTGCAAAACTAGTGGCAGCAACAGGCTGACTGCTGGCACCCTTCTGCTGGCTGCCTGGGGCTGTGTGACAACCACCTCTTCCTCCGAACTCTTATAGCCTTAAGTCCGTGTTGGGTCTAGGACTTCGTCATCACCCCTGGGATCGTCTTCCACCCACTCCTCCACGTTACCATTCCTCTCAGCCTCCACAATGCAGAGAGACATAGGAGTGGGCACTAAGGGTTACATCAACATCGCAGGTGTCTAGCAATGGTCCGCTGGTCTTGTCCTCATCCACTGACACAAGTTGTTGGACATCTGGGAACCCTAGGTCTGCAACTGGGGCAGGGGCAGGTGGATGGCCCATGGTATGCCAGCTAGGAGTGTCATCATAAAGCATTAGTGACTCCATGACTTTTGGCTAGGACGGCCTTGCTGATTTGAATGGGGTGAGGAGGAGGATTCAGCACTCTTGGCAGAAGTGTAGGGGTGGACGAAAATTCTACTGCATGCCCTATAATCTACAACTGCCTCAACTTGTTTTGGCCCTGGCAGCGGTACTGGGGCCTACAAAAAGACACTCCAAACCCTGGTGCCTGATTGCACCAGAAGAAGGTGTAGAAGGCAAAGTTAAGACATGTCCTCTCCCTGCAGCACCAGCTCCATCACCACCAGCTCTAGCAGCAGCAGCATGGTCACTTCCCTGTCCCTAATTTGATACTTTCTGCATTGTTGGACACAGTGTATATGCTGCCTATCCCAGTAGGTGCAATGCAAGTAGGCAGAGGTGAGTAATTCTATCAAACCACCAGTAAGTGGAATGCAAGGTGTGCAAAGTAACTTGTTATCAAAGCCCAAAAGGGTCAAATGCAAGGTGTTATCAAAGCCCAAAAGGGTGTATGCCGGGTGTGCCAAATAACTCATTTTTAAAGAGCAAGAGGGTCTAATGCAAGGAGTGCCCACACGTAATTAGTTTATCAAAGACCAAGAGGGTCTAATGCCAGGTGTACCCACAAGTAACTATTTTATAAAAGACCAAGAGGGTCTAATGCAAGGTGTGCCAAAGAATTGGTTTATCAAATACCAAGAGGGTCTAATGCAAGGTTTGCCCACAAGTAACTTGTTTATCAAAGACCAAGAGGATCTAATGCAAGGTTTGCCCACAAATAGTTTATCAAAGTCCAAGAGGATGTAATGCAAGGTGTGCCAAGTAACTAAAGACCAAGTGGGTCTAATGCAAGGTGTTCCCACAAGTAAATAAGTGTGCCAAGTAACTGGTATATCCAAGCCAAAAAGGTATAATGCCAGGTGTGCCCACAATTAGTTTATCAAAGCCAAAAAGGTATAATGCCAGGTGTGCCCACAATGAAATAGTTTATCAAAGCCAAGCAGGTTAAGGGGGTGGGGGGCACTATTTTCTAAATAAAGGATACATATTAGTATCCATACCCCATTTTGTGCAGGTCAATAAACCGGGTGTTGCACCCAATTTGCCCTCTGACATCCGTAAAAAAATAAAATGAAATTTTTTTTTTATGTATTTTTAATGTATTTTTTATATATTTATTTACTTAATGTTTTCCTAATGCACAGCAAGGCCTGTTTAATTTAATCCTTACTTCTGGGTATTCCGCCACAAGGTGGCGCAGTGGACTGCAGAAGATTTGTGGCTCCTCCCGGTCCCATATAAAACCAGGTATCACCCAATATACCCCCAGTGTTTTCTCTGCAGTCATATTGAGAAGATAGAAGATGGCTCTCTATGTTTCACAGGCGAGAGGGCAACCAAGCCTGCAGCTCTGCAAGCCTATTTCCACCTGCTTCCGGACCCTATGTGCCTCCCAGCCTCGGCTGTCGGATCGGGTGATGGTAGGGGAGCACTGGGGTCAGGTGCTCGGGAAGCGCTGCTCCAAGCCGCAGACCCTGTATAACAAAGGGTAGCCGGCCATAGGCTTTTTATGGTGAGCCTGCTGAGAGATGAAGAAGCACTGCTGTCGTTCTAGTGTAGGGGGTGAGTTGTGCTTGGGGACTTTGTGTTCCTAGCCAGTCTTCCCTGTGTTTTTGTTTTGCCTCCTTCCCCTGTTGTGTGTCTGTCTCCCTTGCCCCCCTCCCTCCCCTCTGGCCCCTTTTAGACTGTGCGGCTCCCGCCGCTGCCTGCCCTCTCCTCCGCTCCCCCTCTCCCCGACGGGTGTTGTCGGGGGGGGGGGGGGGGGGGTTGTGGAGTGTGCCTCCGTGGTTGTCTTCTCGGTGGACATCCCTTGGGGGGCATCCCGGGTGGCTTTTATTATCCCTTACCCTATTCTGGCCTATTGTGCCTGTGATTATCACCATATGGAGGTTTCTGGGGATAGCGTGCTTGGGGTCCTTCGGGGCAACCTCGGCTATGTGTCATGTGCGGGACATCCCCTTTAAGTGGTGGTGGCGCGGTTTGTGTGCCGTGTGCCCAGAGTATTATTGCGGACCTGGCTGGGATGAGCGCCTCTCTTTCCAGTTCTGCGCTCCCTCCAGCATCTCCTACTCCCCCGCGCCTGCATTTAGCCCCCAGTGAGAGGGATACTAACAGGGGGTCCCAATCTGATCTGGCACTATGCGTAGCCAGCATTGAAAGGCAGTTGGCCCGGCCTGTGGTGGGCAAGGGCTCTGGCAAGAAGCGGCATCTTGACGGCTGATCTGGTCAAGCGCTGGTCGTGCCCTCCTGAGGTGGACGCTCCGGTTCTAGGTTTGTCTAACACTTCGGTCATGTCGTCCCCTGACACTACTACTCTGCGTGACAGCGCGGACCGGTGTCTGGATCAGCTGGCCTGTCATGCTTTCACCTTTGTAGGAGCAGGCCTGCGTCCGGTCTGTGCCGCGGCCATTACGGCCATTGCTATTAAGAGGAAGCTCAAGCGCCTTGCTGATGGCGCCATGTCTGGTAGGAGAAAGGAGGATTATAGGGACCTCTTGCTTTGCTCTGATTTTGTTGCCTGTGTGCTGGCTGCCATGGATGATGCCGTCCAGCTGGACGGTAGGGCCTTGGCCCTGTTGGTGGCTATGCGCCGGTCTGTTTGGTTGCGCCAGTGGGCAGCTGACACTGCAGCTAATAAGTCCCTCACCGGGCTTCCCTTCACGGGGCTTCGTCTCTTTGGTGAGCGTCTGCATGTGCTGGCCAAGGATGGTAGGCTCCCTCAGCGTAGGAAGCAGTCCCGGCCCTTTCGGGGGTCCTCCACTTTCGTGTCTCAAGGGGAGGTCATGGCGAACATTTCTCTGGTAGCCGCAGAGGCTCTTGGGGCCGTGGCAGATCCCGTGGTCGTCCCGGTCTTTCTTGGGGATCCAAGCCTAAACCCCCTCCCAAGGCTCTTTGCTCACGTCTGGAGGCTTCGCGTCTCAGACCAGTGGATTCAGGAGGTGGTGTCCTCCGGTTACAGATAGGTTATAGAGTTTGCAGCCTGGCCGCCCCCAAGATTTCTCAGATCCCGGATTTCTCAAAATCCCCTGTCAGCTCAGGGGTTGCGCCTAGCAGCTCAACGCATGTTGGAATCTGGGGTAATCTCACCAGGAACAGGGTCAGGGGTACTATTCCAATCTATTCACGGTGCCCAAAAAGGACGGTATGCTCAGTTCCCTTCGGCCAGGTGACTTCATGACCACTATGGACATCAAGGATGCCTATCTTCACGTACCAATCTTTCCAGGTCATCAGAGATTCCAGAGGTTTGCTCTGGAGGATCAGCATTACCAGTTTGTAGCCTTACCGTTCGGTATCACCTCGGCTCCTCGGTATTCACCAAGGTGCTGGCAGGCGTAATGGCTCTTCTGAGGAACCAGAGCATTTGCATCCTCCCTTACCTGGTGGACATTCTGATTGCTGCTCAGTCTCTTCTTCAGGCTGAGAAGGACACTCAGGTGGTGGCATCCACTCTCGAGTCCTTCGGCTGAGTGATCAACTATCCCAAGGCTTCAATGTCTCCATCTTTGGCAAGGTCCTTCCTGGGCATGACTCTGGATACTTCTCAGGTCAAGGTATTTCTTCCTCAGCAGAAAGTGGAGGGCCTTCAGATGCAGGCACGGGCCTTGCTCTTGTGTCCTCATCCCCCCATTCGGCAGGGGATGCAGTTAGTGGGCCTGATGGTGTCCTGCTTTGAGGCGGTTCATTTTGCTCAGTTTCACATGAGACCTCTTCAGTTGCTTCTCTTGTCAGTTTGGGATCAGGACCCGGTGTCCCTGGATCGGGAATTTGCTCTGTCCCCTCTGGCCAGGCAGTCCCTCTCATGGTGGTTGGACTCGAGGAATCTTCTAGTGGGCAGGACCTTTCTGCCTCAGTGCTGGGAGATTGTCACCACAGATGCCAGTCTAACCGGTTGGGGGGGAGTTTGGAAGTCTCTGAAATTCCAGTGTCAGTGGGGCCCCAAGAGGCCCATGCACCCATCAACATTCTAGAACTGCGGGCAATCAGGTTGGTTCTCTCCCAGTTGACTCCACACCTTTGGGGTCGTGCTGTTCAGATCCGCTCAGACAAGCAGACGGCGGTAGGCTACATCAATCATCAGGGAGGGACTCGGAGCAAGCGAGCCCTTAAAGAAGTGTCCCTGATACTATCTTGGGCGGAAGAAAATGTTCCCTGCATCTCGGCGGTCTACATTCCGGGGGTGGAGAACCAGGAGGCGGATGCCCTGAGCAGAGGGACGTCTCATCTGGGGGAATGGTCTCTCAGCAACAAGGTCTTTCCTGCCCTGTGTCGCCGCTGGGGTCAGCCGGATGTGGACCTGTTTGCGTCCCGTCACAATCACAAGCTTCCAAGATTTGACTCCCTGTCACAAGATCCTCTGGCCTTCGCCACAGATGCGCTAGCAATTCCTTGGACAGAGTTTCGACTCCTCTGTTTTCCCTCCCTTTCCTCTGCTGGGCCGGGTGCTGCGCAACCCAGGAGGGGGTACCGGCCATTCTGGTGGCCCCCTGTTGGCCGAGGAGGGTGTGGTTCGCAGACGTCGTGCAGTTGGCAGTAGATTGGTACGTCTTGCCCAAAGATCCAGAACTTCTCACTCAGGGAGAGCTGCGCCATTCCAATTTACAAATGCTGGCTTTAACGGCTTGGCTGCTGAAACCTCCATCTTGATGGGCAAGGGGTTGCTGGCCTCTGTTGTTGATACCATGATTCTGGCTCGGAAGAAGTCCTCGTCTTTTATCCACTACAGGGTCTGGCATGCTTACATTGCCTGGTGCAAGTCCAAGTCTCTTCCTTGTCGGGTGTTTTCTATCCCCGGGATTCTGGAGTTTTTACAACATGGATTGGATTCGGGCCTTCAGCTTAGTACTCTCAAAGGGCAGGTGTTGGCTCTAGCAATTTTTTTCCAAAGATCTTTTGCCAATCGCAGACTTCAGTTTTGTTATAAACATGCTTTTGACCAAGACCTCACTATTTAATTTATTAAAGCATTTATTTGTACATTATTTATAAAATTTACATACCTACATGGAGAGGGAGAAAAGGCAGAGAAGAGGCCCCCCCCAAAGGGAGATCTCGCTATATAATAGGGAAGAGGGTGAAAAATACGTAACAAAACGAAAAATAGAAGATAGGAACGTGTCAAGGGAGGAATCAGATGAGCAACTAAACCCCAGATGGGATTTTTTAGGAAGCGGCGAAATGCCTGCAGAAATGCGAGGCGGAACGCAGCCCGGAGAAGGACGCATAGGTCCCACACAGAAACCCAAAAAATTCATGCTGTTCCCCGAACCCCAATTCAAGTAGATATGGAACAGGCCACAGATACCAACTTTAAGAGGGATATAATTAATCTGTCCCCATATACGCTAACAAATGATGAATCTGAGGTACTTAGATTAGGACTGAATTACTGCCCCACAACAAATTTAGACATATTCAAGACAATTAAAGATCTTCATTTGTTCTCACGCAAGATAATATGTAAATTTCAATTCATGCCAAAGGATGGGGAGCCCACGAATTTGATGGACTCATCCTCAGAAGAACAACTACAAAGGGATGTTGAGGAGCTAGCCATGGAAGTAGCTGGTTACCAAACAGGAACTACTAAGCAAAAGAGGAAATTTAAGAAACCTTCCACATATTACCCGTCCATGGGGATTAACCACAATGTGGCGACCTTCATGGACTTGGTAACGACAGAGGTGGAACAACTGTCCAAGAAACCAAAACATCATCCCAATCTTAATGCCAAACTACAAAAGGCCTTACATAAACTTGAATCGAATCCCCATATCATCGTGAAACCCGCAGATAAGGGGGGAAATATAGTAATAATGTCGGTGGAACAATACGAGGGGATGTGCCTGCGCATCCTCAACAACAAGGAATGGTATGAGAGGGCCTCCACGTCCAGACTCGCCAGAGATGCACAGGAGTATCATGACATCATCCAACAAGCCCGCGATCAGGGGGTGGTGGATGCCTCCACAGCTGGCTTCTTGAAGTCCCCGTGCCCGAAAATTCCAACGTTTTATGCACTCCCGAAGGTGCATAAATCCATGTTGTCACCTCCGGGACAACCTATTGTATCGGGCATGGCGGCCTTAACTGAGAATGCCAGCCGCTATGTGGATCAGCATCTGCAGCCCCTGGTGTCGGGATTGCCATCGTACGTCAAGGATACGGGCCACATTGTTTGCATCCTTGACGGCCTGTGGGTGAGCCCTGATGCGTTCCTGGTGACTCTGGACGTGGAGGCCTTGTATTCCAGCATCCCACATAGCAAGGGACTCAGGGCAGTAGAGACATTCCTCAACGAGCTCGACATTGAAGAGCACAACCACAACCTCTTCCTGCTTCGGCTCCTCAATTTCGTCCTCTCCCACAACCTCTTTCTCTTTAAAAACGTTTTATACCACCAGATACAGGGTACAGCGATGGGGACAACGTGTGCCCCATCGTTCGCTAACCTGTATCTGGGATGGTGGGAGAGGGGGTTGTGGGCGGAGGACCAGATGACCAAATACCTGTGCCACGTTTGGGAGGGGCTGAAGCAGGAATTGGAGGAATTCATTACTCTTTTAAATCAAAATACTTTCAATCTCAAACTAACATGTGAATATAATTCTCATAAGGTAACGTTTTTAGATATTACCATCTTAAAGGACAGCAACGGCAATATTACAACTACCCTTTATTGGAAATACACGGCGGCGAACACCATGCTTAGGGCCACTGGCTCTCACCCTTCGCACTTACTCAAAAGCATTCCGTATGGTGAATACATCAGGGCGCGCCGTAACTGTAGCACCCTGGAGTCATTTCAAGCGGAGGCCAACCTAACTAGACAGAGGTTATCTGAGCGGGGTTATAAGCAAATTATTTTGAAATGAGCCTTTCGGAAGGTCAAAAAACTTGATAGACAGACCCTTTTATATAAACCTAGGAAAGAGAAAAATCAGCATGGTCCTGCATTAATTATGACGTTTAATGAATCACATGAACATATACGTCAGATTCTTAAAAAATACTGGCCGATTCTCTTAAATGACACTTATCTTAAAACTTTTCTACCGAGGGAACCAAGAATAACGTTTAGGAGACCTCCCAACTTACGAGATCGACTAGTCCATAGTCATTACAACATTAATAGAAAGGAACAATGCTGCAAATTAAAGGGGACATACTGCTGTGGTGGATGTAGCATGTGTCGCTACATAGAAACAGGTACCTCGGTGACAATAACAAACAAAGGGAATTATAAAATGAAATTACATAAACTGTTCAACTACCAATGTTATTTACATTCTGACATGTGGCTCTGGATGTTTCTATGTGGGTAAAACGAATCGCCAATTGAGGCGACGCATGTATGAACATCTCTACTATATTAAAACAGGGAATCAAAAAACACAGGTGGGCCGCCACTTCACAACACATCATAGTAAAAACCCTAGCTCTCTAAAGTTTCAAGGATTGGATAGAGTGCATAACCCCCAAAGGGGTGGGAATCTCCAAAAAATGACATTGCAGGTTGAAACGCGGTGGATCTACAGACTTGGGGCATCCCGATATCTGGGACTAAATGACACCCTTAGTTTTGCCCCATTTCTGTAGATCCACCATTAAAATAATAATTGGACCATGATAGTGATAGGGGATTGGGAGGGAAAAGAGTGACACAGAGAGGATTTGTTTTGACCAGGGTGTATGAGAAATTAACAGGATTTAATTGTATTGTGACTTACACTGTTAAATGTAATTGAAAAAAATGTAAACCCAGAGAAGTGTGGACAAACACCAGACGATATAAGGGAATAGTCTAATTATGCCATTGCAAGGTGCACATTAACTAACATAAAAATTGTGAAGATATTACATTTAATGTCTGCAGTTTCAATTGGCTGATGTCGCTGTTTATGGTATACCACAACAAGAGCAAGTGATGGTCCTCCACCGTTATCTTTGCATAATAAGAAAAAGGAATAAATAATAACAAAGGGGCATAACATGATATCTCAGGCCACATGATAAATAGGTATATTGTTTGGTCAAGGCCCCTTTAAGGGCTTCCCCATATAGATAGGTCAGAAAGGCTAACAATAAATAGAATAGAGGTATGACTACAAGAGCTGGACTCCAATGGGAGGAGCCAGCCTCATAGATATATGCTGAATATGGAGCGGGATTTGTCCCCAGTCAGCATATAGAATAGTAAAGTATCTTTTTCTAACATAGGCTGGGAATAATAGCCCATACATAGTATGGACATGGTATATATACTCATGCTGCAGTACAATGGAACCGCATAAGCATAGGTGGCCTGGTGTTCCTTTATTTATTTATTCATTCATTTACTATAACAAATCCTTTTTTTTCTAAAAAATATTGCAGCATTGCAGCATCTCATTGTGTTCAAGTCTCAGGCGAACGTCAGATATGTTGGTGGAGGATGGGCTTTAGCAAAATGGCATCCCTTTGCAGACATAGAGCCATACCACGCACAAAGGGCTCCAACAAAATGGAGCCGGAGCGTGGTGATCGGGCAGCGGGCAACGTCATATCCGGCTTGGAAGCCGGGTTGATGTAGTGTGCGTTCCGAGGCCTGGAGCACATGGCGTAACTTCCGGTTAAACCGGCGTGTGGCGTCTCAGAAGCCCCTAGACTGACGAGCATACACAAGGTGAGGAGAGCCCATCAGTGAATGTCATTGAATGGATAAATAGCACCCACGGATTTCCTTATTTAAGGTATATATATGTACGGGATTAATTTAAACCATAAAAATTCGTAATTACATTAGTAGAACTAATTAATCTCTACATATACTAATGCTTCCCTTTTCTCAACATAAGGGCACTGAGGAAGCCAGTATCAACAGGCGAAACATGTTTGCCCATGTTTGGTGAAATCATGAATACAGAGAAATCAGGGAGCATAATGCTACATGGTAGCGACATAAAGGCATGAGATGTGTATGATACACTGCATTATTTTGTAAAGTTGTTGAGGACTGTATATTGTAGAGACAATCAGTTAATCTGTCTTTTTTTAATGTATGTAAATGTTATAAATAATGTACAAATAAATGCTTTCATAAATTAAATAGTGAGGTCTTGGTCAAAAGCATGTTTATAACAAAACTGGGATATGCTTAGAACCCAAAATTAGCAGAGTGTCGATAGTGCTTGACCAGGTACCAACTAAAATTGTTGATACATGCAAGGGTCACATCTTTGGGGTAACCTGTCAAAGGCTGCTCTATAATTGGACAATCACAGACTTGTTAAGACTTTTTTCCAGGGAGTTACTCATGTGCGTCCGCTGCGTAAGCCTATGCTACCGGTTTGGGACTTAAATTTGGTGTTGTCTGCTCTACAGGGTTCTCCTTTTGAACCTATACGTGAGGCTGCGTTTCCCATTCTGACTCTTATGGTGGCCTTTTTGGTGGCTATTACTTCAGTCAGGCGTGTTTCTGAGCTGGTGGCACTCTCCATTAAACCTCCTTATTTGAGAGGCATCAGGATAAGGTAGTGTTCTGACTTAAACTGGATTTCCTGCCCAAGGTTGTGTCTGCTTTCCATCTCAATCAGGACATTGTCTTACCCTCATTGTGTCCTAACCCTGTTAATTCTAAGGAACGGACCCTTCATTTTCTGGATGTTGTGAGGGCACTGAAGTTTTATTTGGTTGCTACTGAGTCCTTTAGGAAATTTGATGCTCTTTTTGTTCTTCCTCCTGGACCTAGGAAGGGTTTGCCTCCGGCCAAATCTACTATCAGCAAGTGGATTCGTCAGGCAGTGGTGCAAGTCTATTCTGCTAAAGGGAAGGAAGCTCCCTTCCATGTTACTGCTCATTCCACTCGAGCTATTGGTGCTTCTTGGGCTTTTCAGCACTAGGCTTCTGTTGAACAAGTTTGTAAGGCCGTTACTTGGTCTTCTGTTCATACATTTTCAAAGTTCTACAAGGTTGATGTTAAGGCCTCAGCTGATGCTGCTTTTGGCCGCAAGGTACTTCAGGTGGTAGTGGTCCCACCCTACTTTTATGGACACTACTGCTACTATTGGATGTCCCAGAAGTAAGGATTAAATGAAACAGGGCGTGCTGTGCATTAGGAAAAATACAATTCTGTGAGTACTCACCTGTAAAATTGTTTTTACTATGCACAGCACGGCCTGTTTCATCCCTCCCTTGTTATCGTTATCTTTGGTTGCCTCTGTATGGTGATTTGTTCCAAAGTTTAGTTGTGTGAGGCTTTTATATTTTTTTTTATCTTGATTAGCTCCCGGCTTCTTGTATAACTGCTTTTCAACACTGGGGGGGGGGGTATATTGGGTGATTCCTGGTTTTATATGGGGCTGGGAGGAGCCACAAATCTTCTGCAGTCCACTGCGCCACCTTGTGGCGGAATACCCAGAAGTAAGGATTAAATGAAACAGGCTGTGCTGTGCATAGTAAAAACAATTCTACAGGTGAGTACTCACAGAATTGTATTTTTTGTTTTCTGTGAATATTTAGAGTAATTTTGTGCAGGCCAATCTCCCTGGTGTTACCCCCTGATTTGCTATATTATCTTTACATTTTTTTAAATTATTTATGTATTCATTTCATTTTTTTGTTTTCTGTTACTATTTTGAGTAATTTCCCAATTTACAGCCCTCTAGCTCTTGCTACCCTGATTTTACAGCCGTTTTTGGGCACCCAACTGCGGGTTCACATTGATTTCAATGGGGTTCGGGTCAAGTCTGAGTACCCGAACAGAACTTTGGCGGCAAGTTCGCCCAAACGTCTCCAGGTTCAGTTATCAATAGTCATGACTGTACCCATAAATTAGGACCACCACTCAAAATCCAGTGCTCTCTTACCAACTCAGTACATACTAATGGTATATAGAACATATTAAACCCTATAAAAACTTAGGGCCTTATTCATGAAGGTATAGCCAGGTAGTGGCAATTTAGTAACAGGTAGCGGGAGGTATCGGCAAGAGAACGCCGGCCACAACACGCAATTACACATTTATGAAGCCGATCCTGTTGAGTGACTGGGATAACGCCATGTAGCTTACGATTCATCATTATCCCAGCCTCAGCGTACAGCGCCTGCGTTCAAACTTTCAGAGCGCCACGTATTACCTTTCGCTACCTGCCTCTCTCCCATACATTTCAATGGAAGATCCTCAAATCCCATTGCTCATCCCTATTTTTTTTTCAATAATACAAATGTTTAAGACATTTTTCCTGAACTGTTTGTATGTTTTTGAAGGTTTTAATTTTTTTAACCCAAAATATATTTACTTGTCTGACATTAAAGTGTTAATGTCACACCCCTCAAACAATGTCATTCCAGTGTTTTTCGCTTGTTTAATGTTGTTCACGTGTATAAAAAATCACTTTAATCTCACGGTGTCTGGTGCTCTATCCTACAGTCAGAAAAATTACAGCACCAAAGCTGTTTCCTAGAAAAATCTTGTTGAATCTGGGTTAGAGCGCCGAGGGCCAGTCGCTATGACCAGTCGCTACCTGTCGCTGCCTGTGGCGCTGTACTTTTCATACGTGTGTTGTAGGCTTTTCTGTTTCTTTTTTCTGCAACACCTAGAGTCGCTGTTCCTGAATAAGCAGCAGACAATAGATGGGCGGTTCTGAGCATACCAGCATTAACTGCAAAACCTTGTTAAAGTTACCATTAACCCATTATTTTGTAGAATGTGAAACACATTGTTACACCTAACATAATAGAAGCATTTCTAAGTGTTCCAACCAATTACTGTTGTTAAATAAAAAACAAATACACATCTAGATAGATAGACATGTCCACACGTATGGGTTAATATATACTCAATAAAGTAAAATACAAAAAGTTTTATAATAAAAAAAAATTATTCTGACAGATAAAAACAACAAAATAGCTATATTTTAAATAAAATATTCATGGGCCCAAAAATGTATTCTGTGGGTGGTCTTTCTTGTGCGGACTCAGTTGTAGGGGCATGTTGGGGGCCAACAGTGCAGTAAAAAATAGACTGCTGCTGTATTAGCTGATGTAACAACAACAAAGTTTGGTCCTGGTGATCGATGGAGCAGTTAATAGCAGTGACCAATTCTGGCTGTGGTTGGTTCCTCAGTTTGCGTACCTCTTGCCTCAGGTCAGGTATTTGTTGTTGGTCCACCAGCGATTGTTTTTCCAACGCCACAATGCACTCCTGGAGTCTATGACGCAGCTGCTGGTGACTTTAGGCCTCCAACATGCGGCTCCCTAACTTATAAAGTTCAGCACTTGTGGGGACACCCCTTGTTGTTGGTTGCGTAGTGGTCTATAATAAAAAGGTATAGGAAAAATTAATGTTTGTATTTGGCATATACACCTATTTAATCAACATCTTTTGTTCTAGTAACATGTACCGTTTGTGCAGGCTCAGTAGGCTGACCACATGGCACTTGGGAGGAGTCCACATCCAGGGTTCCCGTCAAGGTGCCTGCTAAGATCAAAGTATTTTGTATGTAACATGTTTTTAAATGAGTGTTAAAAACTCATTTACATTTATCTCAACCTGAATCAACTGATCTATGTTACCTGAGTGTGGTCCTCCTCAAATAGTTCAGGTGTCTGGCTGCCAGGAAGGGGCAAATCATAATCCGATAACGGCAGCAACATCACATATGCTAAATAGAAAAGTATTGTTAGTTTATTACAAAGTTTATGGTGTCTCAACTTTGTCTAACCTCTAAAGTTTTAAATAATCTAACCTTTATCCTAAAGTTCATTCCACACATTCTAACTATGTATTTACACTGTACCTTCACCCCAGCCTGTGGTGTCATTCCTAGCATCCACATCCTGCAGCCGACAAAGGGGGATCTTGCACTTCAACATCTCCTCATGTGGCCTGTATTTACTCTTTGGAGCCTGTTTTGTCCCACTGTCAACAAGAAGAAAAGACTTCATCTTCTGCATAAGGGCCCTTTGCAAAGTGTAGAAGCGTTTTTTGCAGGCTGTGCGACTAATCCTACAATTTGCTCCTTTCTTGTTTGCCTAAACACTGACTTTGGGAACCAAATAATAACTCCCACTTATCCAGTGTCAGACGCTGCCTCTTGGAATACGCAAGCTTGGGCTTGGGTGGGGCACCACCATCAGCCTGCGTCCTTTTCCTTAAAGTAAGGTCTACCCCAGGAGACACAGCAGTGGCAGGCAGATTTCCAGGATTTGGTTCCATCCTGTAGCTGCAAACACCACCAAACCACAAACACACAAGGACGCATGCAAACTACAGAATGGCAACAATTGCAGAATGTGTATGGGAGTTTTTATGTGCTTTATGAACCAATCACAAACAGGCACAGTTAATTGATGGAGACATACAATACAGCTGTGTGTGTATCTACATCTTGACTACAATAAATGATGTATCAGCGAAAAATGTGTAATCAAGAAGCTACTGACCCAACCAGATTCACATTAGTACTAACCATATATCTGAACATCATTTCAAATGGTGTTACAACAATGGCTATTTGAAATTTAAAAAACTTACTTTGGATTGGCCCATAGATGTCTGTGCAACCATATCCGCACAACGATGCTATTATTGATCTGCTAGGCGTTTCCGCTACACCTGTGGTAAGCTAATTACAGACCGGAAACAGCTATGAAAAGCATGAGGCGGCAAAGCAGACCAGACATTTGGATAAGTTAAATATAAATATGGATTACATTATTCATTATTATCGTTTAACACTGTGGCAAAGGCTGTGGTGTTTGGTGCATGTAGCTTTGACATAGATGCCAGGAACTGGCTTGCTGGGTTTCTTTATTACTGTCTGTGGCTTTGTTGTGCCTTTGTGGCATTAGTGGTGTTACTTTGGGAGATTTGTTTTGGTGGCATCTGCAAATATTGTGTAGGATACAGCAAGTGTGGATTGTTTTAGGGACCTTTTGTGGATTGTGCAGCAACTCTTCTCTTGGCTGTGCCAAACTTGGAAAGCATACTTTCAGCAGGATGATGATTGTTTCCACTACACATCTTGTTTTGTGGTGAATGTCATGGTGGTATGTGACCCAGACATGAAGCTGAGGGCTCTGAGAATCATGCCATGATTCTTATGTGCTCCAGCAATCAGTCCCGTGCCGGAAGTTTGAAAACAATGAAATGCCACCTGGATGGCTACTGGGTAATTAATAATCCTAGACAGAATACCAATCACATTATTAAATTACAACAAAGATACAGCTATATAAGCCTATTCTTATTGTAGACATACTGGTATAGCTGCTTTCCCCCCTTTTTTAATCTACAGCGGACAAGGGATATGGGCAGAAAACGTGGTTAATGACTCCGGTCAGAAACCCACAGACATCTGCCCAAGTACGCTACAATGCAGCACATCGCAAAACAAGATGCATTTTGGAAAGAACCATTGGCCTGCTGAAAGCACGCTTTCTCTGTTAGGTACGCCCAGGAGGAGAGATGTTGTACAGTCCACAAAAGGTCTCCAAAATCATCCTAGCCTGCTGTGTTCTACACAACATTTGCATATGCCACCGAATCGAACCCCCCGAAGAAACAGCACTGGTGCCAGAAGTCCCCAACATGGCCACAGACAGTAATGAGGATACTCAGACTGGCTTTGAGCGGCGGGAAAGCATGATTTCATCATTTTTTTCGGTAAGTGAGCTAAGCTGGGATATACTACAACTACAGTAGAACAGGGGCCTATTTAAAATAATCACAAACATATGTGTGTGGTTTTGTATTAATTTAAACAATATGTGGGTGGTTTATAATTAAGGAAAAAAAATGGGTGGGTTCTAATTAATTAAAAAAAAATTGGTTTGTTTCTAATTAATACCAACCAAATTTGGGTGGTTTTTAAAAATTAAAAAACATTAAAAACAAAAACTAACAACACTTTTGTCTCCATTACAGGAACCATGGAGATTGGGACTACTTATGGCCAAAATGACCCAAAACATTTCATTTAAAATATGCTTTAATAAAAGTTACTTTTAATTTTTATTTCTAAAATCTTGTGACGTGTCATTTTGCTTAAGTATTTTCAAATTTCCTATAATTAGAGATTGGGTTCTACACAACAGCATAGAAACGCTCAGGCACTGTATTGAATAAGGTGTAACAACTCAACAGCGCCTCTAATGCAAATCTGAAACATCACATTTAACATTGGCAGCGTGATTACTACAAATGGCAAGTAGCGACTGTGGCGTTCTGAAATAGCGATTGACGGCTGATCGGGGTGGCTACTAGCGGTCGATCTGTCGCTACCTGCTAATAATGAATCAGCCTGCCCACTCAGTAAGAGGAAGACCTCCTATCCTAATAATTGGTAAGTAACTATGGGGGTTATTTAAGAAACGCCAGCACCAGATAGTGTCACGTAGTGTCACATAGTGTTAGGTGAACGCTGGGCGCTGTATGTAAAATCACATTTAAGAAAGGGAATCTGGTGAGTGCCTCTAACAGCGACATGTAGCGACACATGTACTAGAGAAGGCTTAGTGTATTGCGCCGCCGCTCTAGGTTCAAGATCGCCATGTAGCACCTGTCGTTCACTAGCGCTCTGCCATACATTTCAATGGTGTTTCATTTTGTTGTGTTTAAATAGTGTTTTTGCCTCAAATCATTGTGTGGCCTCTCCTGCCTTGCAAACAAACACTTCTGTTTTTTGATTTTTTTATTATTTATGCAGAATTGTATGTGCAGGTCTGTCATTGCAGTATCATTGTCACAGTGTTAAAACAATGTCATTCCATGTGTTTTCTCTCTGGTGCTGGTGTGTATGTGTTGAGAAACAGACTTTTTTCATACAGCACCTGGCGTCTATGCTAGAGCACCCAGCTTTAGAGCACTGGCGCTGCTTGTGCTAAGGTTCTTGTTGAATACAGGCTTCAGCGTCGAGTGCTGGACACACTTAACTGGCACTACCTATCGCTCTCTGCAGCGTTGTCCTGTTGTTGGATGTAGTGTAGACTTGAGCGCTATGACCTTGGAAGTGCTCTATGGTAACTTAAGGTCCAGCGGCACTAAAAGCTGGCTCTGTTTATATAATTGTGCTGGTCTGTGCGGTTGTATAAGCAAGTTCTAATTTAATGTCTTACCTGGTGTACACTTGTGTATTTCTTAAGAGGCCTAAAGTGATCCATTGGTTCTAAATGGCTTTAAATAGCATAAATCAGTCTCCAAGCAGTAATCGCTTTTACAACACAATCGCCCTGTCACAATTTGCTGGTGTTTTTGAAGTCGTCATGCTTAAAGTGGACCAAACCCCAGCTCGATCGATTCCCTCCATGTGAGGCCAAAATGGGGATGCCCCGCTGTGTGAAACCCCCCAGATCGCCCCGTTCACTTACCTTGCTTCCCGGTTAAACGGTGCATGTGCGGCCATGGCCGCATCCCTGCTATCCCTTTAGCAGGGCGCGTGCCCGCGCCAGCCATTTGTGAGTGTTCGAAGCACTGGCCTTAGACACTGTCTTAGATGACCTGACGCTAATAGGACGAGCGGCCGTGCATGGGCCATAGGACCGAGAAGAGGTGAGTTTCTTCGGGCACGCTCAATCAGGGTGCTCCGAGGAAAGGACCAAAACCCAGGATAGTCAAAATCCTGGGTTTTGGCCCAATTTAAGACTGCTGTTTGCTATAGAATGATTGCTAGCACTTCCAAAATGCTGTATGTGGTACTTGTCTATAGCCTATTCTATACTAACCCACTGTCCTTCCCTGAATTTACAGCTGAAAAATTGGACAGTCCCTTCATTTTTATAATACTGCAGCCCCTCTAATCTGTCTAATGTAATCTGTTACAGTTGTCATGTATAACTTGTTTCCACTGAGCATGTGCAGTCTACTCTTTTAGCCTCCAGTTCATCATACTCATCATTGTTAGATATACTGTTCAACAGCTTACAGCTTGTCTCTGAATGTGATTTGCGACTATTGCTGGATTGGCTGCGGTTTACAATTAGGACACTGTTACCAATACTTAACTGTAGTCTCTCTATGTTTTTTTCTGCTGTGTTGTATTTCCTGTAGATTGAGCTACTCTCTATGACTTCTTTTTCCTGTCCATGTAAGGTGACCTTCACCTTGCACTCATGTTCCAGTAAAGCCAATTCCTGTTACACCACAAATGTCTATCTGGATTTGCCCCTGCTGCACCCAGCACTCACACTCTGCAACAATCTTTAGGGGTCTCTAGTACAGACCTTCTCTGCCCTAGCAGCTATTTTTCTTCAGAGCTTTCGATCCATGAGGGCATTGTGGAGCATCGGTTACCATCCTCATGCTTAACCCCCTCATAGTACAGCTGGTAAGTGCCATTAACTATACTCTTACTACTGGCTGCTATGTGCACCTATTTGTCTCACAGCCTTTATTTTAGCTATTATAGCTTGTATTATATAACTAGGATCAGTTACTGTATGCTGTATTTTGATTATGATTGTGATTACCTTGTAACCCTGAACTGTATTTCCTTTGTTCTCCGTTTAAATTTAAATGGCTCCAACGTTGAGTCACTATGTTCATTGAGGGTGACAGAACAAAGCCTGTAAGAAATTCCTTGTATTGTATGTAAATTCCAAATTAACTAGTGCCTCAGTTTTCATATATTACTGATATTTGCCTGTTAAGCGTGGGGATAATTTAGGGAGTAATGTTGCAGAATTAAATTTGAATTTTAATTGGGAACATTTAGAAGACAAATTTTGTGTAGAAAGGTCTATGCAGGGACGCAGAGGATCAGCACTCATGTGTGCCAAGAGGATTTTGCTACAGCAGCTCCTGTCATGTATTTATGGCCTCCAATTGCCCTGGAGAATATTCTAGAAATGTTAAATTTTGTGTAGGTATCTGGAGGCAGTAAACATGATTCACTTGTATAATTTTCCAATATGTGCTTAATAAAACAAGAGGCATTACAAGGCAGCTCTGAAAAAGCTTCATTCTGTTATTAGTAAAGCTCCTGCTATACAAACTGTTAGCAGTCCTGGGAGCGCTAATGAATAATGTAATCTTCATCCAGAGGCTTTTTACACGGATCTGCTTAATTATGGAAACTTTCTTTCTGTCTCGGCAGCCATTTCTGCAATCATTTCTTGGTAAAGTTTTTGGCCGTTTCACTTCTGACTAGACGGTGTCATTAATTATACAGCGCATATTGCTATGCATTAGGAGTGTACAAGCCACTTTCAAGAAACAGCAAGATTTAAAAAAAAATGAAAAATGATAGTAAATCAATAGCACCCACTTATGTGTTCAAAAACATAGCAATATTTTACTAACCTGAACTCCACAGCCAGGTCCAGTGGCTCAGGTTCCCTTATGCACCAGCTGGGAGCAACTACCCATCTGCTTAGGGGTTTATTCATCAAGGGATAGCTGCAGGTAGTGCCTTGTAAGCGGCAGACAGCGTCTGTTGAACATCCTCAGTCCCTGCTCCTTAGTCTCCCTCTAAGCCCCCTTAACCCAGCCCCACTGTACCCACAAGCCAGGAATTCCCAGCCTCCAATGCTATAGCCTCAGCATCATGATGTCTTAGGCCATAGGCTGGTAAAATCCCAGGCTGATTTTTGGGCCTGGTGCACCATAGCCTATTACAATAACTAGTAATGTCTGTTTCTAATGTCAATATGCTTATGTCTAGAATGTAGATGTGTTCTCCTCACCTGGCAAGAAAAATTCCTAGTAAATACATTGTAAATACATGTCGATAATAAACTGAGTACTGCAAGGTGCATGGTGTTCACGCCGGCTATTTACAAATGCTAAAGCTCCAGCGTAGTGTGGCTGCAGCTCGCGCATGAGCCGCTGGATAAAAAATCAGGTAGGTTTTACTGTGGATCTGGTAGGGTTCATACATCCTGATTTGGGATGTCACGAGGAGAGGGAATCTGGTGGCCCTGGAGTTATATAGATTCCTGCATCTGCAATGTGTGGGTCATCTCTCCGTTATGCTGGTAGGATAAAGAGGTCAATCTGAATAATGCTGTCTCTGTATACAGGGCCAGATTAAGGGGATACATGGTACAGAGCAATTATTTTATAGGGCCACCGACTCCACCAATTACAGTCTTGAATGATACCACATCCAGAAGCACTTCTAATCCGCTTTTAATTAACTTATGACCACACTTTTATAAAGAAAGAATACAGTATAGCGGTGCTGCAAACTTGGGGGGGGGGGGGTGCTCTGATCTCAGCTCAGGGACACAATGGCCCTTCTCTGTGGCAAGTGGTGGAGATTCCAGGGTGTTAGCTCTGTGTGCCCTTATAATTCAGCCCTGGTTATGTTCCCTGGTGATAGTGGTGCTGGAAGGCAAGGGGCCCTTGAACTGTGGGAGCCCAGAGCAGGTGCTCTATTGCCCCAATTATAATCTGTCTCTGTCTGTGTATATGACTCTACTAGTGGAAATTACACTCCTGGCTGAGCACCGTGATATGATTGAGTCTTAGGTGGTAATTTCCCAGATGTGGGGTCTATGTTTTACTAAAGAAGATACACTGAATGACATTGGACGAGTCATCACTTTTAACAAATCAGAAGCTGGTGGGTCAAGGCCGAAGCCGCTAAGTTGGTGAGAAGGCTTTAACCACTCAAGTCACTAGACAGGGAGAAGATTTCAAATAACCAGTTGGAATGGAGAAGAGATGGGGGGGGGGGGTAATTTAAACTCATTTTCATATTTGCATTTTAAACAAGGGAGCAGTTCTGTTTTGTCACTACTTTTTACTAATTGGGAACTGGTAAGGTGTTCCAAAATACATATTTAAACTGTTTAAACTGCAGGGGATGGCCAGCAGGCGTGTATGTGGACAGGAGGCTAGTTACTGGACCTTCCCCCTTCCAAGGCACCAGGGAAAAGCCTGGTGCCTGTCGCCACTGAGTTCCCCTGCAAGGGTATTAGACCTATGTTGAAGGGCTGTGGGGATACCAGTTCATATGCCTTGTGCACAAAATAAAGAAAAAATCAATAGAAAAACACCCAAACCATTGGCCTGAACTTTCTCCCCATGGACACTAACAAATAATTTAGGTCTCGGTTACATTCAGACAAACAGCTTTTTAGTCAAACTTTGCAGTATTAGATCAACATTACTGTACTAATCCTAAGCCGCAAAGATCTAAACCAGTGCAACTTCTCCTTCTTACATGTTTTTTTGCAGCACATGCTCCCTTGCTCGGTTCCAGAGACCACGGCGCAAGCATGGCCGGCTGCGGTATCACTCGTATCCTCTTTTGGTTGTGTGCCAATGTAGTATTCCATTCAGCTTCTCCAGCCGCAGAATAATATGAGCGATTGCTGCCCATGGGCTGTTGGATCGAGGGGAGGTGAGTTTTACTAGGTGAACAGCAGGGTTTAACACAGCATGGCATCCCAAACCGGGGTGTCCTAGGGGGACAGATCAAAACCCGGGATATTAAAAATCCTAGGTTTTGGTCTACTTTAAGTTTAAGTTGTTTAATATTTTCAGTTGTTACCCTGTTTGTAATTCCACATTGTACAGCGCCATGGAAGATGATGGCACATTGTAAATAAACAATAATAATAATAATAAGGCAGAGGTCAGTATGGCTCGCCACAGTCTTGATGCTGAGACTATAACACTGGGCAGGGGCGGTCTGGCCATAGGGAGTACAGGGACAATTCCCCAGTGGGCTGCACTGCTTCAGGGCCACTTGGCTTGGGTGTAGCCTCCAGCATGCAGCCTATCTCACCTGTGCATTGTCGGCAGGGTCAGACTGGGGCACCTGGGGCCCACCAGAGAAAAACATTCTTGGGGGCCACCAGAAGAAATGATCCTTGGGGCCCACCCTTCAACTAAAACACAATTAGATTATAAGGATATCAAATCTAAATGGTGAATGTAACTGTATGAAAATGTAAAAAACTCGGAGAACACTACAGATAAGCCAGAAACGCTGTTTTATTCTCTTGTACTGCCCTAATATTAATGGTCAATGTCTCGGGCCCACTGGAGGACTTGGTGGGTCAGATCCTTACCCACTTGCTACAGTATTCTTCCCTAAAGCACTAAAGCTTCAGTAAAATCACTTATCACATATCAACTCCTACCCGTGATCTGTTTCTTCAATGCTATAGCATTGAGCTGATAAATGCACTTGTTGATTGGCTTAGAAGGTAGCCAAGTTACCTAGTTTATGTGCTTGTGATGGGCTGGTTGAGGCCAGAAAAATCATGGGCTGATTTTCGGTCCAGTCTGCTACTGGTACTGGAAAAGGACATGAGGCTCTATTCAGAGACACATTCGTCTGGACTTCCGTAGCTGTCTGTGAAAGTTTTAGTGGGTGTTTGTCATTTTTTGGCTTTTTTTCGTTCATTTTTCATTCGTACGAACGTTCGGGAAAATGCGTATATGCGCTTTCGATGAACGGAAGCAAATCGGATCATTTCCATTAGTTCGGATCATTTTCCAAACAAAATCTGATATTTTTCGTTCGTTCAGATAACTTACGTTGTTGGGATGGGCTTGCGTCTGATTCGGAAATTTCCGACGGACCACCACCCTATAAATCCGTTTAATTTCCGATTCACTTACGGGAGCTTTGAGGGCTCGGATTGCTATTGTTGAACATGTTTTGCGGCTATG